>OZ024902.1:13107940-13240087 GCA_964017125.1 Flabesymbios commensalis
CTTATTGACAAAAAACATTTGTATAACATTAATACAACGTCGGACGCATAAGTCTGCATAGACTTACCGTCGTCGATAAATATCTATCTATCTATATGAGTGAAATTAATCATACCCAGGTATGATATATAAATGAAAAAAAAACATACCCAGGTAAGATAGATAAATAAAATAAACCATACCCAGGTATGATATATTAATGAAATAAACCATACCCAGGTAAGATAGATAAATAAAATAAACCATACCCAGGTAAGATAGATAAATTAAATAAACCATACCCAGGTATGATATATGAATGAAATAAACCATACCCAGGTAAGATAGATAAATTAAATAAACCATACCCAGGTATGATATATGAATGAAATAAACCATACCCAGGTAAGATAGATAAATAAAATAAACCATACCCAGGTAAGATAGATACATATAATAAACCATGCCCAGGTATGATATATAAGTAAAAAAAAACATACCCAGGTAAGATATATAAATAAAATAAATCATACCCAGGTATGATATATAAATGAAATAAACCATACTCAGGTATGATATATAAATGAAATAAACCATACCCAGGTATGATATATAAATGAAATAAACCATACCCAGGTATGATATATATAAGTGAAATAAACCATACCCAGGTATGATATATAAATGAAATAAACCATGCCCAGGTATGATATATAAGTGAAAAAACCATACCCAGGTATTATATATAAATGACATAAACCATACCCAGGTATGATATATATAAGTGAAATAAACCATACCCAGTAATGGTATATAAGTGAAATAAACCATACCCAGTAATGGTATACAGTAGAACCTGCTATGAGCAGCCACCCTTGCGACACAGGAAAAGTGGCCTTTAAATGCACAGGAGGTACATTTGTATACAAAATGCCATTTTGGGGGATGGCCAAGTGGCCTCCCATAGGAGGTTGGCTGCTCATAAGAGTGGCTGGTCATAGCAGGTTCTACTGTATAAATGTAATAGTCCGGGGGGGGGGGGGGGTGAAACATGGTTTGAGGGTGATAAGTCGCAATGGGGTCCACACGAAATGTTTTTGTTTTATAATTTTATATCCAGACATTCTCCAGATTTAGAAACTGGATTATGCCACTTTGGCACCCTTGAGCATTTTGAGAAATACGCAAATTAGTGCGGCCATTAATGAAAAACCTATTTTCTCTGATATCTCCATGACTAATCATGCTACAGTATTAATTTTCACATCTATATCTATGTTTTCATGCTCACAGAATACTATAAAAATTCTTACAAAAAGATGTATTGTATTTTGCAATATCTAAGCATAAAAATCCCGGGAAAACATTGCCAAAACCGATAAAAGATGAGCATTACCAACATATTTAATTTCCGATTTTATGTATATCCCAATTATGTTCGAAAGAAACCACAGATGCCTCCAGAGGAAGCAACTCGTGCCGTACTACCTCTGCATGTATTAGCACATCAGGCCATACAGCTCTCACGAATTCATGTTTTGGATTTTGATTTCCTCAGGCATCACGGAACCTAACACACCAGAGTTTGGAGAGCAGGGGCAATCAGCTCAACCTGCAACTAGAGCAATTTATACTCCCCTTATAGATATGACCCCAGCAGACCCGGATACCATGATGACTGCCATGGTACAGGCACAAAAACTAACAAAGGAATGTGGACAGGAGATCACCATCTTCACAAATGATCAACAATTATACAAAGTTGCAGTCATTGTGACTTGGGTATATCGATATATTGATACTACATTTACTGATGAGTTTTATCTGTTCCGTGGAGGGGGGGGGGGACTGATGACAGACAGTGGCTTAAAAGAAATTCTAAATTCCAGCTTTGGTGGTGTGCCCAACATGCTTGCAGGGAATCGACTTCCGCAGAACTTCCGAGCCCTGAGAATAGTAGTTGAAGAACTGCTTCGTGACATACTGTCTAAAGTAGATACTTATGAAAGCATGAGGGAAGTTTTAGAAACCAATGCATCACAAAGCAAGACTACTCAGTTGTGGGTTGAAAACTTGGTTAAACCAATCTTCATCTTGATGCTTTTTGTCCGGGTAGAACGGGAGGCAGACTGGCCTTTACACCTCTGGGCAGTGAAGGAAACGCCACCTTATTTCTTCGCTGCAGGCCATTGTAACTATGCGAGGTATGCTACATACTGCCTGCATTCCATGGAAAAACTTTCAAAAAAGTGTTCCGAAGCTTCATGAAAGGGGAACATGTGATGCGGCATAAACCTGGTGTATGGAATGCCATATGGAGTGATATGTACATAGAAACTACATTCATGCGATATGGCTATGGTCCAAATGGCATTGTTGGTATTACGCTGCAACCATCTGCTTTAAAACGGTGGGCACTCAGTATGTACACATGCAGTCGGCTTGTCCAGGACGTGGCAGATATGGACAAAGGATATACAGAAAAGGAGGTAATGAAGAAGAAAGACCTGCGCGAATAAAATCAGATGCTCAAGACACGCGAAACATTCTACATAAGCTCCAGTCCTGCATAGATCCCATGGATCCAACTAATCATCCAGATGAACTCGTTAATATAGTGACTGGCAGAGTATCCCCGGGCACTGTTAATGCAGGATTGTCAGTTCAGATTGGAACAGCGCAACAAAAAGTTGTGTTGACAGTGACGGAAAACAAGATCCAATTGCTTGACATCATATGTCAGCAGCTTGTGGAAATATATCAGGCAGAACATGTACAAGATGCACACAGACTTGTGATAACCGGCAAGAAAGTTGTCCCTGTTGAAGTTTTCAAGGGCATCGCAATCAATCGCAATAAGTTAGCCACCAATGGAATAAGCTGCATCAACATTCTATGTGATGATACCGATGTCTTGCCCTGCTCATCTACTATTACGTGCACTGTCACCTAACATGTACTCTTACAATGGAAAGTACCAGCCCTAACAGAATGTTACTAGACATTGCAGCAACGTCTAGGAACATGGGCCTGTAATCTCCCAACTCTTGCCTGCGCATGCAATTCCAGGTTGTGATACTGTGGGACAACTGTATGGCATAGGAAAAGTTACGGCTTGTTATGGCTGCAAGAATGGTGTAAATATGTCATTGGTACGTGCAGATGTTTGGTCCAAAAAATGGCCATGCCAAAGTTAACGAAAGCACCTTAGTTGAATTCCCTGCCGCCAGCTAAGGAAGCATTTGAACTACATGTTCTAAGGGCACACATCCAAACTGCCTTATGGAAATCTGCTAATGATTCTCGTCCACCTGAGCTTGAACCCACGACGTACGGATGGGAACGTGACGTAGTCTCGAAGTCACTAGTAACAATCACTCTGCCCCCTGACGCTGCATTGGCTCCACCTGAGGTATTGGAGCTTATCAGATGTGGTTGTTCTTCTCAGAACCCATGTTCGACAGCACAGTGTAGATGCTCAGTTGCCAAGCTATCCTGTACAGTGTTTTGTACCTGCCCTGGTGAAGCTGTATGCGGCAATGAGAGTAACAAAACCGCACAAACTAGTGAATTATACGAGGGAGATGACTAAGAACACAATATGCCGAATACAAATATTTAAGCATTACTTTTCAAGCTCTAAAACAAATCAATATTGCAGCAATGTCATCATCACAATTCCGCTTACTTGTAAAAGTCATGCTTACTAAGCGATTCATCTGCACCACCATTGTGTCAAGCGTTATTACTATATTTAGAAAATCAATCAATTATATCACACTTTGGTTCCTAACATAAGTGTATTGAAGAAAAAATACATTGCATATAGTAATCCTTGGCTTTTATTTGTCATGTATGTTATTGTATACAAGTTTTCAGGATGCTTGATTGACTTGGATGTTATTTAAATACAATCATAATATTCTCTATTTTTTTTTATTTCAGGTGTTAGGTCATTTTTAACGTTTCCTTCGTATTCCCTAACCATGAAAACATAGGTATAGAAACAAATTTTGTGGTGATATCATGCCTAGTCATAGAGATATCGGAGAAAAAAGATTTTCCGGTGATGGCCGCACTAGTTTGCATATTTCTCAAAACGCTCAAGGATGCCAGGCAGGGTGGCATCATCCAGTTTTTGCATCTAGATACATTTTAGATCACAAAAATGCAAAAACATTTTGTGTGTACCCTATTACATGCTTTGGTGGAGTTTTCCCAGACTATAAGGTTTCTCTTGAAATAACTGAAACATACCATATCAGAAATACATATTTGCAGAAATAGTCAACTCTTTTGAGTTGATCATTTCTGTGATTATGCATTTCTGGCAATATACGTCCGTTTCTACCAAACTGTTATAATGTTTACTGTAATAAGGTCCATAGTGCAATCTAAAGTAGCCTACACCCACTAAGCCTTTTCTATGGTTCGGTATGCTCACACTCTATTGAACTATTACACTGTTTCTGGGGATAAGTTAAAAGTTTTTCATTTTCCTTTAACAGTTTAATGGGTGCTACCACTAAGCCTAATGTGACGCTCGCTTTGATCCCACCACATCAAACTTTTAATGACTGCTCGGGACACGCGACCCCAGCAAACACTAACAGCAGTAACTGCTTACTCTTAACCCTTTAAGCCCGCACGATACATTAAAGCATCATTTTACATCCCCGAGAACCGACCTAATTTTACTAGAACCAAGGTGATTAGAAAGACAATTCCCATGAAATCGGTTTACCAATACATGACAATTTTCTTTAATTTTTAAACCACATCGAATCATCTTCATCCACTACAAGTCGAGAATTGCGACAGCAATTCGCGGCTTGTAGTGGATGAAGGTGGCAAACGTAGATTCAGGCTTGAAAGGGCTAAGTAAGCAGTTACTGCTGTTTGTCTTTGCGGCTGAGGATATGGTAGTCTTGCACTTTTTACAAAGACGTTTCCGCATCTTAGCTGTTGTTTCCCCTGGTGGGCGATAAAACAAGGACTTATGTGAGTATATTTCCGGTTCATCACCTTGTGAGCTCAGCTGTGCACGCGGGTAAGTAGGTGTGAGAGCAGTCACTCCGCGACCGGTCATGTGTATCTAGATTACCGGATGAAAAATATCCTGTAGAATCAGTCAAACCCGTGTTGTATGCAGGATCGATCGATTTACTTACATAAGAAAGGTTATGTGAGTGGGAGAGAATGAGCGAGAGTGAGGGAGTGAATGAATTCTTAATTAATTGCATGATTGATTGATTGATTGATTGATTGATTAATTGATTGATTGATTGATTGATTGATTGATTGATTGATTGATTGATTGATTGATTGATCAATCGATCGATCGCTTGATTGATTGATTGATCGATCAATCGATCGATCGCTTGATTGATTGATTGATTGATTGATTGATTGATTGATTGATTGATTGATTGATCTATCGATCGATCGATCGATCGATCGATTGATTGATTGTCTGATTGATTGATTGATTGATTGATTGATTGATTGATTGATTTATTGAATAATTGATTGATTGATTGATTGATTGATTGATTGATTGATTGATTGATTGATTGATTGATTGATTGATTGATTGATTGATCGATCGATCGCTTGATTGATTGATTGATCGATCAATCGATCGATCGATCGCTTGATTGATTGATTGATTGATTGATTGATTGATTGATTGATTGATTGATTGATCTATCGATCGATCGATCGATCGATCGATCGATCGATCGATCGATCGATCGATCGATCGATTGATCGATTGATTGATTGTCTGATTGATTGATTGATTGATTGATTGATTGATTGATTGATTGATTGATTGATTGATTGATTGATTGATTGATTGATTGATTGATTGATTGATTGATTGATTGATCAACTGATTGAACTTGATTGTTTGATTATTTTTATTGTTTTATTGGTTGATTGATCATGTCAGTGATCATCTTGATCTGCTCACAGTTTGTGTTTCAGTATATCTTGTCTTTATTGAATGGCAGTTTCAAAGGACTGGAAATAGTCGCTCACACTCACAGTTAATGACACATTTCATTGACATGATTACTGTATGTGCATATCACCAGATCACGTGAAATGGAATGTTGTAAAATAAATGAAATGAATAGGGTCTTACGCCACATGATTGTGCACATATATGCTAAACTGGGCCAGGAGAACCTCCTGAGGATGATGAGATGAATGAGATGGCACTGTCCTCCAGACACAGAATTCAAAATTCGCGCCCTGGCGCTCTGAGGCCGAGCACGCTACCTCTCGTTCACGGAGGTTCCCGACAATATTAAATCATTACGAGTGAGCGGGGAAGAAGCATTTTGTCTCTTGAAAATTGACACCCAGAGTGGGGATCGAACCAGTCCTACGATCTCCGACTTTCCAAGCAGGCAGCTTTAACCACTGCACTGCAGCAGAGGGAGCTACCATAATCTAATTCGCTACTGACGAGTGCCACAGGAATGTATTTGGCAACTCCAAGGACAGACTCATCCAAATTCGACGCAGGTCGCGGGCATGATAAAACCATGGCCTACATGTTTGGGGGTATGTGTTTTCAGAAATTCAGGCTACTGTCGAATACTACAAGGTATTTGGCTGATACAGATGGATTTGTGTCTTGACCTAGAATTAAGACTAAAAATTCTTGCCAGGATTAATCTTCATCTTAGACCCTGTCACCCAAGCCGATATAGGCTACTCATTAAACAGTGGTGTTTCAATTTCTCTGGAGATTCCTTAGCATTTGACACTGATAGGGACATGTACATTTGGGTATCATCGGCATAAAGATGATGGTTTAAATCGAAACTGGAGAGTGGTGTGGTGCATAAGGTAAAAAGTAGTGGTTCCAGTACGGAGCCCTGTGGAGCTCAATATGAGCGTGTGACATAAAATACACCTGTAACGTCAGTCTATTGTTAAAACAGTAGATTCGGATCCACGAATCTACTGCTATTTTTAATACTGACCCGGACGAACACAATATACGGGTTTAAACATGAAACTGCATGGATAATGTTTTCGTGGTTTACCATGCTGACAATGAAATAGTGTTTTTCTATATGCAATTTTGAAACACATGTAGCTTGTTTGATTATTTTAAGATAAGTCGAAGAAGGTACTCAATTACAATTGATTCGTGGATCTCAATATATATTCGGATCTACGAAAATATCGAATTTCTTTCTTGACTTCTCCTTGACAGAGTATTAATGTTTACGGATTTATGTCTATTTTTCAGATAAGAAGAAAATCAAATTTGAGCGTGACCCGATTTTTCATACCAATCTGAGAGTATTTGTTGCTTACAAGTCAAGCAGTGTCAGAGCGCTGAATAGCCAGCAGCAAGGATTGTTCACTGGTAGTGTGGTTGACTTTAAACCTGGCAGTACCGGGTTCGAATCCGGCTGCATTCATTGGTGCACATACATACAGTGACCCCATTTGCTTAAATTCAAGGGATGACGACAACCGAAAATACAACCGATTAGCGCCGCATTAAATAATAGTAAGAAAAAAGACCATTACGTCAAGGCAGATATGTAGGCCCTAAATGAGCGATAAGAAGTAAAAAAAAATTAACTTACATACTGTCAATAATGTCTTTATGTACTTTTAGTTGCGTTGGAATGATGTTTCCTGTAGGCTGATTGTAGTGGATTAGATAGATGGTTATTTTTATATGAGCTTCCAGGCAATAACTTTTCTCATATTTGGAAATGAAACCCAAGCTAGATACATGCCTGTAATTTTCAGTTCATTTTTAGAAAGAGATGTTTTTAAGTAGTGGTCTTATATCATGAGCATGCGCTTCTTTGAAATTTGAGAAAATTGAAAATTTGATTATGGCATTGACGGAAATATGTCAAGACATTTTTTCAGCACTCTTGTAGGAATGGGGTCTAGATCACATGATTTTGATGATGAACCCAAAATAAGTTTTTAAATTGCATCTTCTGTCCCAAGTTAAAAACTGATTTCAAGTTGCCCTGATGGAATATTCGGTATTTTATCTAGAAATGTGGAAAAAATTGTTTCAATTTTATCGACAAAATGTTTCGAGAAATGGTCACAAAGTGATTTTACTGATGTGAATTCTGGCAGTGCAGGCGGTGGAATACTATCCAGAATGTTATTTATAGAGTTCAATAGACTACACGGAATGTCCCAATTTTCAGAAATAACATCAGCTAAATATTTGGATTTAGCTTTTGTCATCATTTTATTACACAGGTGGCACTGACGTTTGTAACGAGTACTATCCAGATCTGTGCGAGATCTACGCCATATTTGTTCAAGATTGTGGCAAAGGGTTTTAGCCTTTATTATTTCCGAAGTCATCCGTGGAGTGTACTCATAGGAGTGTATTTGTCTCAAATAGGGCCAAGTATAGAATCATACTGTTGACATTATTGTGATATTGAGAAAAACAGCACATCATTAACTCGCGTGTTCAGCGCAGGCCTTGCCTAGAAGAGTTGGCGTAGGCCTACATACTCAAAACTGATTCAGTATAGGATAACGCCTGAGAAGTTCTACATTTTTAGCTATGAAAAAGATCGAGGGCGAAGGCCGAGGCCTTTTTCACAGCTAAGGTTGGAGAGCACCGAGGGTTTCAACTGACTTAAAACATATCTGATCATAATCACCAACTTGTACACACCTGACTGATGATAAAACCATAGGCCTGCCATGATAACTGGTCTGTACTTGATCAACAATAACTCTCCATTCTAGGCTTAGAATGTCGTAGCCAGACAAAGAAAATAAGTAGTAGTGGTGTGTTTTAATTGGAAATAAGCCTATACATCTACTTCCTCATGTCGATTTATGTGAAAAAATAGTCGTTACAATTAGTGTTTTATCAGAAATTATATCAACGAGTGTCGTATTTTAAATATTTTAAATGATTATAATTATATGCAATTACGATAAAACGCGCTATATTGCACTAACTAATCACAGTGCGTAACATACATGTAGTCACGTTTTCGAAATGAATATTACTCAAATATCGATATCATTTATTACTCTATACGTCAAAATCTGCCGTCTGTAGACGTCAGATTCCGACGTATATAAACGGTCCCCGCACTGAAAGGGTTAAAAGATTTATAAAGGCCGTAGACCTACAACACAGGTATTCAAATAAAGCATAACGAGCTAACTAAGACATTTATGATGATATTAAATTGAAAAACCCCTGTGGTCTCCATGGTTTATACACAAATATTTCAGCGCTTCAAGGGTTAATTTATATTTTTGATCAATAAGCTTTTTGATTGCTGATTCGTGTCCATTGTTTCAATATAACAGTCATTCATGAATATAAACTGGCAGCTTATTGTGATGGTAACAATAATTTAATAAACTTTGACAACCAAAAGAATGATTAATTAAATAATTTGTTTATTTATTTCTAACCGTTTTCAATTGAGCGCTAGCAGCGCACGATTAATTTCGACAAAACAATCAATCACAAGAGTTCTGCTTTACGTCATCCTCTGGTTTCAAGCTGGCAGTGCTGAGGCGAATTACAGATTCTATTAAAAGGAAAAGGAAATGAATTTAGGCCACCTTCGTGCACGGGCCAGAAGAACCTCTTGAAAATGGTGAGATGCATGAGATGACACTGCCCTCCAGACACAGAACTCGAAATTCGAGCACTAGCGGTCTGAGGCCGAGCACGCTACCTCTCGGTCACGGACACTCTTCACAATATTGAATCATTACGAGTGAGTGGGGGAGAAACATTTTGTTTAGAACTTTGAAACTTGAATGCCAAAGCGGGGTTCGAACCCACGATCTCCGACTTTCCAAGCAGGAGCTTCACCCACTGCACTGGTATGAATGGATAAAGGTCCCGAGAGAGTGCGAGTGTGGAGATTATGGCACTGGTTCATTTCACCAGGCCGAGTCCGCAGGACGATGCCTGGTGGACTAAACCAGTGCAATATTCTCCACACTAGCACTATACGAGTAACCATTATGCATTTTCTCGCACGAAAAATACAAAAAATGAATTATATGGACCTAAAACTATTTAAAAACATCAGGATTCATTTGGAAATTAAATGTTCCACGAGCGCCGTCACATCACTGACAAATGTTGACAGGAATCACCTGTCATATCCTTACGCTGAGACACAGGTGCTGTGACGTTTGAAAAAACAATACATTTTGAAACGGCACTTAAATATTTCAATTAGAATATTAATTTTACGTCTTTTGTGGGTAAATACAATCAGTGCACAAAGGTGGCCTAAAGCCCGATTAATTTTTCATTTTTTCAAATACAATCAGGCTTGTGGAGAATACATTATAGTGGCAGTGACGAACTACTTTGTTTTGGATATATATATGTTACATAAATTATTACAGATGTGATAGGTCCAGCGCGTGGCATAGAGTGCGAGTGCGGGATTATCCGGACTTGTTCTCAAGTAGGCCAATCACTGCGAGAAAACTGGGGTCTTATCCCGGCTTTGTACAATCCCAGACAACACAAAAATTGGTGCTCACAAGGTTAACCCTCTTAGCGCGGGGACCGTCTTTAGACGTCCGAATCTGACGTCTAAAGACGGTCCCCCACTGAAAGAATTTACCAAATTGTAATGGCTTAGGCCCATAACATAGGTATTCAAAATATGTTTCATCTCAAAAAGCTACTGTCTAAAAGGTTCACAAAGTAATCGTGATTCTAGTTGAAAGCGCTGCCATAAAAGATAGCAGACCACATACATGTGGGCTTCATCGTGATAATGTACCTACATTTGTACCATATTAAAGTACCCTGACCTGCTAACTTCACGCCTGTTATACTAATATATTCACCCAGTAAAGAAGAGCCGTTGACCAAATGTTGTTTTATTATTGGGCCAGCGTCACAGACGATGGCAAACCTTAACCCTTTCGAGCCTGAATTTATCATTGTCATCTTCGTCCACTAGAAACCGCGAATTGCTGTCGCAATTTACGACTTGTGGTGGATGAAGATGACTTGATGTGGTTTAAAAAATCAAAGAAAATTGCGATGTATTGATAAACCAGTTTCATGGAAATTTTAATTCTGAAACCCCTAGTTGTAGGAAATTTAGCTTGTTTTCAGGGATGCAAAATGATGCTTTAACCCTTTCAAGCCTGAGTTTACCATTGTCATCTCATCCACTACAAGCCGCGAATTGCTGTCGCAATTCTAGACTTGTAGTGGATGAAGATGACTTGATGTGGTTTAAAAATCAAAGAAAATTGCGATGTATTGATAAACCAGTTTTATGGAAATTTGCAGTCTGAAACCCTTGTTTGTAGGAAAATTAAATCTGTTTTCATGGATATAAAATGATGCTTTAATGCATCGTGAAGACTTAAAGGGGTTATTACAACATTGATTCAATATTGCATTTGATACAAATCGCTTGGTGGCAACGTTGTTTAGACGTCTTCTCAACAAACACGAGACGTCAAACCAATGCTGGTGCAAGGTTGGCCCAGCGTTGCAGACGATGGGCCAATTTAATTCTAGCATCGGGTAAACGTCTAGCGAGTGCTGTGTTTATGTTTTCGAATTTATTTTCTTTTCACTTTAATGCAATTTTCTAGAAGCTTGAAGGCTCTACATGTAGACATTTTTTTATTGTCTTTTCAAATACATTATTTTAAATGATATATTTTCACTTTTACTACGTGCATTTCGTTTATAGGTTATAATGTTGTAATCGTTCATTTTGGACTATTTTATTTTATTTACATGGTTAGCGGGATTCGCATGGTTCCGTCCAACTAATTTTGATAACATGTCTTAGTTACAGACAATGCTGCACTGTTATTATGTATATAATGCCTACATTTGGGAAGTCATATAAAAAAATAAATTGATTTTTGAAGTAAACTATGATTTTTTTGTATTTGTAGCTAAAAAGTCTTGTAGCAACCACAAGGACATTCGTGTTGTGACAGGAACACTTAGAAAGTAATCGAAACGGCCTTGACCTAACAACCAAATCTTCTCTCAAAGCCTCCGGAAATATCTAGAATTGAACAGAACACCCGGCACCTGCAACGGCCTGACATATCATCTCACCATCCCAGTGGGTTTACCTGATCCAGTTTAGCCTTTATGTGCACAAACGTGACCTAAAGCCACATCTATTCACGCATTTAATTCAGCAGTCTGGAAACCCAATCTACTGTGGAGTCCCCGGAAATTTCTCTCATTGAACAAAATATACGACCGCCTCAACGGCAGCTTTATTTAATTATTGCTCAGCGGTATCCACAGTGGAAAAATGAGCCTATTCAATGAAAACCACCGCATCCGAAATGATTGCAGAGCAATGAATCATTTATAGCGAACTGGAAATATAAGAAATATAATGGAAACAGTTTCAATCTATTCATATCAAGCAAAAATGTGACAGATACCCACTATAGTAGAAGTCACATTAAATCTGTCACTCTTGGGTTGCATGTTTTTTTGCTAATTTCTCAGGCAATTATTATCCGATTGTCATGAAATTTGACAAGAATAATTTTCTAGTATTCCTGCAATTACCCTCAAAATTTCAAGAAAAAATGTAATAATATGGTTTATTAGTTACACCTTTTGACATGTAGTAAATTGTGATTTATGACGCTCTTCTATAAACCCATTGCTCTCAATCAGCTTTAATCTCGACATTCCACAACATGTCAAATGGCCTAACTATTGAAATACCCAAATTTCACGCAATTATCAGTGTAGGCGCCGGAACAAAGAGTGCTCGCGAAATTTCATTGAAATTGATTGAGAATTGACTGAGAAATCAGCAAAAAACACCCAACGCTGGTTCACAGCAACGATAGGCGAGAGACGTTGACCCAATGTTGGGTTAATGTTGGTAAACCGTCTACGACGGTGGACCAACAATAACCCAACATTCGTTCAATGTTTTATGTTTGCTTGGATAAATTGCCAGTACTCATTTTTCATAGTGTATTTAATAAAAATATCACTGCTACTCATATACTCATAGAAAATTATTTATAGTTATTTTGCGTATTCTATAATAAATAAATAAATAAATAAATAAATAAATAAATAAATAAATAAATAAATAAATAAATAAATAAATAAATAAATAAATAAATAAATAAATAAATAAATAAATAAATAAATAAACAAACAAACAAACAAACAAACAAACAAACAAACAAACAAACAAACAAACAAACAAACAAACAAACAAACAAACAAACAAACAAACAAACAAACAAACAAACAAACAAACAAACAAACAAACAAACAAACAAACAAACAAACAAACAAACAAACAAACAAACAAACAAACAAACAAACAAACAAACAAACAAACAAACAAACAAACAAACAAACAAACAAACAAACAAACAAACAAACAAACAAACAAACAAACAAACAAACAAACAAACAAACAAACAAACAAACAAACAAACAAACAAACAAACAAACAAACAAACAAACAAACAAACAAACAAACAAACAAACAAACAAACAAACAAACAAACAAACAAACAAACAAACAAACAAACAAACAAACAAATAAATAAACAAACAAACAAACAAATAAATAAATAAATAAATAAATAAATAAATAAATAAATAAATAAATAAATAAATAAATAAATAAATAAATAAATAAATAAATAAATAAATAAATAAATAAATAAATAAATAAATAAATAAATAAATAAATAAATAAATAAATAAATAAATAAATAAATAAATAAATAAATAAATAAATAAATAAATAAATAAATAAATAAATAAATAAATAAATAAATAAATAAATAAATAAATAAATAAATAAATAAATAAATAAATAAATAAATAAATAAATAAATAAATAAATAAATAAATAAATAAATAAATAAATGATTAAATAAATAAATAAATAAATAAATAAATAAATAAATAAATAAATAAATAAATAAATAAATAAATAAATAAATAAATAAATAAATAAATAAATAAATAAATAAATAAATAAATAAATAAATAAATAAATAAATAAATAAATAAATAAATAAATAAATAAATAAATAAATAAATGTACCACATAATTTCCTGGATGATTAAATGAACATTTTACATAAGGGAATAGCTATTTGATTATGCTGCATAATAATGTACAAGTCCATGTTTCATGGTACAGAATAATCGCGATATATATGTAACACCATACACAAGACTATATATTATATCACCATAATTATCACCATATAAGTACATTTAATTGTGATATGCACCCATCTATTATTTTCAACCACGCAGTCACCCACTCAATAAAGGATTGTTTCGCCTGCCTACTACTGATGCACTTGTTCACCAGTCATCCGACTTATACCATCTTGCACTTAGCGCACCACCCACTCGACCGCCCACTACATATCACCCGCAATTTTTCTAAAATATTGTTCGATATTAAAGGGACTGGCCCACGCTAAAATCATCAAAAAATCGGTGATTTTATTTTGGCTTCTTACTATGACCATATGTTGTAAACATGTCCATAGACTAGAACTGCAAAAGTTTATAAATTTTTCTGCTGCGCATTCACCAGATAGACTAGATATAGAGACGAAATTCCCGTATTTTTAATTTTTGACATGGTTGTCAATAATTAGAAATCAGGAATTTTGTCTCTATATCTAGCCTAACTGGTGAATGCGCAGCACAAAAAATAAAATAAAATTGCAGTTCTAGTCTATGGACATGTTTACATCATATGGTCATATTAAGAAGCCAAAATAAAATCACCGATTTTTGATGATTCTAGTGTGGGCCAGTCCCTTTAACTCAAATAAATGTACCCCATCATAATATAATAACTGTAGGTGTTCTGTCGTTATTGCTATGACAACATGATGTATTTTTGATGTTTTATGATGTTTGAACTTCGTTTGTCCTGCGAATAAACACATTTTGAATTTAATGTTGAATTGAATCACATCTACTGTACATATCACGGACCAATAGCAATATACAATTCAAGTTCATGGTACATATGGTCTACTGAGAGTACCACAGGTACACTTTAAATAGGAACCTTCCCATATAACGCGATACATTGACCCAATGCTGAATTAATGTTGGTTCAGCGTCTCCGACGCTGGCCCAACATTAACCCAGCATTGGGTCAATGTCTCGTGTTTGCTGGTTTAATATAGCTTATTTTATATACAGTATCTCTAACAGGTGGCAGCAGCTGTTCTACAGCGTGAAGCATCATGTCGATAGATATACACTCCAACAGCATGGTGTCTTCCGAGGGATTTGCAGTCAGTAAATTGACTTATGTCAGGCCAACATTTTACATCTAAATTTTAGCGATAATTATGTGAAACTCAATAGCCTTGACCTGTAATCTTTTTACCTAACAATATAATACAATTAAGTATGGGGTGGTAGACTTATATAACATTATTTTCACTGAGTAGCCATTTAAAGGGGTTTCCGGTGACGTCACTGCGTTTCACAGGATACTGAAATGGATAGACCGTATGATGTAGAAGACGATAAAAATATCAATTTCAAAATCACTTCCAGTAGATTTGCAGTCAGTGAATTGACTTATGTCAGACCAACATTTTACCTCCACATTTTAGCGAGCATACTGAAATAGATAGATAGTAGATCGTAGAAGATGATAAAAATAATAATTTCAAAATCACCTGCAGTGGATTTGCAGTCAGTGAATTGACTTACGTCAGGTCAGCATTTCACATTTAATGATTAGCGATAATACTGAAATACATAAAGGGTAGCTAGGTTGTAGAAGACGATAAAACTATCGTTGATATACACGAGATATCTCTCAAACTATATGGATAATAATTTTTTAAACCCTTTAACCGCCAAATTATTCAACTAGAATTTTCACCCACTTTAAGTTGTGTCTCGCTGACGCTATCCACAACTTCAAGTGAGTGAAAATTATGCATATTTGACAAAATGGAGATCAACTCTTTTTAAATTGTGCTGATTGATGTCACATTATGGCTTTAGCATGTTTAAAAGGCGGTCCTGAATGTGGGAATAATTAAGTTAAAAACCGAATATGCTCGGCACCGGCGGTTAAAGGGTTAATCCAATACACAGCTGCTGGTCCAGCTCATCAAAAATTCTCAAATGCGATCATAGCTTTTGTAATTGTTTTACCGCGTATCTTTCTACATGTGTTCATAGAGTTTTTTTATAGTTTTTTTATTGATAAAACATTGAATACAGTGAATATTACAAAACATGTCATATAAGTAAAAAAAACATACATATAATGAAATTAAAATAAGCATAAGTAGAAAAGGAGTCCCCGAACTCCGAGGCCCGGCTTTACATTAGTCTGTTCGAGTGCTTTAGACAAAAAATTAGCCTAATATTTTGCCTAATATTTTGTGAACATAACTGTATTAGTTTTCCTCATGGGTCAGCATCTAAAATGTCCAGGATATAATTATTGAAAAAAACAAGAAGACAAATATATCTTCAACGTGTAGGCGGTCCACCACCATCGCCGGCCAGCATCCATGCAACACAATGTAGGCCTACCCACCCAATACTGGTTCAAAGACTTCAAAAAGCTTATTAAACCCCTTTAGAGACCTGAGCTATAATTTTTTTCAGTCACTCAAAGTTGTGTCCCGCTCCTGCGGACTAAATAGGTTTAGTGCTTGTATTTAGTGTTACAGATAAAGCGCTAAATTAAATACTTTAAATTTCCACAACTTCAAGTGGATGACAATCACTCTTATTTTATTAATTTGATACCTAGCATTTGCAAATGCGGTCCTCGCACTGAAACAGTAAAATATTTATAATTGTCTTAACTCATAACATAGGTATTCAAATTAAGTGAAAAGAGCTAACTAAGACATTTAGGATGATTTCAAATTGAATAAAAATACATTTTGATCCGCATGGTTTATTCAAGAATAGTTTAGTGTTGTAAGTGACAGGCCCAACTGTCCCCGAATTTAAAAAGTTGACAAGTTTATATTTGTGTTATTTAGGCTTATATCATCGTAAATCTATATTATCTTTCTCCACCCTCTTGTACCCGATAAGTGTTTATTTCGGATTGTTCATACAATTAATAACGACCATCTCTTTATTATACTGGCTTTGACCAAGCCGCTGGGGTTCTAGATAAAGGGTCTAATGTTCATTTGTTTTTTTCTTTGAAAAGATCAACACTGAGGAAAATATTTTCCTTTTTGTGTCATTACACCATCCACGAAAATCCCATGAATATTAACTCTGTATTTTGGCAATGTTCACGTTGTCTTTCACGTTGTCTAACAAACATTTAAAACATGTCAATCGGCCGCGTTTAGCTGTGTAGAGGCTCCGTGTTTGTAAATGTGAGACCCGTAGGGGAAGCATCAATAAGCCAGGTTTTCCGATGACATTGTAATTAAATTATCAACGTCTTTGACGATGTGATACATCTGTTACTTTACACACTTATCCTAATATGAATTAAGAACTTTCTGTCATAGATTACGGCTTGTAAATTATAAAAAATATCTTTAGAAGGAAATAATCAAATCGTTGACTCGATTATATTTTCCTGTCAAATAATTGAAACATGGCGATGGCCCTATAAAAATGGGTGGACATTTTGTCATAATTCTTTTTTTTGAAACCTGATTACGTTGCTAACGGATGTTTCTGAAAGTTATAATCTATCGGAATGTTGCCTTCACTCATTCAAACACTCAAAAAGATAAAACAGAGCTTAAACGAAAAGATGCAATTTGCATGGGTACGTTCCTTTAATCAAATCACTTAAAGAGTGCGAGAGCTTATTAGAAGCACCATAATGACATCGGTGCAAAATTCAAAAATCTGCTGGCCTTATATCGCGGCGTGCTGCAGTGGACCGATGTGGTTGATCCTGTAGATCAGTGCTGTGCCCTGTAAGACCAACAGCAGTAAAGGCTCACATCCCATGTAATCATTTACTGCTGTTTTCCTTTGGACGACGGTGCTGTTGTACATTGCCACCATAAAAGGAAAACAGCAGCAACTGCTTGCTTGTAAAGTAAGCAGTTACTGCTGTCTCGATTTGCAGACAGCTGCTGTTGTGCCGTGTTAAAATACGACAATAGTAACGGTTTACCTAAAAAGTGAGCAGTTACTGCTATTCGTCTTTGCCTTGCATTGCCAGTAAGATCTGCCATCGAGTACAGCTATCAGCACTATCTGATTACTTTTCAAGTAAGCAGTTACTGTTATTTGCCTTTGCACTGCAGTGTAGTACATTGATACTATAAAGAGAAATAACAGCAATTGCTTACTTTTAAAGTAAGCAGTTACTATTGTCAGTCCTTGCCTAGCATTGCGAGCAGGAGCTGCCATCGAGTCCAGCCATGAACAGGGAGTAAGCTATCGCCTGCACGGCTACCGGTCGTTTCATCACGGACCTGCTATCAGCGTGGACTGACGTGTGTATTCAGACAGGCTGAGAGGCTGAGAGGCTGAGAGCTGCTTCTGTGATTGCATTCTGCAGGGAGAGTCCGAGAGCTCTGCTAACTGTAAAGATCAACCAGGTTCTGGTCGTAATCGTCTCCTGACTGGGTCTTGAGAGCGTCCCATTTAAATATTCTGTGTCACAAAAACCTGCTCCGGACATACGGCTCTTTCAAAAGCCTTGGTCAGACGACTGGCCTGTCATTATTTAGATCAGTGATATCGTATGACACTTTATGGATGTACTCTGACAGGACTGTCTGAGAGGGCAACGCTGTATGGATGGACTCTGAAAGCTCAAACAAGAACGTCAAACCAAACATCTTTGTTGCTAATTTATTATAAACCTACAAGGATTACAACAGGCTGGTAGAAAGTGGATTACACAAAAAGGATAACATTAAATCTAGTTATACTACAATATTTACTGCAAGAAAAAAATCTGATGAATCACATGGGATAATCTATAAATAGTTCTGGTTGACAGAGTGCCGCTTGGAGGCGACAAACAATAAGTAGAAGATCCCACGTAAGACGATTTTAGATTATAAAAGACTGACGGGATTGAGAAGCGGTCAGTGGGCGTGTGACCTGCGTGGACATGTTAGGTGGTTAGTCACTGACCAGCTGACCAGTGACCGCCCCACACTAACAGCATCAGCACGACATGTTATAGGTGGTCATTCACTGATCAGTTGACCTGCCCACACTCACCGCATCCACACGACATTTCGCACAGCCATAGTCAGGACAAGTTATTGCTCTACAAACACGACCAAGTGTACAAGTGCAAAGCTGTGATGATTATCTAAATATTATATCAGCGCAGAACTGTCTGCATCAGCAACAAAGGATATTAAGGATACAGAAAAAATTGTCTGTACTGGACGTCGACATTTCGTTATTTGCGTAAGTGCTGGATAATAATAGTGCTGCTTTTGTAGTCATCACTGAGCATGATTGGAGGTGATTTGTGGTGATTTAGCTGCTGCCAATTCTACACCAGAAAAGTTGCACTGGACCGGAGCTACTTGTTTGTAGTTTTCTTGTGCACAGAAATTGTGTTAAATCATTTCAACGTAGAAGGATCTCAAAACCATCTATAAGTGGCTTTCTAGGTTTTGATAACAACGACAAAGAACCTTCAGAACTGAAAACAATAGTTTTCCACAGAATTATATGTTAATGTAATTGTATACAATTACACACAAATAGCGCCTGCACATTTAATCTGGTAGCTAATCGCTTTGCGTATTTCAGTGTCAGCTGATTTACATACTTGGATGACTTTCCGGATCTCAGTGTTTTCTGATACGGATATACTGATCGCAAATCTTTTGCGGATCTTTGTGCTCATATCATTTAAACTAGCGAGGAATATTCGTTGTCGCATACAATAAGACACAACCCGCGTGCTGTCAAAGGTAATCTGATCGCTAATCGCTTTACGGATTTCAGTGTTTGCGGAAATCAGTGTGTGGCATCATCACATGATCCAGATATTCTGATAGCTTTAGGGATTGCAGTGTTTATTTTAATCTCTTCACGGCCTTCAATCATTGATCTATGCACTCTAATCTCTGACGTATCTCAGTGTTTGATCCAGATTCTGTAGTCACGGATCTAAGCTTTAGATTCAGATATTCAAATATTTTCACGACCTCCAATCATTGATTTAGACACTGTAATATCTGACGTATCTCAGTGTTTGATCCAAATTCTGTAGTCACGAATCTAAAATTTAGATTCAGATAATCTAATATCTTCACGACCTTCAATCCTTGATTTAGACACTCTTATCTCTCACGTATCTCATTTCCCTGATCTAGACACTTCAATTCCTCTGGGATCTCCGTGTTTGGTGCTTCATAATGAGTCTGAGCGGAGCTATCGCGTCGTCCAGCGCCGGCAGGGGAGGACCCCGGGGCAGCATCCCGGTGTCCACGCGCAGATACAGCCAGGGAAAGGACCCAAACGAGCTGACTGACCTCAATAAAACAGCCAGAAAGTGAGTACATAATCTCCTCATTGTAGTAACCCTTCTATAGTTTCAGTCAACTTCCACCAGCGTTGGGTGTTTTCGCTGATTTCTCAGTCAATTCTTGATCAATTTTCATGAACATTTGTAACCACTCTTTGCCAGTATCCCGGCGCCTATCCTGCAAATTCCGTAAAATTTGAGTGAGCATTTTAAAAGTTAGACCATTTGACACGTAGTAGAATTTCCAAATTAAAGCTGAATAAAATCAATTGGTTAATAGAGGAGCGTCGTAATTCGAAAATGACTACATGTCAAATGGTCTAGCTTTTAAACTACATAATATTTTTTCCTGCAATTTTCAGAGTAGTTGCCGTAAGACTAGAAAATAATGCTTGCCAAATTCCATGACGATCCGATAAAAATTGCGTGAGTAATTTGCGAAAAGCATGCAACGCTAAAGTGACAGATTTAAAGTGACTTTTACTTTAGGCCTGAATTTACCATTGCCATTTTCATCCACTACAAGCCGCGAATTGCTGTCGCAATTCTCGACTTGCAGTGGATGACGATGGCTTGATGTGGGTGAGAAATAAAAAGAACTGACTGACCTCAATAAAACAGTCAGAAAGTGAGTACATAATCTCCTCATTATAGTGACCTTTCTAGCCCTGAATTTTGCATTATCATCTTCATCCACCACAAACCGCGAATTGCTGTTGCAATTCTCGACTTGCAGTGGATGACGATGACTTGAAGTGGGTGACAAATAAAAAGAACTGACTGACCTCAATAAAACAGTCAGAAAGTGAGTACATAATCTCCTCATTATAGTGACCTTTCTAGCCCTGAATTTTGCATTATCATCTTCATCCACTATAAGCCGCGAATTTCTGTCGCAATTCTCGACTTGCAGTGGATGACGATGACTTGAATGAAAAAGAACTGTCTGACCTAAATAAAACGGTCAGAAAGTGTGTACATAATCTCCTCATTATGGTGACCCTTTCAAACCTGAATTTGCAGCTGCAATGACCATACTGACAACGAGGTGATCAGCTGATAAAACAAATTAAAAACGTCTGTAGTCGTGATAAGCTCGTAAAGGTTTAAGACACAGTGGTATATCTTAACCCTTTCAGGCCTGAATTTACCATTACTGTACCATTGTTATCTTCACTTTTAAGCAACGGTTTAAGTTATTTGAAATGTCATTGAATATGATAATATACTTCACAAATTGTTTACTTTTGGACTAAACATTTGTAAATCTTGATGTTTAAACATACATTTCATTCCTAATTACATATTAGAAACGACTATAGTCGTGCTTAGCGATGCAAGGGTTAATGTACTTTTATGCTGCCGGGACCGAATATATCCGTTTTCAAGCAAATTTCAGATCAATACATTCAACTGACATTGCTAAAATGTTTTGTGATAGATGCTTAGTTATTCTATTAATTACATTTTGAAGATGTATATTTGTTCATAAAAATAATTATTTTTCGTCATTTGGAGCTGGAAATTGCGTTAGCAATTCCAGCTTCAAATGAATGAAAAATAGCTTGAAAAAATCGGCAGCATAAGGGTTGAGGTTAACATACCCCTACACTAAGCCAACAAGAGGGATTACAAGCCAAAAGCTAAGTGATTACGATGGTCGACGGACGAGCTAGTGATTATCATTGATCTCCATTTGCATATTTTAGACTAGATTTACACATAGTGCGGTAATAGATCGATTTAGTCATTTGGCAGCCATGTGGCATATGTGACCCCCAGCACAAAGTATGACGTAATGCGCCGGATGCAATGAAGATAGTTGAATATTTTATCTGTTCTTCCATATGGTATCTTATTCCGAACATCTTCATATTTATATTGTGTGTCTACGTTGCGGGATGACTTTGTAATGCAGACTTTTTAAGACAATTATATTAGGATTCACATTAACCGTGGTGAATGATTTTCTCTGATTTCTCTGTCTATCCTCAGCCAAGTGCAGAATTATTTTCAAGTGATGCGACGACTATTCTAAATATTTGATTGAGAAATATTGCATAGTTTAAAGGGACATGCCCAGGTCTAAATCATCAAAAAATCGGTGATTTTATTCTGGCTTCTTAATATGACCATATGATGTAAACATGTCCATAGACTAGAACTGCAAAAGTTTTTTTAATTTTTAGCCTGCGCACTTACCAGTTAGGTATAGATATAGAGACTAAATTCCCGTATTTCTTATTTTTGACATGGTTGTCAATAATTAGAAATCAGAAATTTTGGCTTTCAGAATATCCGCCACATGGCTGGGTAATAGTTTGTGCAAAATTGCGTGAAAATTGGTTCAGAATTGACTAATGAATCCAAGAAATTCATTCAACCTGGTTAATGAATTTAATTGGAATCTGACTATATACAGTATGTATGTGATCATAATGTACATGCTGCATATCCTAGCGGATAGAGTCATTCAATATATTGCGCGTTACGAGGACGAGGAATTTCACAGTGGTTAAAATACACTGTCGTCAGTCTATTGTTAAAACAGTAGATTCGGATCTACGAATCTACTGTTATTTTAGGACACAATGTACAGGTTTTACCACGACACTGCATAACTTCATGGCTAATGTTTCACGTTTTACCATGCTATAAATTGTTTTCCAAATTTTGTCTATACAACTCGTGTAATTTCGTGTAATTTAAGTCGAAGAAAGAACACAATTACACTATTTTCGTATATCCGAATATACTCGGCGCTGCGCGCCTCGTACATTCGGATATACGAATCTATCGAATTTCGTTGTTTCTCCTTGACAGAGTCCTATTTATTATACAAAGATTAGATACAAAAGGTCTTATGCATTCAGATTCTTTTGAGCATACGGGAATTTTAGAAAAATATAATTAATAGGAAAATGGCACAAAGCAAAATGTACTTTTCTATAAAGCTTAGTTTTTACAGTTAGGTTGGAATTGCAAGGGCGCGTATATATCATGATATAGAGCTCGGCATGATTGGAAATCTGAACAAATCTGCCAGTGGCAGATTCAGAGTAGTTCAATCTCCAAAAAAACCTGAACACAATAATGATATCTTGACCGACACATACTAAGGAATGAACCAATTGTTATGTTTCAAAATAATTCTCCGAGAGAGCATGCATCTACACTCATCTAGCGCATAAATGTAGCTTAGCTGTATGTTCTTGGTAATAATCGGGCACCACCGTCAGTCAAATCTGGGTACGCCACTGACTGGGTCGCTAAAATATCACCATAGAGTCAGCCAGACAAATGTATCAGAAATGGTAGATAATGTGCAATATAGATAGCGTTATACCCAAGAAAAGAGTCCAATAGTCATAAAGTGGCCGTATTAATACTGGAGGTCAATAGATTTGGGTGTGTTATCACCACTACAGCAAGTGCGAGCGCTGATTCACTGCTGGTTCATTGCTGGGCCACCGTCTGCGACGCTGGACCAGCAATGAACCAGCAGTGGGTGACACAATAGATTTGTGTGTGTTATTGGTCCAGGAGCAGGGTGACACAGGGATACTCCCCCGGGATAAACCATGATAGATAGCTAGAAGGGCGAATGGAGGGGACTACCCAGCGAACACAAAACTTTTGTATAGAAAATGAAATGAAATGAATCGGGCTTTAGGACACCCTTGTGCACATATAGGCTAAACTGATCCAGGAGAACCTCCTGAGGTCCTCCAGACACAGGATTCGAAATTCGAGCCCTTGCGGTCTGAGGCAGAGCACGCTACCTCTCGGTCACGGAGGCTCCCCACAATACTGAGTTTTACACGTGGATGGGGAAGAAACATTTTTGTTTCTTTCAAACAGCCGAGACCGGGAACCGAACCACGGACTCTAGCGTAAAAGGCAGCGGTACTAACCACTACACTAGGGCTCTCGCCCCTTTTGCATAGCATTTTTACAATGTTGGGCAAACGTCGAAGACGTTGGGCCGACGTTGTGCAAATGTTATACAAATGTTTTGTGTTTGCTGGGTAGTGCAGGGTCATCAAGCATGTCTCCCTTTGATACGACCCAATCAATCAACCTATCAATCAATCAATCAATCAATCAATCAATCAATCAATCAATCAATCAATCAATCAATCAATCAATCAATCAATCAATCAATCAATCAATCAATCAATCAATCAATCAATCAATCAATCAATCAATCAATCAATCAATCAATCAATCAATCAATCAATCAATCAATCAATCAATCAATAGGCTGAAAACGGATATAGACGTAATTAGCGCTTTAATGGTTGGCACAAACATTCGTTTATTTCATACTACAATTATCATGTGAAACAGTTGAATAGGATTTTTCAATCTGACGCAATTTCTAATTGCAGCCTTTAATGATGAAAAAAAACATATTGATAAAAAATAGACATTTTCAAAATTCAATGATTTGTCTAACTTAGCAGATCATGTCTAGCTGAGCAGATCTACCATTTGTTATCATTTTTAGTGGTATTTTATTTCATTTGTAGAAAACATATACACATTAACTTATTTCTTAACCCTTTAAGCGCTGATTTTTTTTATGTGAACAATGGAAACCAAATGTGTTTTTTTTTCAATTTTAAATCACCATAAATGTCTTAGTCAGTTCTTTCCGATTCATTTGAATACCTATGATAAGGGTCTACAAACATTAGAAATATTTTTTACTCGTACAGCGCGGGGATCAACTTTAGACGTCTGCATCTGACGTCTACAGACGTCAAATGCAGACGTCTAAAGTTGATCCCCGCGCTGTAAGGGTTAATCCTTCAGCTGCGTATATCTATACGTTTTCTTGCACCTTTCCAATCAACGAAATGATCAAATGGGTTGTGGTAGGCTCTCAGTTAATCAAGTAAATCAATTCAATGTGAGATGTCAAATTTTCATAAGTGGATTTATTTTTCACCATTAAAAATTTTAAATGAAGGAAAATATAAACAAAAAAATCAGCAGCGCGAGGGTTATCACGTCACTATGCAGAAGCCAAGCAAACTTGAAGGAACAAGCCCAGGCTAAAATCACCAAAAAATCGGTGATTTTATTTTGACTTATTAATATGACCATATGGTGTAAACATGTCCATAAACTAGAACTGCAAAAGTTTATAAATTTTTGTGCTGCGCATTTACCAGTTAGGCTAGATATAAAGACGAAATTACTGATTTCTTATTTTGGATAACCATGTCAAAAATAGGACATACTAGCTATAACTGGTGAATGCGCAGCACACAAAAAAATAACCTTTTGCAGTTCTAGTCTATGGACATGTTTACATAATATGGTCATATTAATAAACTAAAATAAAATCACCGATTTTTTTATGATTTCAACCTCGGTATGGGCCTTTAAAGGTATATATATACGTGTCCAACAGGACAATGTTTGATTGTGCTGTGGAGTGCAAACTGTCGTTCTATGTGTTGATCAGCATTATAGGTCAATCCTTGTCGGGTCGGCACAGGGGAAGCCTTATGCTTCCCATGGGAAGGGGCTAATTAATAACTGGGAGGTGTAAGACCTTGGCGGAGTATTGGATGCTACCCATGGGAAGGGGCCATTTAATAACAGGGAGGGAGAGGGAGGCGGACCTGTGGAGGCTCATGTTGGGACGACGTCGACGACACCGTACTACCATTCAGTCTTCACAGGTTCGATGCATCATTAAAGCAACATTTTACAATCATGAAAACAGACTACATTTTCCTACAACCAACTTCACCTAGATCATGTCATCTTCGTTTACTACAAGTCGTGAATTGCGACAGCAATTAGCGGCTTGTAGTAGATGAAGATGAAGATGAAGATATCAATGTAAATTCAGGCTTGAAAGGGTTAAGAGACTCTTAGATGTTGTGGAATATAAAACTATATCCCCGACCTGGAACGTATAGAGGTCTGTAGGGAAAAACATATTGAAAAAATGTGTTGAAGATATTCAATAGGCTATTATTTCATACCACGAAAGTTCTTATATTTTTGTAAATGTTTGTTCCGTGGTGTCATAAAATTATAAGATATTCTTTCTGATGTGTAAAAATTTTAGATCAATTTATGACACTATAAAACCTAATTTTACTTGAAAATTATTTTGTAAACTGTTGATAATAATAATTGTTATATGGGGTACAGACTGTCAGTCTATGGGTTGATCAGTATTAGAAGTCAATTCGTGTCAGGGCGGCAAGGGCGGGGAGGGGGGTTCTAGGTGCTTCCCGTGAGAGGGGGACAATTAATAACTGGGATGGATAAGAGAGACAAGCTAGATCCTGACTTGGGATCATAATGGTCGCCCCCTCCCCTCCCCAGCAAACATGAACAGTTAAACCCTGACCCTAACCCTTTAACCGCCGGTTGCCGAATATATTCGGTTTTTAATTTTTTATTAGCACATGAGTACCTTCCACCATGTTAAAGATAAAAAGTGACATCAATCAGCAAGATTTGAAAACAGTTGACCTCCATTTTGTCAAATCAGAATAATTTTCACTCACTTGACGTTGTGGATCGCGTCAGCGAGACATAACTTCAAGTGAGTGAAAATTTTGATTAAATAATTTGGCGGGTAAAGGGTTAAATCGCTGACATAATTTGTGTAAACTATGGTGACCAAAGTGTTTGTTTCAATGTGAAATCATCATAAATGTCTTTGTTAGCTCTTTCCGCTTCATTTGAATACATATCTTATGGGTCTACGGCCATTTGTGTTTAATTCTTTAAGTGCGGGGATCGCCTTAGACGTCAGAATCTGACGTCTGGAGACGTCAGATTCTAAAGTCGATCTCCGCGCTTAAAGGCTCAATGTTGTTTCAGCGTGGTATACGGCTGTCCAACAAAAACTAGCTTTAGCTTAACGTCTTCGTTTGGTGGGCACTGTCGTGGTTTTTGAGTCACCAGCTGAAGAGGTTTTTTTCAGTGCGGGATCGACTTTAGACGTCAGATGAAATATGTCTTTTAAAACAAACGTTTTTTTTATTTGAAGTCAATATACATGCCTTAATTAGCTTTTTCTGCTTTATTTGAACACCTATGTTATGGGTCTTCGGCCATTATAAACACATACCCTTTCAGTGCGGGGATCGACTTCATCAGATTATAACGTCTTAGTCGATCCTCGCACTGAAAGGGTTAAAGGGACATACTAGATCCTGGTTGGGAGTGATGATGATCAAACACGAGAGCTTGAGCATGTTGTACCAATGTTGTTTTAATTGTGATCCAGCGTCGTAGACGATGTAACAGCATTAAAAAAACACTGGGTGATTAGATCTTGGTGCGGATGGTCCTCAGGGAGCCCAGAGACGTTGAGCCAATGTTGTATTAATGTCGGGCCAGCGTTGGAGACGATGGGCCAGTATTTAAACAAATTGGGTCAACGTATCGTGTATGCAGGGTGAAAGATCCCCGAGGGATTCAGGGAAAATCATTCCGAATCACAACAACTGCTATGAAGGTCACTTTCTTAAGTAGGTCATGTCATAAGGTAAAGTCCCTATTCCGACCATTCCTCATCTGTGTTAAATTAGGTGGGTCGCTGAGCACACGTTGTGGGTCCACCCGCATGCGCATCATGGTCAAGGTTCTGATGAGATAAATATTATTGACTCCTCCTCCTCCTCCTCCGCCTCCTCCTCCTCCTCCTCCTCCTCCTCCTCCTCCTCCTCCTCCTCCTCCTCCTCCCCCTCCCCCTCCTCCGCCTCCTCTTCCTACTCCTCCTCTTCCTCCTCCTCCTCCTCCTCCTCTTCCTCCTCCTCCTCCTCCTCCTCCTCCTCCTCCTCCTCCTCCTCCTCCTCCTCCTCCTCCTCCTCCTCCTCCTCCTCCTCCTCCTCTTCCTCCACCTCCTTCTCCTCCTCCTCCTCCTCCTCCTCCTCCTCCTCCTCTTCCTCCTCTTCCTCCTCCTCCTCCTCCTCCTCCTCCTCTTCCTCCTCTTCCTCCTCCTCCTCCCCCCTCCTTCTCCTCCTCCTCCTCTTCCCCCTCCTCCTCCTCCTCTCCCTACTCCTCCTCCTCCTCCTCCTATTCCTCCTCCTCCTCCTCTTCCTCCCCCTTCTCCTCCTCCTCCTCCTCCTTCTCTTCTTCCTCTTCCTCTTCCTCCTCCTCTTCCTCTTCCTTCTCCTTCTCCTCCTCTTCTTCTTCTTCCTCCTTCTCCTCCACCCCTTCTTCCTCTATCTCCTCCTCCTCTTCCTCCTCTTCCTCCTCCTCCTCTTCCTCTTCTCCTCCTCCTCTTCCTCCTCCTCCTCCTCCTCTTCCTCCCCCTCCTCCTCTTCTCCTTCCTCCTCCTCCTCCACCTCTCCCACCTCCTCCTCCTCCTTCTCCTCTATCTTCTCCTCTTCTTCTTCCTCCTCCTCCTCCCCCTTCCCCTCCTGCTCCTCCCCCTCCCCCTCCTTCTCCTCCTCTTCCTTTTCCTCCTTCTTCTCATTCTTCTTCTGTTTTTTCTTCTTCGCGTTGTGCACATAGTGCCCCACACTGTTAAAATGCCTGAAGTGTTCATTGCTGACATTGCCCTCTATGGTACTGTACATTGCATAAAACCCTTTAAATCATTCGATAACTGCTGGGTAGGGCATAGTCCAGACCACGGACTTTCTTCTGTCGTGATATTGCCATTATTGGGCAGAAAGGGACGCAATGCAATATTCGCTCACTCACTTCTTTATCTCTTCACTATTCATACATACACTATATTATACATGTCTGTCCGCCATAGATGTCTGTCCAATATCCCATGGCTTGTCTGGCCAGGATTTGGGTGTGGATTTGGGTGTGCCATGCTGTCGAAAACTACCGTCTGCTACCGCTCTCCTGAAGAGATATATAAGACAATTCTGGTTCAAAATTTGGTTTGATGGCCTTATTGCGCGATTTATTTACAATCTAAAGAATATTTTTCTGAATGCTCCCATAGAAACATTGACTATGGAAGATACTCATGATACTAGATTAATATTTTTTGTAATTTGATCTACGATTGTTCGGAAAACATATACGGCTCAACTTCAGACTGACTGTGTATCTTGGAAAAATATGATTTCCATAATAATTTGGTATCAATTGACTGAATGTGAATTTGGGAGGGGATTATTATTTTTGTAGTTTAATACATAACATAACGGAGATTGCATTAGCTTTCTAATGATTTTGGTCATTGACAATCAAGTGTTGCCGTTGGTGACAAGTTTCGTACACTATACCCTGTGCCACATTCATTTTGGTAATTCTGTAGCGCATGCTTTTCGTCGATTTCTCCGTCAATTATGAACCGATTTCCTTGAAATTCAGCACAGACAATTTTCAAGTCATATTCTAACGTCGGCAATTTCGCAAAATTATAATAAATATTGCAAAAATTAGACCATTCGCCATGTAATACAATTCTACAATTAGTTTAATGGGTTTAAAGAGGGACGTCATAATTTAAATTTACTACATGTCAAATGGACTAACTTTTGAAATACTGAATATATTTTTACAATTTTAGGGATATTAGGACCTCGTTGAAATATGATATTTACAAATTTTCATGAAAATCGGTTGCTAATTGACGGAGAAATCAACGAAAAACATGCGCTACTGGTTAGTTGTGGCCTAAGGTATAGAAGTTTTCATATTATACAAAACATATATGTCTGTCCAGCATCCCATCCCGCAGCTAGTCTGGCCAGGATCTCTGGTTCCCGGCATCACGCGTGCCCGGCATCACGTTTGTACAGTCACGTCCCAGAAAAAAAATACGTGAACTCCGTGTTGGCTCAATGCTGACGCAGACGGTGGCCAAGCAGCTAAAACAGTACTACGTGGACGTTACGCGCCTGCCGGCGGTCCCACCCAGCAAACAAACGTGATTTGACATGCTAAAAGCCCCGGTTATTTGCGATGTGATCAGACAGTCTTCTCAAACCTGGGGCAAGTGATTCACCGCTTACATCGCTTTTTGCCTCTGATGCAATGTGGCCAGAAACGCTGGGCATTCGACGCAGGATATGTATATATAACCCTTTGCCCGTTAAATTTTAATCCATTTGTCTCGCTACCGCGATGTTTAAACACCCATTTCATTCCCGCTATAGCAGTGATTTTATCGGCTTTAAAAAGTATAAAAACGACAAAATCGTCTGCGATTTGAAACAGGTTTGTTTCTTGGTGGGTCGAGGCTTACTAGTAGGGGTAGTGCAGGGGCCATGGTGCAGTGGTTAAAGTTGCTTGCTTGAAAATTTTATGATCGCGGTTTGAACTTCACTCTGGTCTTCAAAGAAACAAAATGTTTCTTTCCCGCTCACTCGTGATGAGCAAATATTGTGGGGAACCACCGTGACTGAGAGACAGCATGCTCGGGCTTGGGCGGCCAGCGCTCGATTTTCAAATCTTGTTTCTGGAGTGCATTGCCATCTCATACATCTCAACATACTCAGGAGATTCTCCTGACCCAGTTTAGCCTATTTGTGTACAACGGTAGCCTAAAAACCCATTCATTTTATTTCATTTTACCAGGGGTCTACATTACTTCCAAACCCGATCTGCTGGCGCCATACACCAATCGATGTCAGTGTCAAAGAGATTTGACAGTGTTCCTCATCAGACACTTTACTGTGGATCTATGTCCAAACCACAAACCCCGTTAGTATGCCTACATGACTGATACAACTGCGTTATGTCAATGTATTACAGCACCAACAGCATCATTATCTTTTCCATGGATGCCTCTAAAACGCGGCTGTCATGGCCGGGTAAACACTCGGCGTGATCCTGGAAGCTTTCCAACTGTTTTATTTATGCCGTCCAACAGATATGCTGTACACAGCAGTAACTGCTTACTTTTCAAGTGAGCAGTTACTGCTGTTTGTTCTTGCACAGCTCTGCAGTGCAAAGACAAGCAGTTACAGCTGCTTGTTCTTGCAAAGACAAACAGCAGTAACTGCTTACTTTTCAAGTAAGCAGTTACAGCTGCTTGGTCTTGCACAGCTCTGCAGTGCAAAGACAATCAGCAGTAACTGCTTATTTTTGTTTGTTTGACCACTGTCTGCGATGCTAGACCATCACTAGCCCCAGTTCAGCCACAGATTGATCGCGTACAAAATCGTGGGACGTTTCTTTGGACTGTCATATCGGAAAATATCGGGGAGTAATCAGGTCAAAATATATTTTTTTTAAACCAGTAACATTTCAGTTCCATGCCCGCATGCTCAGAGGTCGCACAGTCATTAAAAAGTTATGGACATTTTTCGGACCTTGAGGTGAGGATCCCTCCAGTCACCGCCATGTTGGATTTTTCGGGTGAAGCAAATACATCCATCCACGGCCTCGGAGAGGACGACATGGCAAGACCATCACTACTCCAAGAGTTATATAGGAATATAACTACGAAGTAGAGATTTGGCAACACATGGTGTCACATATCGATCCATTAGAGGTTATGTGGAAATAACGAAATATAAATATATAAAAATTATATAGATATATATGGTGTCGAATATTTTACTTGACAACTAGAAAATATGATATTGACTGTATGCCTATAGTATATCTTTAAATTCTGTATGTAGGCATCTAGTTCTATGTAATGCCATTTTTCAATCTATTTTGAAGCTCCAAATGACAAGCGTAAAGTAGCTGATAAATATGATCACAGCTTAGAACTATAACCATACAGACTGTCTCGATGACGAAATATAATCAAGGTCTTGACGTTCCTACTTCGTCAGCTTCGCCAGGGCAGGGTCGATGAGGTGTGTTCGCTGGAGCATCATTATTGTACATTGACATGCCTAAACATTCTCACCCTCATTTTTACATTTTTACTTATAATTTAAACTGACTACTAAGCCTTATGGGCTGGGTACTCAATTAAACCGATTATATTTGTTGTTTTTGTTGTTTTTTGTAGGCCCTACTTGTCTGTATAATAAACTAAATGTATTGAATTGAATGATTCATTAATTTGTCAACCCCTGTCATGTGACCTTGTCCGTATATAGATATAAATGTATTTTAAAACTGTATTGTCAAATGAAATGAAATGCCACTAAACTTGATGGAATAGGCTAGTTGTGGTTTGAATATCTCATGACCAGCTTGATTTTAGGTGTACATATCATGTGATTTTACAGAAGTGACTCTCTTGTGTATATACATGTAAACATATATAGTCAGTAATGACTTAAATTATGTCAATAATACATCTGTCTGTCTGTCTGTCTGTCTGTCTGTCTGTCTGTCTGTCTGTCTGTCTGTCTGTCTGTCTGTCTGTCTGTCTGTCTGTCTGTCTGTCTGTCTGTCTGTCTGTCTGTCAGACTGTCTGTCTGTCTGTCTGTCTGTCTGTCTGTCTGTCTGTCTGTCTGTCTGTCTGTCTGTCTGTCTGTCTGTCTGTCTGTCTGTCTGTCTGTCTGTCTGTCTGTCTGTCTGTCTGTCTGTCTGTCTGTCTGTCTGTCTGTCTGTCTGTCTGTCTGTCTGTCTGTCTGTCTGTCTGTCTGTCTGTCTGTCTGTCTGTCTGTCTGTCTGTCTGTCTGTCTGTCTGTCTGTCTGTCTGTCTGTCTGTCTGTCTGTCTGTCTGTCTGTCTGTCTGTCTGTCTGTCTGTCTTTCTGTCTGTCTGTCTGTCTGTCTGTCTGTCTTTCTGTCTGTCTGTCTGTCTGTCTGTCTGTCTGTCTGTCTGATACTGAACTAAGCACATATTCTCATTTGCAAGCGATTCCAGCTTGCAATATGGAATATATCAAACTTTAAATAGATCTTTCTTCCAGCTGTGACGCTCAGAGTATCAAATCACATTTTTGCTTTTATCTTTTTCCTCCCACCCCTGCTCCACATTTTTGTTCTTCAACATGGCCATTTCACCACAGTCTCATATTCTTGCACTCTCCATTCTCAGATTTCGCCACCTCTTTTCCACCCTCATATATGTCACGTCAGGCCCTCGGCATCTGTTTTATGTCGTTCCTTTGCAATTCACAGCTCAAATAGACCACCACAGTCGTTACAACAATAACGTTATGCAATATTTGAATTAGACCCCTTGACTCTTTAAATGCCAAGAAATGATTACATTTGTAATTAGTGATATCATTGACGCTGTTAGAGCTCAGCTATTTCTTTTCATTTTCCGTATAGGATAAAGCCCGAGGAGCTCTACATTCTTAGCTTTGGAAAAAGCTGAGGCCGAAGGCCGACGCTTTTTTCAAAGTTAAGAATGTAGAGCTCCGAGGGTTTTAACTGACCTAAAACACATTCGACCATAATGAAAGTTCATCATAATCAACAGTTTGGTCGCGCCTTACTGATTATAGTACCATAGGGCTACCATGATAATTTGTCTGTACTTGATGAACAATAACTCTCCATCCCCGGCTTAGAATGTCGTGGTCGGACAAAGAAAATAATATAGTAGTGTTTAAATCTGCGATGTTGGCTAACATTAACCCTCTCAGCACTGAAAGGGTGATCACCTCTTATATGGTATGAATAATTATGTCCTTATATGGGGTGATTGGCTATCCTGTGACCCTCTCAGAGGGTCACAGGATATATAGAAACACTTGTGCCCCATCCTGTGGCGACTTTGATTTATTTGTCACAAATTTAATAATACTATTTAAGGGGTGATAGATCACCTTTAAATGAAGCAGAAATAGCCAACTCAGCCATTTATGATGATTTCTAATGGTGGCCCACCGTCTGCGACGCTGGCTCAACTTTGTGCCGGCAATGGATGAAGTAGCCCCAGTTGCTGAAACAGGTTTCAGCCACAGATTCACCCCGTACAAAATCGTGGGATATTTCTTTGGACTGTCATATCGGAAAATATCGGGGAGTAATCAGGTCAAAAATAGTTTTTTTTGGTATCAGTAACATTTCAGTTCCATGCCCGCATGCTCAGCTCAGATGTCGCACAGTCAAAGAAAAGTTTTTGGACATTTTTCGGACCTTGGGGTCGGGATCGCTCTCAGTCATCGCCATGTTGGATTTTTCGGGTAAAGCAAATACATCAATCCACGGCCTCGGAGAGGACGACACGGCAATGGATGAACGTCTCGTGTGTATTAGCTTTGCACTGGTTGACATGTCACCATCACATGGCAATATGCAATGAAGGAGAAAAACCTGTCTGGCGGGTGATGGGATGAATATTGAACTGCCTTGACTTTAAATTACAAATAAAAAATCACGCCAACGGGAGATTTTTCTTTATACGATTTCCAGAATTGCTAGCATTATCTCACAAATTTATCACTATGGCTATTGCAGTGACATATACGTCTTTGGACGTCCAGATTGCAATAAAATATCCACCTTTTTATCTTTAACCAAGATATATCACACAGAGCCGATATGCGCTATGGGCAGCTGCATTATCAATGTTTACTTCATTTGTGCCATACAATTAAGGTGAACTTGTAATATCCTTCGTAAAAATTAACCCTCGTAACAACAGATATGTCGTATTATTTTCATTTATATTGAGATGCAAATTGCTGTCATAAAATGGGTATGAAAACTACAGGCAGACAGATAGATATTTTATTGACAGAAAGAAAGTCAATCCAGACTTATTTGTCATAGAAATAGAGATATGTACATGTATATACATGACGCGATTCACAACTTCAAGTGAGTGAAAATTATTCAGATTTGACAAAATGGAGGTCAACTGTTTTCAAATATTGCTGATTGATGTCACATTTTATCATTTACATGTTTAAAAGGTGGTACTTAATGTTCCACTAAAAATGAAAACCCGAATATATGCGGCACCGGCGGTTAAAGGTTTAATGGGCAGTTACTGCTAGTTGCTTTTGTAGAATGTGATATCTATCACTACATAACCGGCATTATAACAGGGATTGCAGTAAGCAGTTTCTTGCTCAGTACTGTCGTTTGCCTTTGTAGATACTCTTCTAGTAAAAAGTTAGCGAAAAATAGCAACAGTTAAGGTGCGGCCCCACCAAACGCCGCGCCGCGCCGCGGGCCGTGAAAGATACACTTTTCCCAGCTTTCATTTCGCGGCGCGGCGCGGCTTGCAGTGTAGCTATGCTATGATAAACAGTAAAGTTTATCTTTTTTTAACGCGCTGGTGGGGCCGTAGCTTTACACTTCTAGTAAGACGTCATAGCAGTTTTTTTTCACAGAGCAGAATCACGCACCAATAAGCCAACGACCCGTGTTGGCTTGAAGGACAAGAGAGGTTACATTCTGCCCCACCCCTATCACTGAGTGTAGATACATGGTTTTGACACAGCAGTCACATACGAGCTCTCACCACTCGTGCGTACCTAATAACCTTTAGACATCCTGACGGTCAATGCATAAAATTTTATCCTTGACCGCTTCATCCATACTGATACACACGGTGGATTAGATGGTCATTAGAGGAGGATTGAGACAAGACATTCCAGCAAACACAAAACAGAGGTATAACATCTATACAACGTCGGCCCAACGTCGAATACGTTGGGTCGACGTTGTATAGATGTTATACAACTAAGTTATACAACTGTTTTGTATTTGATGGAATGTCCATGATCGCTTTCCGACACAATGACCTACATCTGACACATCTGATTGGCCGACATTACAACCACCAATCTGAGACCAATCTGACCTAGATCCGAGACATCTGATAGGTTAACATCATCATCACGGCCAACGACCAATCAGATGTTCACAGATCGTTTTTGAAATTTTACTTTTATATCGCATTAGCGCCATTTTTTTCTGACTGAGTCTCAAATGATTTCATTGACAATCAGTGTGTTTGAACATTCTTTAGGTATGTCTATACACTTGATATATCACATAGATAATGTGAAATGGAAAGACCCCCCCCCCCCCTACGATATAAAAGGGTGTAAAGTGGCAAACACACACCCTTTTATATCCAAGAGGACGTCATATAAGTGTACATTTTACGACACTGGGGTAACAATAATGTTGTTGCCACTGTTGTTGTTTCTATGACAGCTGCCGATTTGCTGCTGCTATGATTACCCTTTAAGCCCTCACGATGCATTAAAGCATCATTTTCCATCCCTGAAAACAGGCCTAATTTTCTTACAACCAAGGGTTTTAGAACGAAAATTCCCATAAAACTGTTTTGCCAATACATGGCAATTTTCTTTAATTTTCCACCCACTTCAAATCATATTCATCCTCTACAAGTCGAGAATTGCGACAGCAATTCGCGGGTTGTAGTGGATGAAGATGACAATGGTAAATTCAGGCTTTAAAGGGTTAAAGAGACTGGCTGAGGCTAAAATCACTACACTTGGGATCAGTCAGGGCTAGTGACAACATATTTCCCGCAGCTGGGATTAAATGGAATTTCAACTAGCTCAAAAATAAAATAAATCGGTCCTTAGGCCACCTTTGTGCACATATGGGCTAAACTGGGCCAGGAGAACCTCCTGAGGATGGTGAGATGATTGAGATGACACTGTCCTCCAGACACAGGAATCGAAATTCGAGCCCTGGCGGTCTGAGGTCGAGCACGCTACCTCTCGGTCACGGAGGCTCCCCACAATACTGACTTGCACACGTGGATGGGGAAGAAACATTTTTTGTTTCTTTCAAACCGCCGATACCGGGAACCGAACCCCGAACTCTGGCGTGAAAGGCAGCGGTGCTAACCACTACCCTAGGGCTCCCGCCCTTCAACTAGCTCATAAAGTGTAGAATGTTTCTGTTTTGTTTGCAAGTAAGTCCATATATTATTGATCTCTCTGATATGTCCGGAATTTTCGTATCGGTTTAGTCCGATCTGTGTCACCTGTAATAAGTTGAAAAGATGGGATTATGTATAGGATAAAGGAGCTACCCATTCTTAGCTACTAATAATTGAGAACAACGAGGGTTTTAACTATCTTAAAACACACCCGACCATAATGAGGTTCCCTCATGATCAACAGATCTGTCACACCTGACTGATCATAGTGTCATTAGGCCCACCATGATACTTGGTCTGTACTTGGTCAACAAAAACTCTCCATTCCCGGCTTAGAATGTAGTGGTCGGACAAAGAAAATAATGTAGTTGTGTGTTTTAATGTTCACGAATATGTCAAATACCTAGATAAACTGCTTCTAGAACCCACTACTGACGCATGTTTGTTTGTGTGTTTGTGTGTGTGTTTCGGGGGAGGGGGGGGGGGGGTGGTGTCCTTGCAACACTGCTTAAAAATATAGTGTTTATCGGGTATAGCCACACTGGTCCATTGAACCAAGAACTTTATGTAGATTTGATCAAACCGACTTATCTCACAGCCAAACTAAATGCCTTACAGTCACAATGGGTCGTCAGCCAGTTGATCAATAATTTCCCATCAGAAATTACAGCCCCTAGCCTGACAAAAAACACCCTTGATAACCCTATATCCAATCAGACTCTATACCCTTTGCACCTCTGGGCCTGTATCCTCCCACGTGAAATCACAGCTCCTGGCCTGACAAAAAAGATTCTTGATTCTTGATCACCCTATATTTAGTCAGACCTCAGGGCCTGTGTCCTCCCCGTGAAATCACATCTCCTAGCCTGAAAAAAACAACCCCTGATTCTCCAATATCTAGTGAGACCTCACACCCTTTTCACCTTCAGGTCTGTGTCCTCTCCATAATTCATCTGCTGATTTTAACGATGTCAAATTGCTCTCAAATGGAATCAAACGATTTAAAAACCATGCTAGTACACAACAAACGAAAAACGTTGAAACAATTATGTTTAGTATTTCAAAATATTGAGTTTGTTTCACCAGAAAAGCTAAAGATATCTTAACTTTTCTAATGAAAATGAGAGACAGTTAAGGTAAACTCAATGGTAAGATTTCTCATGGGATGGGTCCCTGGTCTTCGCGGGATCCTCTTGAGTGATTATTTTTGTCTCAAGTTGATCCCCGCATAGAAAGAAAGAATTCATAATGGCCGTGGCGTACACCCATAACATAAGTGTTCAAATATAGCAGAAAGAGCTAATTAAGACATTTATGTTGACTTCAAAAAAAAGAAAAAACGTTGTTTTTTATAAAACATATTTCGATTCCCGCACTGAAAAAAATTCTCTTCAGCGGCTGACTTAAAAACCAGTGGGTACTGATGTGGTTTTTAAGACCACCCACCAAGCGAAAGACATTAAACCAATGCTAGTTTTTGTTGGCCAACCGTCTACGAAGCTGAAACAACATTAATCCTTTAAGCGCTGAGACCGACTTTTGACGCCAGATTCTGACGTCTAAGTCGATTCCCGCACGGAACGAAATAAAAAAAATATATAATGGCCGTAGATCCATAACATATGTATTGAAGCGGAAATGGCTGACTAAGATATTTATGAGGATTTCAAAATGAAAACCCCTTTGGTCGCCTTGGTTTATACACACATATTGAATTTTGACGTCCATGATCAGATTCTGACGTCGAAAGTCGATCCCCGCACTGAAAGAGTAAAATATTTATAATGGCCGCAGTTCCATAACATAGGTATTCAAACGAAGCGGAAATGGCTGACTAAGACATTTATGATGATTTCAAAATGAAAAAATCCCTTTGGTCTCAATGCTTTATACAAAAATATTTCAGCGCTTTAAAGGTTGACGGAGTCCTCTTACACGGTTGAACGACTTTAAAACCACACCATCATAATACCCAGCAAACACGATATATACCCACCCTATATTGTTATGGTTGGGCTATTACTATGTTGATTGTTGATTTTGTAAAAATGAAATGAATCGGGCTTTAGGCCACCTTTGTGCACATATAGGCTAAACTGGGCCAGGAGAACCTCCTGAGGATGGTGAGATGATTGAGATGACACTGTCCTCCAGACACAGGATTTGAAATTCGAGCCCTGGCGGTCTGAGGCCGAGCACGCTACCTCTCGGTCACGGAGGCCCCCCACAATACTGACTTTCACACGTGGATGGGGAAGAAACATTTTTGTTTCTTTCAAACCGCCGAGACCGGGAACCGAACCCCGAACTCTGGCGTGAAAGGCAGCGGTGCTAACCACTACCCTAGGGCCCCCGCCCTGTTGATTTTGTAACGATTCTAGCTTATTATATTTGGGCTTTGCCCAAATATATTGAGTTTTCTTCAATTCTCGCTAGTTTTTATTCATCTGTGTGCAAATTTTGTAGTGTTTTTTCTCCCTCAGTTTTCATTCAATCAACTTCAAACCTTGGCACAATGATCCTTATATCTTGTTGAGGTGTGCTATGACTTTTCTAAGTCATACATATTGTTCTTCCGGATTTATTCAGGATCTCCTGGATCACTATATGGATCAATGTCAAATTTTGAAAAGCTTTTTCTCCCAGAAATACCACAAACACGATATACCGACCCGATATTGTTTAATGTTGATCCACCTTTTACGACGTTGGGTTTGACCAACATTAATCAACATTGGTCAAACGTCTTGCCAACACGGTGACGATATACTGACCCAATGTTGTTTGAATGTTGGTGCACCGTTTACGACGTTGGCCCAACATTAATTCAACAATGCTTCAACGTGTTTTGTTCACTGGGTAAATATCTGTCTTGGTCATATCTGTATTGATTGCATTTTTCATCCACCATCAATTTCTCGTCAAATCTGGCATCTCCACAATGCAGTCAGTAAACAATAACCATTGGTCCAGTGTTGGCTGAATGGTGGGCCAATGTCTGTAACGCTGGCCCAAACTCTACACAGCACCGGGCCAGTGCAGGTGCACCCGGCCGTACCTCCTCATGTAAGTCGTAATAACTTCCGTTGCCCAGTGACGAGTTCCTGTTCACCGAATAAGAAATAATTTTCTGGCCAATCACGTTACCTTGGCAACCAATCAGCAGTGAATAAGCGATATTTTTTTAGGTGTGGGATTTATGCGAAGTTTTACGTTCACTGTGAATCCGGGCGAAATAGCAATCTAAAGAAATAATAAACTCGGCTCTATTACATTCTGCGCCCATGGCAACCCTCCACATACCACCCCAGCAAACACGAGGCTTTAGGACAGAACTAACCAATGACGCATGTTTTTCTTTGATTTATCCGTCAATTATTAACCGATTTTATTGGAATTTTGTAAACAATACATTTGAACAAAATCCCAGTATGTGTGAAAATTTCGTAGAATTATATGCATTATATTTGACATGTAGTAATTGAAATTATGACGTCCCTCTATAAATCCATTACACTAACTCCGGAATTAGTCAAATGTCTAACTTTTGCAATACTCAACATCATTTTGAAAATAGTAAGAAAATCGGTTCAGAATTGACGGCGAAATCGACGAAAGACATTCACTACAGATTTACCAAAATAATTGCGGCCTAGGGTATTGGAAACAGTGCTGGTTTGATCCAACCAACGCTAGTTTAATGTGTCGTGTTACCATAGGCACACTGGGCCCTTATTCTCGTACAAGTTACGATATATCGTAGGCTTCGGATTGGTCGAGATGGTTCCTGGTAATTATGCAAAGACAAATGACAGTGACTTCTCAAAAAATGAAATGAAATGAATCGGGCTTTAGGCCATCTTTGTGCACATATAGGCTAAACTGGGCCAGGAGAACCTCCTGAGGATGGTGAGATGATTGAGATGACACTGTCCTCCAGACACAGGATTTGAAATTCGAGCCCTGGCGGTCTGAGGCCGAGCACGCTACCTCTCGGTCACGGAGGCCCCCCACAATACTGACTTTCACACGTGGATGGGGAAGAAACATTTTTGTTTCTTTCAAACCGCCGAGACCGGGAACCGAACCCCGAACTCTGGCGTGAAAGGCAGCGGTGCTAACCACTACCCTAGGGCCCCCGCCCTGTTGATTTTGTAACGATTCTAGCTTATTATATTTGGGCTTTATATATTGAGTTTTCTTCAATTCTCGCTAGTTTTTATTCATCTGTGTGCAAATTTTGTAGTGTTTTTTCTCCCTCAGTTTTCATTCAATCAACTTCAAACCTTGGCACAATGATCCTTATATCTTGTTGAGGTGTGCTATGACTTTTCTAAGTCATACATATTGTTCTTCCGGATTTATTCAGGATCTCCTGGATCACTATATGGATCAATGTCAAATTTTGAAAAGCTTTTTCTCCCAGAAATACCACAAACACGATATACCGACCCGATATTGTTTAATGTTGATCCACCTTTTACGACGTTGGGTTTGACCAACATTAATCAACATTGGTCAAACGTCTTGCCAACACGGTGACGATATACTGACCCAATGCTGTTTGAATGTTGGTGCACCGTTTACGACGTTGGCCCAACATTAATTCAACAATGCTTCAACGTGTTTTGTTCACTGGGTAAATATCTGTCTTGGTCATATCTGTCTTGATTGCATTTTTCATCCACCATCAATTTCTCGTCAAATCTGGCATCTCCACAATGCAGTCAGTAAACAATAACCATTGGTCCAGTGTTGGCTGAATGGTGGGCCAATGTCTGTAACGCTGGCCCAAACTCTACACAGCACCGGGCCAGTGCAGGTGCACCCGGCCGTACCTCCTCATGTAAGTCGTAATAACTTCCGTTGCCCAGTGACGAGTTCCTGTTCACCGAATAAGAAATAATTTTCTGGCCAATCACGTTACCTTGGCAACCAATCAGCAGTGAATAAGCGATATTTTTTTAGGTGTGGGATTTATGCGAAGTTTTACGTTCACTGTGAATCCGGGCGAAATAGCAATCTAAAGAAATAATAAACTCGGCTCTATTACATTCTGCGCCCATGGCAACCCTCCACACACCACCCCAGCAAACACGAGGCTTTAGGACAGAACTAACCAATGACGCATGTTTTTCTTTGATTTATCCGTCAATTATTAACCGATTTTATTGGAATTTTGTAAACAATACATTTGAACAAAATCCCAGTATGTGTGAAAATTTCGTAGAATTATATGCATTATATTTGACATGTAGTAATTGAAATTATGACGTCCCTCTATAAATCCATTACACTAACTCCGGAATTAGTCAAATGTCTAACTTTTGCAATACTCAACATCAATTTGAAAATAGTAAGAAAATCGGTTCAGAATTGACGGCGAAATCGACGAAAGACATTCACTACAGATTTACCAAAATAATTGCGGCCCAGGGTATTGGAAACAGTGCTGGTTTGATCCAACCAACGCTAGTTTAATGTGTCGTGTTACCATAGGCACACTGGGCCCTTATTCTCGTACAAGTTACGATATATCGTAGGCTTCGGATTGGTCGAGATGGTTCCTGGTAATTATGCAAAGACAAATGACAGTGACTTCTCAAAAAATGAAATGAAATGAATCGGGCTTTAGGCCATCTTTGTGCACATATAGGCTAAACTGGGCCAGGAGAACCTCCTGAGGATGGTGAGATGATTGAGATGACACTGTCCTCCAGACACAGGATTCGAAATTCGAGCCCTGGCGGTCTGAGGCCGAGTACGCTACCTCTCGGTCACGGAGGCTCCCCACAATACTGACTTTCACACGTGGATGGGAGCGACTTCTCAAGTAAAGTGCAAAACACACCAACGCGAACGCAAGCGCACAAACGCACCAAGGCGAACGCAAGCGCGAGCGCGAGCGCGATCTAAATTAATACATTATTTTAAAATTTCTAAAACACACCAACGCGAGGTCGAATGCGAACGCGAAGGTCAAAGCAAAAAGTTTTAAACTTTGTTTTTCGCGTATTATCGGTTTTGCATAGGAAATCTAGGAATTCCGTGTTGAAGTTCAGCTAAATTTCGCGTCTATTCACATGCTGTCGTCGCCTGCGTGTTTGCGCTCGCGTTCATTTTCAGGGTGGTTTGTTTTGCGTTTCAACAGCAAATGTTGTTTGTCGCTGCGTAGTACAAGTTAACATACACCGTGACGTCAGTCTATTGTTAAAACAGTAGATTCGGATCTACGAATCTACTGTAATTTTGTACTGGTCAGGTCGGGTACGGTATACAGGTTTAACCATGACATTACATGTCTATTATGTCATGGTTTAGCCATACTGAAAATGAAATTGAGGTTTTCTATATCAAATCTTGGAACATCTGCACATATTCTGTGTATTTTAATTCGAAGAAAGAACTTAATTACAATAGATTCGTAAATTCGAATATAGGCTACTCGGCGCTTCGCACCTCGTAAATTCTGATCTACGAATCTGTCGAATTTCGTTCTTTCTCCTTGACTTACAGGCCTACATATATATATTCAGCTCCACTGCATTCATCACTACACAACAGCAATAAGTAATTATCTTAGTCTTATATCATTGCACAAACGACCTTTTTATACTGCAAGTGAAATTTATACCAAACTCAGTTCTACTGCCCCACAGCACCACATCGAAACAAAGACGAGACGCTTCACCCCTAGACAGTAGAATTTGTAAAATTTCATTAAAATCGGTTGAGAATTGACTGAAAAACCAGCAAAAATCATTCCCACTGAAAAACCTTTTGAAACCTGAATTTACCATTTTCATCCTCATCCACTACAAGCCGCGAATTGCTGTCGCCATTCTCGACTTGTAGTGGATGAAGATGACTAACTTGATGTGGTTTAAAAATTAAATAAAATTACCACGTATTGGTAAGCCAGTTTCGTGGAAATTTTCATTCTAAATAGTCCAGGGGCTGGAGGGGTGTCTGTGTGCATGAGAGAGACACGGGGCTTCAGATTTGATAAATATAACGTTGGTTAAAATGTGATTCTGACTATGGACTTAAAGTGAGTAAAAAAAGTCTGATCATCTGAGCTCTGAGCTTTTTGTCATCATTAGCTATTACGCTAAGTGCAAATATAGTGGTTTTTATTCTATTGTATTATCCAATCAACTCACTGTTATTGAGAGCGAAATGAGTGCTTAAACATCAAGATTGGCTAATTTTTGGTCTAAAAAAAATCAAATATGAGTAATTATCATCCACTCGAAGTTGTGTGTCGTGGTGGCGAGACAGAACTTCAAGTGGGTGAAAAGGATTAAAAGCTCGCATTGCTGAGGAAAATATCCGTTTTTAATGATTGCAAAATAACCACACGTTCTACAATCAGACATTTTTAAATGTGCAAATGACATTTGGAGATTTGAACCTTCGTGTTTGATCAATTTCAATACTTTTGCAATGAGGGCTAAGCTTCCTCCAGGAAGAATTTATAAAAAGTATTTTTTATTTTAAGAGTATGCATCTAGCAAACACTTTAGAACCAATGTTGTACCATCTGAAACGCTGGCCCAGCATAAAACCAACATCGCGTTTGCAGGGTCAGTGTGATGAGTCCTCCAGATATAGTAAGACATTATCGCGCCAATGTTGGAGACATACATGCAACGTTGTCCAGCAGCCGGTAATTTTACATTAAACCAGGGTTGGGTCAACGCTTCGTGTTTGCTGAATCGACTTCCACTATATGAGATGTTGAGCCAGTGCTCTTTTAATCCTTACAACGCTGAAATATTTTAGTATAAACCATGGAGACCAAAGTTTTTGTTAAATTTGAAATCATCATAAATGTCTTAGTTAGCTTTTTCTGCTTCATTTGAATTGCCATGTTATGGGTATATAAGCACAGCCATTATACATAATTATGTAAATTCTTTCAGTGCGGGGACCCTCTTTAGACGTCAGAATCAGACGTTAGTAGACGTCATATTTTGACGTCTAAAGACGGTCTCCGCGCTAAATGGGATAATGCTGGGCCATCAGTTGCCTAACAATAAACCAGCACTGGTTCAACGTCTCATGGACGATGTATCAGCATTAACCCATCATTACCTCAACGTCTCGTGTTTGCTGGTCAGTGCCCTTCTAGCAGGTGTGCGAGTCAGTGAATGTCACAGTGACCCTGAACACCACGGCTTGTTCAATTAACCTGAGGTGGGCCTAGTCAAATTGACTTTGGGAGAATTACAGCCTTGTTTCCCCGTCTGGTCAGTGTCAGTGTACATGGGTCTAATAGTCGTCTCAGAAACAGATTTAGCACAGGCTGCGAGCTCATTTACTGGTCTATATTTAAATCATCACCACTTTACATACTAGACACCAAAATAGGCCCATTCTGATAATCCTGTAGGAATTCAGCCTTTGTTGCTAATACAGATTTAGCACAGGCTGCGTTCTCATTTTCTGGTCTATATTTAAATCACCTATTACCTAATTAACCCGTTCAAGCCTGAATTTACCATTTACCATCTTCATCCACTACAAGTCGAGAATTGCTGTCGCAATTCTCGACTTGCAGTGGATGAAGATGACTTGATGTGGGTGAAATATTAGTGAAAATTACCATGTATTAGTAAACCAGTTTCATGGAAATTTTCATTCTAAAACCCCCAGTTGTAGGAAAATTAGGTCTGTTTTTCAGGATGTAAAGTGATGCTTTAATGCAGGGTTAATAGACACCAACATAGGTCCATCTGCAGGAATTGAGCCTACGTTGCTTTACTGGAATGGCCAGCTTCGTAGGAGTCTGACTGACCGCCCAGCAAACATGAGGCATTGGCCCATTGTTGGTTTTATTCAAGAGGCTGAAAATTACTCACATTTGTTTATTTTGTAGCCAAACATTTACAAATCTTGAAGTTTAATCAAAGATTTCGCTTTTAATAACTGCGATTTACACGGCTAATACAAGGGATTAAAAACGACAATAGTCGTGCTGAGCGGCTGAAGGGTTAACCCTTTCACCGTCAAAGTATTCAATTGGAATGTTCACCCACTTGAAATTGTGTCTCGCTAACGCGATCCACAACTTCAAGTGATTGAAAATTATTTAGATTTGACAAAGTGAAGGTCAATTATATTCAAGTCTTGCTAATAGATGTCACGTTTTATCTTTATGTGTCAAAACTGGTATTTAACGTGCTAATGAAAAAGGTATAGCACGAATATAATCGGCACCGGTGGTTAAGGGGTTAATGCAATTAGATGAGGTTTTGCACATAATAACGTTGAAATTTTGACAATAATTCATACAATATGTTTGACGATATTTAGGTGAGACTAGAACTTAGTTAGAACGCAAATTTGAATAAAGGTTGTTTTATATTTTCCATTTTATTCTAAAGTCTATGCTTCATTTTTTTTCGAATGACCCTAAGTGTTATTTCTGATCCACCGTATCATATAGAAATTTGCACACGACAGTCCCCTTAACAGGTTGTAACACTTCGAACAACCATTCGAACAACCACAACGGTCAATAGTTTTGAAATTAATGTTTGAATCAAGTGGATTCCTCGTTGCAGACGGTTGCCCAGCATTAATTCAGCACATGACCTGAGTATGCCTTGTTTGCTCTGTCTCAGTGTGTTGAGATCTTGTTTAGATGTTGTCCCTTTCAGCTAGTCTTAGTTTGCTGGTCCCTTCATTGGTGTTGGACTTTTGGTCCCATGTTGGCCCTTAATTGGATGTTGACTCTTTCATCTAGTCTTAGTTTGTTGTTCGGATGTCCAGGCTCTTCAGTTTGGTTTCTCGTTCGTTAGAACCTTGATTGTATGTTTGTCCTTTGCTCTGTGCCTTATTTTGCTAGGACCTTGATTGGATGTTGGCCCTTTGGTTTGGTCTTAGTTAGCAAGGACCTTGATTGGATATTAGCTATTTACTTTTGTCTTGTTTTGTTGGAACCTTGATTTGATGTTGGCCCTTTGCGTTTGTCTTGTTTTGTGGGATCTTGATTAGATGTTGGCCTTTTGGTTTGGTCTCAGTTTTTTAGGACCCTGTTTGAATATTAGCCGTTTGCTTTTGTCTTGTTTTCCTAGGACCTTGATTGGATTTTGACCATTTGCTTTTGTCTTGTTTCGTTGGGATCTTAATTGGATGTTGGCCCTTTGCTCTGTACCTTGTGTTGTTGGGATCATGACTGGATATCAGCCCTTTGCTTTTGTCTTGTTTTGTTGGGACCTTTATTGGATATTGGCCCTTTGCTTTGGACCTTGCACGTTGGGGCCTTGCTATTTATGTCGGTCCTTCGCTCTGATCGTTGCTTGGACCTTGACTGAATGTTACCCGTTTGCTCTGGTCTTGTTTTGTTGTGACCTTGTTTGGATGTTGGTCCTTTGCTTTGTACCTTATTTTGCTTCGACCTTGACTCAATGCTAGCCGTTTGCTCTGGTCCTTGCACGTTAGGACCAAAATATATTGATGTTGTCGTTTTCTCTGGACGTCTGGCGTCTCTCTCCCAGCTCGTCCATTCTCCACCTGTCTTCCTCAACACTTGTGCAGGACGATCGATGGCACCATCTGTTCAGCCAGCACTACACAGATACTGCGCTTTGCTAAACAGATAGTGGGGCATCTGTCAAAGGCCTATACTCAGGCTAATATCATCGAAAAATCGGTGATTTTATTATGGCTTCTTAATATGACCCAAGGAATCTAGATTCCTTGTATGACCATATGATGCAAACATGTCCATAGACTACAACTGCAAAAGTTTTCTAATTTTTCTGCTGCGCATTTACCATTTAGGCCAGATATAGAGACGAAATTCCCGTATTTTTTATTTTTGACATGGTTGTCCAAAATAAGAAATCAGGCCTTTAATAACACAGCAAACACGACACATCGACGCAATGGTGGTCGAATGTTGGGACGACGTAGTAGACGGTGCACCAACATTGGGTCGATGTGTCGTATTTGCTGTTCAGCCAGCACTCTTTAGATACTGTGCTGAGATAAGCAGATGGTGGGACATTTGTAAGCCAGCACTACACAGATACTGCACTCAATAAACATGATCAACCCTCAACCCTTTAACCGCCGGTGCCGAATATATTCGGATTTTCATTTTTTATTAGCCGTTAAGTACCACCTTTTAAACATGTTAAAGAGAAAATGTGACATCAATTAGCAATATTTGAAAACATTTGACTTCCATTTTGTCAAATCTGAATAATTTTACTTACTTGAAGTTGTGGATCGCGTCAGCGAGACACAACTTCAAGTGGGTGAAAATTCAGATTAAACAATTTGGCTGTTAATGGGTTAAAGCGCTAAATTGTTCTTGTATAAACATGGAGACCAAAGGGTTTTTTCAATTTAAAAACATCAAAAATGTCTTAGTTAGCTATTTTCGATTCATTTGAAAACCTATGTTGTGCGTCCACGGCCATTATAAATATTTTAATTCTTTCAGTGCGGGGAACGACTTTAGTCGTCAGAATCTCACGTCTACAGACGTCAGATTCTGACGACTACAGTCGATCCCTGCGCTGTAAGAGTTAAGGCGTCACTCCACAGATACTGTGCTCAATAAACTGTGGCATATCAGTTAAAGATCAGTGTGTCACATCAAACACCATTTTTTGTGGGTTGAATTGATGTTTAATCAAGAAGAATAGTGAATGCTTGATCTAAAATTCGACAAATATGTGTAATTTTCACGCACTTGAAGTTGTGGATCGCGGTAAAATTAATTCAACCTTTTTGGTGCGGGAGCGTCTTTATACCTCACAATCTGACGTCCGTAGACGTCAGATTCTGACGTCTAAAGTCGGTCTCCGCACCGAAAGAATTAAAATAATTATAATGGCCGTAGACCCATAACATAGGTATTCAAAAGAATCAGAAAGAGCTCACTAAGACATTTATGATGATTTCAAATTGAAAAACACCACTTGGCTTTTTTATGATTTATACAAAATTAATCCAGCGTTGTAACTGTTAAATAACTTAGCGATTAACCCTTGTCCAGCTGAATTGGTCGTATTGTATTTTTTGTTATTTGAAGCTGGAATTTGTAACGCAATTTCCAGCTTCGAATGACAAAAAATATTCATATTTTTTGAAAATACACATCTTTTAAATTGAGCCCCTTGACTAACTGAGCATCTACCACAAACCATATTATCCGTTTTCAGTGACATATTATTTGGCTTAAAATCTGCTTGAAATCGTATATATCCGGGCGTAGCAGGACAAGGGTTAGGGGTTAACGACTCCACAGATATTTTCTCAATAAAGAGATAACTGTGATATATCATATCTAGCACAAACATCTTTGTCACTGACCCAACATTAATCCAGCATTGATTCAATGCCTCGTGTATACTAGATCTGTTACCTGATAATTTACTATGTATGGAGATAATATCGAATATGACGTCCCGTTAGTTCTCTGAACAAAAAAACTCAGGGTTAAGGATTCTTTGTTTGTGAATTATATATTTATATAGAGCTTTTCTATGCGATACCGTACTCCAACGAAAAAAAAAATGTTTTGAAAGCTTTTTGAAAGCTTTTCAAATTTGGCGTAGATAACAATCGACGCAGAACGGCTTGCGGATAAAAGTGTGAATGAAATAAACCTGAAAAAAATGATAAGAAAACGGTCTCGTAAAAAATACCACCCACAACCTGTCACATTTGCTACTGCATGATATAAATCGTTCTTCATTGATCTGCTTTCAAAAAGGAGTGACTTTGCATTTGAGTAGAATCCATCCTCTATGAGCCCAAGCGAACAAAGCGAGATGACACAGGCTGTTAAAATGATTTTACCTTTAGCGTTTCGATTCTTTTTACAGGAAATAATTTTGCCATTTTAATTTTGCCATTTTAATTGCTTAGTCAACCAGTATTTGTTTATTTCAAGTTGGAATAGCACGCAATTCTGAGCTATATATATAATGCATATTTTATTTAACCTGTGCTTGTTTTAGTATATAATGTCGTTTGATTTTAACATGTTTAAGTTAACTTAGCATGTATATTTTACCGAACTAATCCTGTTGTATATAGTCTTGTACATATGTTCATTTTTAATGACGCATAAGTCTGCATAGACTTACCGTCGTCAATAAATATCTATCTATCTATCAGTAATCATAGACTATAAATAGTAAAAATATCCCAGGATCTATTAGAACAAGTAGACTCGACTTCAAGGCATTCGAAGGTTTTTCTCGTTTTATAACCATGATAAAGGAAAATTACAACACACACATTTGAATAAACATAATGAACAATCACTAGGCCGTACTTACAAAACTGCTATTAAAACTCGTCACGTGCTAAATTTATTAATTTATTTTTTTACCCACTTGAAGTTGTGTCTCGCTACCACGACTCACAACTTCAAGTGGGTGGAAATACTCACATTTGTGTAATTTGAGAAGAAACATTTGCAAATTTTGATGTTTAAACACTCATTTCATTCCCAATAACAGTAATTTAATCGGGTAATAAATCAATTTAAAACGTCTATAGTCGTGCTTAGCGGTTTTATGATTGTAATGTTCAATAAAAATCAATGGAAATACTGTTTCTTTGTCTTTGTATTGGGAATGCCAACAGCAGTATACTGCTTACATTGCTAGTTATCAGATCCCAGTTATTGTGGTTTGCCTTTGCACCTCATATTTCGCGAGCTATCATCTCTGTTGGATTTTTTGAACCACCTGTCACTCACAGCCAGGAAACCGCAGCAAAATCTGCTGCTTTCTCTTTTGTGAAAGATGTAGATGCAATTACGACGAGATGCTGGCATACTGGTTTATTTTGGGACGAGATGGTGGCCTAATGGTGCTTTATATTGGGCCGCGATGGCATGCATTGGCCCGGCTTAGAGCTCCCTTTGGTTGAATCCGATGGTTAGACGGGAAGCTTCGCGGCATTTTCTGTCAGACTCGTCTGGCGAAGTCTCTATTTATGGCGCATTGATCTTCATCTTCAATAAACAGGAAGTCATAAATAAAACACCACGAGAAAAATCACGTGATAAAGATAAGAGAGACGAAAAAATAAGCTAGATTGGTAGATGCATGTTTTATTGACATTATGAAGAAATATGCAGTGAGTTACATGCTATATATATCTATATATAACTATTTAACTATATTATATATGTGGATATGCATAGATATACATAGACATACATAGATATTCATAGACATACATAGATATTCATAGACATACATGTGTTAACCCTTACAGCGCGGGAATAGTTTTAGTCGTCAGAATCTGATGTCTGTAGAATCTGCGATCTCCGCACTTTAACCCCTTCACTACCATACATGACGGAAATTTCCGTCGGATTTACTATAGTTATACCAGGATCCGTGGATTCTGGTATGCACTTCGGCCTGGAAGTGAAGAGGCTAAGAGTAAAACAATGTATAATGGTCGTAGACCCATAACAAATGTATTCAAATTAATCATGAAGATTTAGAAATTTGTAAAAACCCTTTGTTTTCCATGGTTTATATAAAAATATGTCAGCGATTTAAGGGTTGAAATATACAACTAATTGTCAATTGGTGGTGTTTAGCTTTATTCCCTTTATTTTCTTGATGCTACGTATGGCGCAGGGATTTCACAAGTGTCATACATGACGCAAGGGGACTACTTCTACAGCGTAAGAACACGTCTAAGCTGCTGAGATTACACGCCGTTGTGTGAATCGGTACTGACAGCAGTGATGCACTCTGGGACACACTGACGGTAACTTCCGCTTGGGGGCATCTGTGATTGACCTTTTCAGAGCAATAAAAATGTAAATGTCTATGCAGACGATGTCATAAGTTGCTGACTAACAAGAGTGAGTGAGTAAATATTGCGTAAGGTCACTTTCTGCAACGTTGCGACAAATGGAAGCCCGAAGTAGAGATTGAGCCCTACTCTTATCAAATGCCTTTATGGATATATATCGTGTGCCATATTGTCGTGCTAAGCCAAAAATCAGCATAAATAACACTGTACACTCCGGACCGATGAAGTGTTAAAAAGTTTTGATCGGCCAGCATTCAATCTCAAATTATTTATTTCAACCCAGCTCGGCGACGCGCTGAAAATAGCAATTTTTTTACGTGTTTATATAGAACAGTTCTTGAAGTAAATTATTTATTTCACGCAGGGTCCGCCCGAAATTATTTATTTCAGAAATACTCCAGAGCACCCCCTCCCACCCTGGAGATTAAATGATGGCCTCTTACAACTGAGCGATGTTGATTCTGTAACGTACATGTCTTACTTAGCTCTTTACGCTTCATTTGAATATCTATGTTATGGGTCTACGGCCATTATAAATTCTTAATTCTTTCAGTGCAGGTATCGACTTTAGACGTCAGAATCTGACGTCTATGAACGTCAGATTCTGACGTCTAAAGTCGGTCCCCTCGTTTAAAAGGGTTGAAGGGCTAATCACGTATAAAGCCGTTTTCAGCTGTTTTTTATTTTTAATGCTTAAATTTGTGCATTTTGAATCAAAACATATGCTAACCTCACAAATGCAATGCTCACTTCTCCTTCAAATTGTCGCATATGAAGGTCAAACGGAAAAGGATACAAACAGCCACAAAAACACTTTCAAGGTTAACCATTTAACAATTTAAGCCTTCACGATGCATTAAAGCATAATTTTACATCCCTAGAAACAGACCTAACTTTCCCACAACCAAGGGTTTTAGATTGAAAATTTTCATGAAACTGTTTTACCAATATATGGTAATTTTCTTTGATTTTGACCCACTTCAAATCATCTTTATCCACTACAAGTCGAGAATTGCGACAGCAATTCGCGGCTTGTAGTGGATGAAGATGACAATGGTGAATGAAGGCTTGAAAGAGTTAAACCCTCACGATGCATTAAAACATCATTTGGCAACTTAATTTCCTAAAACCTATGGGTTTTAGAACGAAAACGTTCGTTGAACTGTTTAATAGTAGCAATATTTTTTTATTTGCCACCTACTTCAAGTCATTTTCATCCACTACAAGGCGAGAATTGCGACAGCTTGTAGTGACTGAAGATGACAATGGTGAATTCAGGCTTGTAAGATGTTGAACAGAAAGGCTACTCAACGGCCATAGAAACGTTTTCAAGGTTGAGTTAAATCTGTAAATAAGATCCACCATGACTGGAATAACTGCCTAACAAAGAGAAGATACATTCATCTATTGCTGTGCTAATGGTGGGCCAGACTCTGAGACATCGAGCCAGCATTAGCCCAACATCGGGCTGTGTCCCGAGTTACCACTTAGGGTAATGAAGTGCTAATCCGATTCGAACTTGTAGTTTGGAGGTCAAGTGCCACACCACTCAACCTAAAGTGCTCGTAATTGTAGTACCAGATAAAACAACAGCCGTTATCATCCATGGCTAGCAGTAAAGCTAGAGTGGTCTGGAATTATGAGAATATGAATATGAATATCGCTTTACGTCGCTTTCTGCACAATCATGGCAATATCGCGACAGAAGGAAGCCCGAGGCCGGGACTATGCCCTACTCTTATTTCGAATGACCTCAAGGGTTCTTTATAGTGCACATCACCATAGGCAGCACTGTACACTCCATGCCCTTGAACAGTTTGGAGCACTGTATATGCACAACCACGATGACAAATATCCGCCCCGATCGGGATTCGAACCTGGTACCCCCAGGTTACAAGCCCCAGTCGTGGAGCACTGTATATGCACAACCACGATGACAAATATCCGCCCCGATCGGGATTCGAACCTGGTACCCCCAGGTTACAAGCCCCAGTCAATACGAAAGTGCCATCGGCGTCGGCCCTGAAATTATTTGATACTGTATGGGTGAAAAATGAGTAAAAAACATTCATATTTTTTAAAATTGTGAAGAATCATTATTGCATCTCTCTGATTGAAGATACGTCCCATCATCATGAGGTATAACTTAAAGTTCTAGGACAAATCGTCGCCTCGGAGCTAAAGGATCCTATCTGCCACTCTAGCGAGTGTCAGATAGGATCCTTTAGCTCCGAAGCGACGAAATATTAAAATATATTTTTAATCCATGATTGACATTCAAAGAGTAAAATAGTATGACTCACTCACTTTTATACGAGGAAAACTACATTCACCACAATTCATGTTTCCACATATAACATAATCTCTTTAATTCGTGTACTCAAATCTGTCATTTAGGTAGAATGGCAATTTAATTGAGAACTTATTAATTAAATACAGATTACGTTTAAGATTTTACAATGTCATGAAATTAAATACCGAACATTAAGTGGATTGGAAATGTGTCCAATTAAATTGAAAGTCATTAAATAAATTAAATTTCCGTTTATGATTTCACAATGTCATGGATTTCCGAGTATGACCTTTGTGATGACCTTTCTCAGAATGAAAGCTATCAGAATATTAAATACGTGCATATGTATAAAGTTCAAACGCGTCGGAAATATAATCCGTTTACATTTTCCTTTCGATGTCCCTACAAATAAAATAAGTATCTTACAAATATGATTATTTGTTTAACCCTGATTACCTTCACCTTATTTTGCATCTCTGACTTAATTTCCGACATGTAGGTGTTTACGAAATTTTTCATGGAACTGTGTAAAAAAATCGTGTAAACGTGTAAACACATTGAACAATGTCAACAGAAATGATCAAAATCCCTCCAAAGTATTCAGGCATGCTTAGTCATTCAACATGACTAAGCAATGTATCCCCTGACTCATAGACCAAGCGTTGTACTCCCTTAAATAATTGACCAAGCATTGTACCCCCTGGCGGATTGACCAAGCATTCTACCCCCCTCCCTTAAATAATTGACCAAGCATTGTACCCCCTGGCGGATTGACCAAGCATTGCTCCCGCTGGCGAATTGTCCGAGCATTGTACCCCTGACGAATGAACCAAGCATTGTACCCCTGGCGAATTGTCCAAGCATTGTACCCCTGGCGAGTAGGCCAAGTATTGTACCCCCCTGGCGCATTGACCAAGCATTGTACCCCTGACGAATTGTCCAAGTATTGTACTACTGACAAAATGATCAAGCACTGTACTCCTGACAAATGGACAAAGCATTCTACACCTGGCGAATTGTCCAAGCATTCTACCCCTTGCAAATTGACCAAGAATTGTACCCCTGGCGAATTGACCGAGCATTGTACCCCCTGGCGAGTAGACAGGACAAAGTATTGTACCCCCTGGCGAATTGACCAAGAATTGTACCCCTGACGAATTGACTAAGCATTGTACCTCTGGTAAATTGATCAAGCATTGAACCCCTGGCGAATTGACCAAACACTGTACCCCTGGCGAATTGACCAAGTATGGTACCCCCTGGCGAATTGATCAAGCAGTATGCCCCTCTAGTGAATTGACCAGGCATTGTACCCCCTTGCGAATTGACCAAGCATTGTACCCCCTGGCGAGTGGACAGGAAAAAGTATTGTACCCCCTGGCAAATTGACCAAGCATTGTACCCCCTGACGAATTGACCAAACAGTGTACCTCCTGGCGAATGGACCAAGCATTGTACCCCTGGCGAATTGACCAAACAGTGTACCTCCTTGTGAATTGACACGATTTTCTACGTCACTTCACTTAATTAAATTGGATTAGAACACGATGCTTTACGTTCATCAGATACTTGAGCCTTTCAATTTCCTGCCCTAATACATGTTATAATATGTGTAAACGCTGTGTGTATTTAAAAAATGACCATGACTTGAAAATGTCAAGGTTTCGAATTTCAATGATATTCATCTAAAATACTAATTGTTCTTAGAGCCACATCTTCCCACGCAAGGTTCGCTACTCCATGTACTCCCGAGGTCGCATTTGACCTGACGGCCACGCTGTGTCAAGCCTTGCTGTCGAGAAGATGGAGAGCCATTACTATATAAATAAGTAAATAGCGGAGATGATCAAAGAATGGCGACTTGCTTTTAGCCACTTACCTTCATGTGGAAGTGATCCCAGCAAACGCTAAACGGTTGAGCCAATGCTGGGTGAATGTTGGCCCACCGTCTACGATGCTGGGCCAGCATCACCACAACATTGGTTCAACGTGTTGTGTTTGTTGGATATAACAAATCGTCACCTTGGATATTAAAGGGTGTATCTGCCACTTTGTAAAGTGGCAGATACACCCTTTAATATCAAGGTGACGAAATATCCCATGGATTACTAAGATTTACTTTTATCAACACAAGGAATAAAACATGAGGCAGCTCGACCGTGATGATAACAACAGCAGACGTTGAACCAATGCTGGTTTAATGTTGAGTCAACGTCGCAGACTGTGGGACAAAATTAGGCCATCATTTTATCAGTGGGTCGTGTTTGCTGGGAATGCTTGCCAGCAGACAAGTGCCTGTTATAGAAAAAACACGATAGAGACGGTATTTTTGACTGATATGTAGAAATGGCTGTCACCAGATCATTCTTCCTTCCTTCCTTCTTTCCTTCCTTCTTTCATTCCCTCCCTCCCTCTTTCATATGTTCCTTCCTTCCTATGTCCATGTCTTCCTCCTTCTCCTTCCCTTCCTTTATTCATTCCGTTCTTGCTTCCTAAGTAGGCCTACTGATTTAATGTTGTATCAGCGTCGAAGGCGGTTGGTCTCAATATTACAACAGCGCCCAGTTTTTCTGTATCTTGTAGTTGATATGGTTGCCATGGCAGCGCAATGTAACCAATTAAACTGGGTGTGCACCTGTCTGATTCATTATCAATCTGTATTTTTTCTTGACGTTTTATTTTTTGCTCATTTGACCTAGTTCAGCTTAGTAGCTACCAATGCATACAGCTAGTAGCTATATAATCCGATTGTTTGACACATCGTTTCTTCTTATTTTCGACCGGATAGTGAAAGTTCTCTATCAAAATATTGTACATGTTCTCTATAGCCTGTTCCGCTATCCCACTGAATAAAATAATTTGAATTTTCACCAACCTGAAGTTGTGGGTCGCGGTGAAAATCACACACATTTGTTTAAGTCGAGACCAAACATTTCCAAATCTTGATCTTGACTCGAAATCCATTGCGTGAGACGAATACGATCTCCTTTGTGGTTTGTCTGGTGTATTAGGAGAAGGTCTGAGCGCCATCTGAACAGCAAATGCGGGTGCGTTCCAGACTCATGTTAACACCCGCCGAACAAAAAATAAAAAATATCAAATGTATCGGGCAGCCCACGAAGTTGACTGCTTGAAAATACCCTCAACAACCAAATGTACCTGTTATAATTTGCACCTGTACTTTATTTTCAACCATCGTGCTGCGGGGCCGTATATTATAATGATTCAAATTCTGATTCCAATTATACTGATTCAATTCAATTAAAACTTTGATCAAATAGGTTGTAGTAGATTATTATTTAACCTTTGACCCTTAAAGTGCGGGGATTGACTTAACCCTTTAAGCCCCCGTGATCCAATAAAGCATCGTTTTACATACCTGAAAACAGAATTCATTTTGCTAAAACTAAGGGCTTTTAGAAAGAAAATATTCATGAAACTTTTACCAATACATAGCAATTTTCCTAAATTTTTCACCCACTTCAGGGCATCTTCATCCACTACAAGTCGAGAATTGCGACAGCAATTCGCGGCTTGTAGTGGATGAATACCCTGATGACATCGCAAGGCTCTGACACAGTGACCTCCATTTTTAAATGTAATAGCCCTAATACGATCAAAAGTTTACGCCTGCTGAAAATGGTCTAGTTTTCGTAGGCACTTGAAATATTCGTCTCAATTTCATGGCATACGAGCATTTTGGTAGGTAACGCGAGTGTCGTTTTTACACAGCTGACTGTGGAAACAAAATGGCGGTCAGTGTGACTGGGCCTCGCGCAGTAAATGAATTAGGCGGCCCAGTCATACCGGGTAGTGGATGAAGATGACAATGGTAAATTCAGGCTTGAAAGGGTTAAACATCAAGATTTACAAATATGTGGTCTAAAGTTAAACAAAATGTATACAAGTCATTTCTACTCATTGTGGGTGGCGGTAGCGAGATAAAACTTCAAGTGGGTGGAAATTTAAATTATTTAATTTTTCACTTTAAAGGTTTTTGAAATAATTCAATTTGGGGATGTCTATGTTTAATAATAAAAAAAAAATCTTTTGAAGCTGGACATTGCTTTAGCACAGGGCATATAATTTCAATGTTGGGTTAATTATATGGAAAAGCATCGTAAACAGTAGCCGAACAGATCATATTGATTCAAAATATTTTTGCAACCGTAACAAAATCTGTTGTTGGTAGTTCCAACCCGTTCATAAGCACAGGTTGGAGCTAGTTTTATATAATCGTGTACAATATCTATACATGATAAATGTATTTCTGTTATTTCTGTGTTTCAGAAAAGAGCCAACTCCGTGCTGTGTAATACTCGTAGCCGTATCCTTGGTTACGATATGGTGCTGTCTAACAACGATTGTCACCATGGGAACGAACGGATGAGAAAGAGTACACACAAACGTGTGACGTGTTTAGCAGACGAGCCTCGACTTGGGCCGTGGTGGGAGACGCCATTATCTGTGCCTTGAGTCTTTGACGGAGCAGAGCGGTGCCCAGCAAACACAAAATGTTGAATCATTGCTAGGTTAATGTTGGCCCAGCGTCATAAACGCTGGGTAAATATTAACCCAGCATTGGTTCAACGTTTTGTGTTTGTGCAGTGTGTGCCGGGGTGTCACTATGAACCCAAGTACGGAACAGTAACGGAATCAATCGGTAGATGACTGAGACAAAAGTGTGTCTTCTATATTTGTACAATTGATCTGTGGCAATACATATAAATATATATATATACATATATTGTGTGATCAGTGAGTAAAGTAGATTTTATATTCAACTTTCTCTATGAATTTACTGTAGAAATAGACAGTAATGTCGCTTAAAGTTCTGTGTGAAATGTCCAAACAAATTTCAGCGTTTTTATTTCCCCTGCAAATACAAGATTGGGCCAGCGTCACAGACGTTGGACCGACCTTAAAGCAGCATTGAATAAAGGTCTTGTGTTCACGTCATTCCTATCTTTTGAATCGCAAACGTGTTGGAAATTAAAAAACACTGATCAGTCATTTAAATGCATTTAGATGTAGAATAAATTAACAGATAACAAAACAGTGAGTATTAAATATAATTGTGTATGATATTTTGTATGACATTTTGGCTCACAACATATACAAATTGACTGTACATATAGCGTGGTAGCATAGCGTATGTACAGTATTATGTACACTAAGGCATATGGGAGCTTGTTACTTGTTATTATACCACTGGCACATAAGTATATCATGTGTAGTGCTATTTTGATTGATTTCTATTCATAGTATGCTTGCGTTCAATTTGCTCTGGTAAACCGAATCTGACGATAGTTTTTTTCAAGACATCAATTTTTAAGAAGCTTCAATCAATGAAACAGTATAAACTTGTCCATCGCCTATCCATCGCAGGATAGTCACAGGCCCGAACCAAGCGACATCTGAATTTCTTAGTTTTTACATGTGAAGTTTCATAAAAAAATTATCGACTCCGTCCCCCCCCCCCTCCATTGAAGCCACTTTAACACTTTCTTTTGTGGGAATCGTTTTTAGACGTTAGATTCTGACATGTAAAGTCGATCCCCGCACTGAAGGTAAAATATTTATAATGGCCGTAGACACATAACATAAGTATTCAAATGAAGCTAACTATGACATTTATGATGATTTCAAATTGAAGATCCAGGATTTTCCCAAAAAATATGTCAACGTTGTAAGGGTCAAAATGACCCGATTGGCGAAATCCAATATAAATGAGTTTCTACCCCTCTTACGATCTGCCTGTTGACTCATGGCTACGGTGGCTTGGCATGGAATCGTGTTTTTCTAACTTTGACAATGCCGGGGCGTGGGCTTTCCTCTCTACACAGTATTATATTTAATACTCGTTTTACCACTGTACATAGTAAATTAGCAGGTGTTGTTCAGATGAATTAGATATTACAACCTTAATTTCTTTAGATAATATATAGCATATGGGACACTTTCTGTGTTGAATAATGTTGAGATTGTGACGCAAAACAATGTATGCTGATACACAAAGGCAAACAGCAGTAACTGCTTACTTCAAGTAAGCAGTTACTACCCTTTACCTTTGCACGAGAGTATTTTCACACGCACTTCTCTAACCTAGATTGTCTTCACTTCCAGCATTTATTATCATGATTATAAGTGATAAATATTAAAAGTTGTTAAATTTGTTTTTCCACAAGTTGGAGATTATTTTACAGAATTAGGTATCTAAATACAAATGATAATTTGCGGAATAAATTATCTATGATTGTGATATACAGACTGATGTACATCGCTTATCAAAGGGAATAATAATGTTAACCAATCATCACAAGGGTGTGTGTGGAAGAAAAAAATTATAACATTGGGATAAAGCAATGTCGAGTGAAATCAAGAACAATGCTATACATTTATTTTGCATGTAATGTGTAAATTATAATTTATATGCCTACTTAATCATGATAATTATATCTCTAAAAGTGTACACATATATATTATAAATATATAGCAACATCAATAAAAACATTTATTTTGTAAAAAATGTATTTTGCTAAGCGGTATGAACTATTCAACAAGTCTAATCCCTAAATGTATTTTTTGGAAATATTAGAGAATCATTTCATCGGTGAATATTATAATTAGTTGTGTATATATATTTTGTCACCTTATGATATTTGTAAAGTGTAAGACTTACTACTTTGACTGTATTGTATATTTAATTATTTTAACAACGATACAATGCAATGCTTGATGTATGAAGGACTTTTGAACAACAACTGCATAATACAGTCTGTTTAACCAGATCCTGGGAGTTTTTTTTTAATTTGCTCGGTCGCTGTTTAAAATTTGTAATGATATTTTCAGCTTCCCCCAGCATCCCCGAAAATTGCGTGGGATTTCGGTGTGTATTATCGAAGCTAGACCATTTGATGTAATAAAATTTAAAAATGACAGTTCTCGTTTCACCTTACCATGAAACAATAATTATAGTACATGTCAAATGGTCTAACTTGCGAAATACACATCAAAATTCAACCAAATTTTCAGTGACGTTGGAGAAAAATGTAATAAAATGATCCATGAAAAAATCACGCAAAAATTTTGAATAGCGACTGAGAAATTTGAAAAAAAGGTTACTCCCAGGATCTGTTGAAACAGACTGTAAGCCTTCAGCTTATTCCCCGTTGGGGGATTATCTAAGATGACACCCAGCATGTCGCTGATTCTCGTGAAAGTACATTACAATTCATATATTTTAACCCTTGTCCAGCTAAATTGTTTTAATTGTATTTTTCATCATTTCAAATATAAAAATATATTACTAATTATTAAAAATAGAAATCTCAAATATTGAATTATTCCATTAACTAGGTATCTACCAAAAATATTTTTATCAAATTTTGTGATATTTCTATTGATCTAAAACATCCTTAAACGTATATCTATAAGCGTAGCAGGACAAGGGTCAAATTCTGAAATACTCAGTAAAGTTATTGTCCAACAACTCGACAATGATACTCCTGAAAATTAGCGAAGTCTTATATATACAGACTTATATATTTCAGACGTTAGAATCTAAAGTCGATCCCCACCCACACTGAAAGAATTGGAATATACATCATGACAGTAGAACCATAACATAGGTATTCCAATGAGGCGGAAAGAGCTACCTAAGACATTTATGGTGATTTCAACTTGAAAAAACCCTTTGGTCTCTATGGTTTACACAAAATTAATTTAGCGTTGTAAGTGGTAACTGACTAATCAGCGAAATACTATAAAAGCTTCATTTCGGACAATCAACCACCGTCGAATGAACTGGAATTGGAGATATGTTCAGGGGCGGATCCAGGATTTGAAAAAGGAGGGGACGCAGAGTCTTCGGGGCGAGATTTTCGGCATATTTAGGCCAATTTAGGGGACTTTTTAAAGAATTTGGCACAAAAAGGGGTGGGCGTGCGCCCCTGCGCCCCCCTCTGGATCCGCGCCTGATGTACATTCACTTGAAGCTGGAAATCGCTTCAGCAATTTCAGCTTCAAAGAAATGAAAGCATCCTAACCCTTTAAGCCCTTGCGATGCATTAAAGCATCATATTACATCCCTGAAAACATATTCCATTTTACTACAACCAAGGGTTTTAGAACTAAAATTTCCATAAAACTGGTTGGCCAATACATGGTAATTTTCTTTATTTTTTCACCCACTTCAAATCATCTTCATCCACTAGAAGTTGAGAATTGCGACATCAATTCGCGGCTTGTAGTGGATGAAGATGACAATGTAAAGTCAGGCTTGAAAGGTTTAATTATTGTCCTGCTAATTAATCAGCTAATAGATTATGTTATTTATAATATGAAATGGGCAATTCCCAGGAAGCCCACGGCTAATAGATCTTGTTATTTATAGAAATCTCCCAGATTGAATCATTTGATCAGCTGAGCATTCACCACAAGGTATTTTAACCTTATCCCGCTAAATTTATTTATTTAAATTATCAGTCACCTGAAGTTGTGTCTCGCTTCCGCGACCTACAAATTCAAGTGGCCGAAAATTACTCATAAGTGTTTAATTTAAGCACAAATACTTGAAAATCTTGATGTTTAGACACACGGTTTAGACTGTGCGGCTAACGGGTTGTTTAACTGTATTTGTGTATAAAAACTGCATAAAATGCGGGGAATTATTTCCCCAAATGTAAACCGAAAACATTAGAAACCTATCACCAGCTATTGGACCTGTTATTTTATGCTTGTGTTATGTTTATGTAAAATGTATAAATAATTATAACTTGTATTTTGTGACCTTTTAAAACAATTAAAATCTGATCGCTGTTTTTTGTTTGCTCGTTTTATTTATCTTGTCTTGTACTTTTAGCAATCTGTAACTGGCCTGGCAATCTTTCGTTTATATTTTCAAGACTTTCGTTTTGTTATTTTAGGCATTGTCATTTTCATTCATTACATACAAGCCGCGAGTTGTTGTTGCTATTCTGGACTTGTGGATGGAGATACAGGTGACGTGAAGTGGGTGATTAATTAAAAACAAATTGTGAAGACCGTTTCATGAAAAAAAGAAATATACAAACTCATTGCTGTAGAAAATGAGATCACTTTCAAGGATGCAAAACGATGCTTTGATGCACTGTGAGGGTGTGACACTTACAGCGCAGAGTCGACTTTACCTGTCAGAATAGAACGTCTGTAGACGTCAGATTCTGACATCTGAAGTCGATCCCCGCACTGGAGAAGTAAAAATATTTATAAAGACCGTAGAATCATAACATAGGTATTCAAATGAATAAGAAAGACCTAACTAAGACATATATAATGATTTTTTATGATGAAAATAAAACAGTTTGTAAAAAACCCTATACTTTTCTTTAATTTATCACCCATTTCATCCACATCATCTTCATCCACTACAAGCCGCGAATTACGACAGCAATTTGCGGTTTGTGGTGGATGAAGATGACAATGTAAAGTTAGGCCTGAAAGGGTTAACAACCACACCAGGACCCCGCGCTTATTGAATGAAAATCCCTAATACATCACATCAATGACTTACCTGATATCATATATTATGTTTGGGATATTCTACACCAGGGCATCGCTCCCTAATTCAGTGCTCCAAATAGTTCAAATGCCTAGAGTGTGCAATGATGTCTATGGTACTACAGTACATTATAAAAAAAAAATTGTGGTCATCCGAAAAGAGTAAGGCATAGTACCGACTTCGGGCTTCCTTCTGTCGCGATATTGCCATGATTGTGCAGAAAGCGATGTAAAGCACTATTCACTGGCACTCACTGACACCGGTGCCCCGCTCCATAATGCATCACAATAATGATGTAGCCTACACGTGACTCAATTGATATCATATATTTTATTTGGGATATTTTAAAAACTAGACCCCTTTCATTCACCTTCTGATGGGATGAAAAATCATCTAGTGACTGGAAATTACTCTGATTTATCACATCTAGAAACTGGTCACCCAAATAATATGGCGATTAAAATCTAGTCTGGTCGACACCAGTGCTCTACGATGTTTCTCCGTAATAGAAAAGACATGTAATTTACGATTCATATTGCAAAACGTGATTTATATTCATTCAAATTTTTGAAGGGGGATACATGGTAATGGTAAGCAATGTGCTGTAAAGTTTTAAATGTGTGCACTAACAATTTAGAAGAAATTTAGACGTCATTAAACGGCCAGAAAACGCTATTTTCACCATTAAATATGTACAAATATTCATCAAACAAATAGACACAAAAGCAAGTGGTACAGAACCATGTGAGCAATCTGCTTTAAACAGTTTCGCAATATGTTTCACCAGATTGTAGATTTCCAATTAAATAATTTATAAAATATTCAATATCTGTCGGAACAAATTTCGAAACATTTTATAACATATTTCTTAATCTGCCTAAAATAGTCTGACTTGGCTCTTCAAAGGCTCACGATAAAAACTAATAGTCATTCAGCCTAGTGGTTATATACCGCACCGGATGCTATAGTTTTTTTTCACGTTGGATTCTGTATATGTGATAAAGAAGTAAAATCCCCGAGCATCATGACAATTTGAAAAGGAAAGCAAAGATGACGCTAATAGTGGTATAAGAAACTTTTTAACCAATAAGCTTCAAACTATAAATGAAAGTACCTTTCAAGAGAAAAATTAATCTATTTCGGGTATTTATTTTTAAAGCTGTTTTTTTTCTCTCTGAGGTGAGGAATACGGCCAAATGTCAGAATAAATGTTACCATCCAGCAATACACCGCCTCCTTTAAACACTTGAACTCTCTAGTCGCTTTATTGCACCACAATAAATATTAAAAAAAAATTGATTGTAAAAAAGTACACTCTATCACAATAAGCAGATTCAGAGCACCTATATACATGTACTTTTCGACCTTGGGTTGGGTATTTAGATATTATACTGGGGTATTTCATAAGATATATATATTTTTGTTGATATTTGAGTGAGAATTTAGATATTATACTGGAATATTTCATGACATTTATATATTTTTATTGACCTTAAGGTGACAATTTAGATATTATACTGGGATATTTCATGACATTTATATATTTTTATTGACCTTAAGGTGACAATTTAGATATAATTATGGGATATTTCATGACATTTATATATTTTTATTGACCTTAAGGTGGCAATTTAGATATTATACTGGAATATTTCATAATACCTATATATGTTTATTGACTTTGAGGTGGCAATTTAGATATCTTACTATAGCTATTCATAATATCTATACATTTTTATTGATTTGGAGGTGGGAATTTAGATAGCATACTAGGGTATTTCATAAGATATATACATTTTTATTGACCTTGGGGTGGGAATTTAAATATTGTAGACATACTGGTGTATTTCATACTTTACATTTATAAAGACCTTGGGGTGAGAAGTCAGATATTATGCTAGGGTATTTTGTAAGATCTATGCATTTTTATTGACCTTGGGGTTTGAATATTAAAAAAATACTAGGGTCATTCACAAGATCTATAGACCTACATTTTTACTGACCTTGGCGTGGGAAATTAGATATTATACTCGGGTACGTCATACCATCTATATATTTTTATTCACTTGAGATATGAATTGCTACCTCACTTCACACCTCACTTCACACCTCACGTCACACCTCAAGGTCAATAAAAATCAATGGAAATAGCTGGGCTGTGTTGCTTTAATGTTGGTCCACCGTCTGTGACGCCGGCCCAACATTAAACTAACATAGGGTCAACAGCTTTTGTTTATTGGCCTTTGATCTCCTGCTTCATATTTACATGTGTGAAAAATAAAATGAAATGAATGGGGTTTTAGGCCACCTTTGTGCACATATAGGCAAAACTGAACCAGGAGAATCTCCTGAGGATGGTGAGAATAATGAGATGACACTGCCCTCCATACACAGATACAAAATTCTGAGGCCGAGCACGCTACCTCTTGTTCACAGAGGTGACGTCAACACACATTTACATGTGTGAGAGGTGATCCGATTGATTTCCTATTTCATTTGATGATCATTGTGTGTGAGCGGGACACACTGCAATCAGCGGGGTGTGTTTACGAGAGGCCAAACAGCCATTACCAGCTGCAGCAACGGGGGAATTATGCCGAGTCATCGCTTCCCACAGGAATGCAGGGGATGATCCAGAGGGAGGGGGGGAGTCCTGACACTGTTTTCTAAAGCTAAATTACCTAAGCAAATCACAGGATCGACAAAGATGTAGTTTTCTTCGTTTGAAGCTGGAATTGCGTTAGCAATTCTAGCTTGAAATGAATGAGAAGATTTATTTATTTATTCGCCATACACAGTACATATAAATACATTTGAGTTATTTAAACAAATAGTGTAATAAAGCAGTTTAACTGAGAACAGGCTCACAAACCATCGTCGTTGAAATTATGCATTAAAAAAGTAATAAATCATAATAAAGTTTTAACGTGAAGCACCACGATTCAACACACAAGAGTGCTAACTACATGCCCCTGACCAGATTCTTGCATTATCTGTATCAGCATCTGTAACAAGATTGCCGTAATGCCTTTTAATATTTTAAAAGTTTACGTTTGAAACAATAAAGAGAATCAGCGTCCCTCAATTGTACGGGAGGGCGTTTCACAGTTAAACGATTCTGTGAAGAAACTTTTTTTTAAAACACTCTGTTCTAACATATTTTTATGCTTCAAATAAAGCCCACATTGCCAGATCTCAGAGATGAGTTTGAAAGTACTTCTATATTATTATACCACGATACGTCATAGAACCCTTTAATACATTTAAAAACATATAACAAATCCGCAATTTTATGTCAGTAAGATTGCGAAACAATGCAGAAAGACACGCGTTGGTGCAGAAGGCTTCATCAGCCCCTGAATTTAATCTCGTTGATGTTTATTTTTTACAAAGAAATATTTTCCTTCCTTTTAAAAAAAGAAGATACATGAGACAATTCCTGATGTTTTCTTGGAAGCGCTTGGTAGTCAGTCAATACATCTCAACACAAAGTCTGACTGCCTTTCACAAAGTCTGACTGCCTTTCTCAAAGTCTGACTACCTTTCACAAAGTCTGACTGCCTTTCACAAAGTCTGACTGCCTTTCACAAAGTCTGACTACCTTTCACAAAGTCTGACTGCCTTTCAAGAAGTCTGACTGCCTTTCACAAAGTCTGACTGTTTTTCAGAATACCATGGTAACCCCTCTGGATCCGCCCCTCTATATCACTCTCCTGGAAGGCGTCATGCAAATGGCGACCTTGACAGTCCCCGTGTCTGGCCAGGGTCTGTGTAATAAGATCTATAGCCAAGAAAACACGATAAATTGACCCAGTGTTGGCTTAATGTTGGGCCAGCTTCAAAGACGATATGCCAACATTAAGCCAACATTTGATAGACCATTCCTGTTTGCAGGGAGTCAAGATCACAGTTAGTTGGTGCGAATTGAATCATTGGGTAATGACATCCCACCAATCACGAGATGTCAAACCAATGTTGCAAAAAAAGTTACCTTTATCGGTATATTTCTAACATAGGGGGCTACCTAGCGTTGAGAAATAGCGATTTCCTGCGATTGCGACAGGCCTCCTCCATATTCTTGCGACAGACGCTGGCGCATGAAAAAAAACAGCGATCAAATACCATATTGCGAAAGTACCATGTTACCACAGCGATGATGTTTTATGCACCTGCACCCAGTCAACACAGAACATTTGTATAACATTTGCACAACGTCGGACCAACGTCTCCGACATTGGACAAACATTGTACAAATATTATATGTTTGCTAGGCATGGGCTCAGCCAACACCCCCTCTCATAAGACATATGACATAACACATAATTTATTACATAGGATCTGTACAATACAGACATGTATAAGTTATATATATGTAGATGACCGGGGATTAATATGTTTTTGACATCATTCTGGCCGGCTGCTTAAAAAATCGTTATAAATAATTTATTATCTTGACTCGCAACCTATATGGTGCAAAATGTTTTGTCAAATATTATAAAATCATTCAATAAAATCATTCAAGAAAATGGGGAGCCATTTCTTGTAATTGACCATACATCATGTGGCCTTTGAAACGCAGTAGGTCGAGCCTTTATCAGATTAGCTGATTCATCTTCATCTGTTTGTTTTTCTGGCTTATAGGTCATCACCTCCTACACTACATCTCTGCGACTCTCACACATACAGTATTATTATACTGCAGTACAAAGGCAAAAGACAGTAACTGCTAACTTTACAAGTAAGCGGATACTGCCTATTGCCTTTGCACGGCAGCATAGCTTCTTTTATGGTTTAACATTTTATTTCATTCCGAATATCAGTGATTTTGTCGATTTATAACACATATTCAGAACGATATGTCCGTGGTTTAACCCTTTTAAGCCTGAATTTACGATTGTCATCTTCATCCACAACAAGCCGCGAATTGCTGTCGCAATTCTCGACTTGTAGTGGATGAAGATGATCCAAAGTGGGTGAAAAATTAATGAAAATTGTCATGTATTAGTAAAGCAGTTTCATGGAAATTACTAAAACCAATAGTTGTAGGAAAATTAAGGCTGATAGCAGGGATGTAAAATGATGCCTTAATGCATCGCGAGGGCTGAAAAGGTTAAATATATCACAGCTTCTCAACTTGAAGTGAATAAAAATGATTCAGATTTGACAAGATTGAGGTCAACAATTTTGTCATCTTTTTTAATGTGTAGGTGTGTAGATCATAATCGTGACGTCCTGCTGAATAACTGAAGATTGATTTATCTCGCTTTCTGAACTATTCTGGCAAAATCACGACAGAAGGAAGCCCGAAGTCGTGATTATGCCTGCTGCATGTTTTTGAATGCTTCCAAGGGGTTCTGTATAGGATAACGCCCGAGGAGCTCTACATTCTTAGTTGTGAAAAGGGTCGAGGCCGAATGCCGATGTATTTTTCACAGCTAAGAATGTAGAGCTCCGAAGGTTTTAAAACACATCCGAACATAATAAAGATTCCTCATATAGTCAGGTAAAATTAACCTTTTTTTAAACAAAACCTTAAACAAACTCCTTACCCCAAAAAGGTATTTTACCATTGTATAGTATAGTGTCTTAGCTAACTTCTGATAATTTGTTTCATGCTCAACTGAGAGGTTTTTATAGAGATAAATTTTAGATGTCCGAAATCGGTAATGAAAAAAATCAAAACCAGACATATTATGTCATGGCCTGCTAATTTATAAAGTTGAGTGTAGTATTATTTATAAAAGTGAATAATAGCAATAGGAGAGAAGCCAGCATGGCCGCCAAAACAGCAAAGCTCGATAGTTATTATTAAATGTTCACGTGTGACTTTTTGGTTTGAGAAATGCAACTTGTAAATCTTATCGATGTAACTATTGTTGAATGTGAACAGGTATGCTTGTAATTAGGTAAACATATTTTATTTTATCCCTATTAGATGTATGTGGATTAGATAAAGTGTATATGTAGTCCATGTAAAAACGTAGATTGGAATATGTTTGGATCTTTGTTGAGTGGCAAAATGCTCTAGACAGTTGAATGTACCAATAACATAGATGTTTATCTGGACTGGGAATTTTGGTCTAGTGCAATGATGATGCTGTTAAAACATGTTTACCCAAAATTACCGTAGGAAGATCAAATTTACCCCTAGGAATTTACCACCTTGGTTTAACTCTAAAGTGACACATCTAAAAAAGCAAAAAAAGCAAGAAGCTTGGACAACGGCTAAGAAGTTCATCATTGAAATAAACTCAAAAAGTAAGAAATTAATTGCAGACATTATTGCAGGTCAAACACAACCTGTTCATTGCTGATTTGCCTGACACACTAAAAGAAAACACTAAAAGATACTGGATTTTTTGGAGCGAAAACAAAAAAGATACCTACAAAAATTACCACGAAGGTCTAAGCGACACCAATCCCAATGATATGGCTTGTGTGTTTAATAATTTTTTTGAATTAGCTTCTAATAACAACACTGGTGAGTCATGATCTGTACCAAATATCGTCGAATATAAAAACATTCGCAGAATTATTAGTATTATTTACAGAATCAGATGTTTTAAAGGTGCTCTCCAGCTTGGACTCCAATGAAGCATGTGTACCAGATGGAATGTCATGAGTTGTACGTATTAACAAATTGTGCTGAAGAATTTGCTTCTTCTCTGGTGACTTTATTTAATTTAGGTATAGAAGAGTCTAAAGTTCCCACGTCTTGGAAATTAGCCAATGTTTTACCTGTTTATAACAAAAGTGACAATGATCATGTTTCGAAGTACAGACCAGTTTCTCTATTAAGTACTGTGTCAGGAGTGATGGAAAATTGTATTTACAACCATGCTGGTATGATTACCAATAACATGATTTGCTTTGAACAACACGGATTTCTAAAAGGTAAATCTTGCAATACCCAACCAGCTGATGTTATTCATGAAAGTGGTTCATATTTGGACAATTAAAATCAAACTGACATAATATATTTAGATTTCAGTAAAGCTTTTGACAGTGTATTATACAGACAGATTCTTTAAAAAATAAAAAATTAAGGTTTCATTAGTCTGGACTGGTGTACATCTTATCTAGCAGAAGAAATGAGGGGTTGTAGGGGGTGTTAGAGTTGAAGCTGGTTATATGTTTCATCTGGCGCTCCACAAGGTTCAATCCTGGTACCTTTGTTATTTTGGTTATTTATTAATGATATGCCTAAGGTTGCACTCTCTAGTAAGTTGAATTTATTTGCTGATGACGCAACATGTAATAGGAAAGTTGTATGTCAATTACTTCAGAAGGATTTAAATAGTTTATATGATTATAGGTAACACTGGTAATTAAAGTTCAGTTTTGAGAAATATACAATAATATGTGTATCTGTAGTTCTGTTTTGAGAAATATACTATAATATCTGTCACTAGGAAGAAAAATAGTTTTGAATTTACTTATGCTATTAACAATATACCAGTTAGCAGGGTGCGATGTTGGAGGGATCTTTGTGTTTTTGCGGCTCGTGATTTGTTATTTATTTATTTATTTATTTATTAGGCTTTATATACAAAAATATATACAATAATCGTACAAATATGCAATTGTAAATAAAATTGTGTACATCAGGATGTCAAATACAGGTGACCAGCATCCTAACTAAGTTCGACATCCAGGATAAAATTTATATACATGGTAATTACATTTTAAATTACACTTAAAAGTAAAATTAAATATAAATATATTATACATATTTTTTGTTTCCCGCGCTAAAACCAGATATAAAATAACTACATATTAGTATAAAGTAGCAAAAAAAATCCTCTGGAAAGCGTAGAAATTTAAAAAACAACAACAAGTAGAACAAGTTTTAAAAGCATACAACTTTGTACATGGTAATTCCACTTAAAAGTAAAATTGAATAAAAATATATCATACATAATTTTTGTTTCCCGCGCTAAAACCAGAGATAAAATACCTACATAATAGTATGAAAGTAGCAAAAAAACCCTCTGGAAAGCGTGCGTGGAAACTTATAAAACCACTACAACTATATTATGGAATTCCCTTATGTATACAATTAGTATCCAAATGATGATGGGGATGATGAAAACGTTATGTTGGTTACGAAGCTCATCAAACTGTTACATGTTACTTGTTCAGTGCACTTGCTTGCAGTAACCTTGAACACTGTTCTACAGTTAGGTTTCCATTTATTTTTTAAAATTAAATGCAATTTTTAGAATCTATTCAATGGCCACCTACACACGTTATATGCTGAATGATCTAAAATACAACGAGACATGTACTTTTCCATAGACTATAAGAAGCAGTCAGTCTCTTTGTGGTTTTAAAAGTTGCCTCAAATGTAATTTAATAATTTCGTATTTGATTTTGATGTAAATAAAATGTGTTGATGGTTGAGGGCATGCAAATGTTACATGTGTATATGAAACCGGTCATCATTTACCCGGTAATGTGCAATAATGCAATTTTTAAATATAACATTATTTTATTAAATATGTATATATAAATTTTGGAAGACCAGGCTTGTATAGATAATACAGTACATTTACTGTACTAAGTCTGTTTCTAGTCATCAATGTTTATTACAATAATTATGTATAATTATGTATAATTATGTTATACATATTATTGTAATTGTTTTCCTGTTGATGGGGAATAAATGTAGATGGTCCATATTAAACTCGGACGAATATCCACAAAACACTAACAGTATAGTTGCAATGACTCCCAGAAACAGAAGATAAGCTTACCAAAGCCACATCCAAAGGATATACAAATAATTGCTAATAACAGACAAAATCATGTGGAACATAAAGAATTAGCAAAAACATAATGGAGAATGATTCTTCTGCAGTCAAATTGGTTTTTAATTGGCTCGGAGAATACAAACAATTTGATGAAATTTAATTTGACACATCGACTACAGACAGACGCAAAACATATTAATGAAACATTTGGCGGTCATTTTGTTTTTTTATGTCACATGGGCGGATACAGAATTTTGGAAAAAAGGGGGGATCAGATTGTTCTACTCCTCTCCACTTGAAATTGAAGCACTAGCCTAATAAACTTTAAATTGTATTTTTGGCCAATCTGTATTTGTATCGTGCTATCTTTGCATTGTAGAGATCAGCGATGATTCAACGATAGGACATCTGGTGAGTGAGCAGATTGTGGAGGAATATACAGGTAGGTCACCTGGTGAGTGAAAGACGTACAGATAGAAATAAAGGAACATTACTTTTTCTGCCTCTGCGGTTACAATAATATATATCAGATAAGAGGTCTAGTTGTGTCGATTTTAACAGAAATTAGACATCTTGGTTTATAATTATTACCTTTTGTCAAAGTTAAGGTTAAAATATTTGCTGAACCTTTTAACCACCGATTAATTCTTTAGTTGGAATTTTCACTCGCTTGAAGTTGTGTCTCGGAATAAGTATTTCAATGAAAAAAAAACAGTATAAAATGTATTGTTCTTTGAGCCATGGAGAAAACTCAATTCAATTGCTTGATCATTGAGCTTAGCCCTCGTTCCATTGCCCTCATCTTGCAAGCTGTGCAATCAGGTAAGGTTATGTAGATATCCCATCTGATATTTATGCTAGCAATATCATCAATATCTCTCACCAGCATGGCGACATATTTTACTGCATCTCTCATCCGCATGACGACAAAGTTTTCCAAAAAGATCAACATTATTCCAGGGACTAAAAACATATTTTAGAACATGTTTTATATTTAGGGATTACGATCGTGATCGCGCGGCGGAGGTTTGCATGCTCTTGTTGACAGTCTTGTATCACTTGTTTGTCTTGTTTTATTTCTGTTATCGACAGAAAGCAAAGTGTAATACTACAATGTGTCATACCAAGCATATTTCCCATGAGGACCTCATTTCTGACACTATATTCTTGTTCTCAGGTCATGTTTGTAAAACATTTGCAATTTTGTAAAACATTGTTCTTGTTTTTTGACAGAAAATAAATATACTATATCAAATTTCAAACTGAATTTCGCAAAATATCAATTCCTTTTCGACATATTTTGTCGTTTTGACATCATGCACAAATCAAATTTTACTGCCACCATTATCCTGGAAAACACTTTTAAAACATTCAACCGTTAGGTGGTAATTGTCTTAATGTGGTGGATGAAATATTGAAGTTTTGTAATAATTATATTTGTTTCTTGTGGCTGAGTTACCATTAATATTACTGTTTCGTTTTACTTTTACTTACTGCAACAATCACCCAATAAATTATTTTGTGTGTATTACTTTTATTATGTTTTAATATTTGCTTTCCAATGTACACTGTTTATATGTATGCATATCTGTGTAAATGTACTGAGAGCAGTAAATGTACTGAGAGTGTTTGTTCGCAATCCTAGTTAAATAAATGAACTTGAAACAAACACAAATATTGAGATTTTAAAGGCCCATACCCAGGCTAATTTGGCTTCTTAATATGACCATATGATGTAAACATGTCCATATTTATTTTAAGTCAACAATAGTTCTAGAACATGTTTGAATCAAAACTAAACATTTGTACTATACAAAAATCGGCTGAGAGAAAAGTATTTTGTCTATTTAGTGAAAAAGTATGAAAAATGAGTAAAATTACGTGTTAAAATACCAACTTAAAGCTATATTGTGTATTTGTCATTGATCAGACACAAAATATTTTACATCCATGTGAAAGCCTGTGTGATATGTGAGGATAAAAAATAATTTAAAAATTATTTAAATAGAAAATTACCACAATTTTAGCAAACAATCACTTCATACGCAATATTTCAAATTGCGGTTTGCGATTTTGACGGTACTAGTGTTTAAAGGGTTTTTACGGTACTTTTGGACAGGATGATTTTTGCAGATTCGGATTCCTGAGAAAATTTCACTATAGGTGGAACTCTTGGATCGTATGGACCTTTCAACACAAAAAAACCCCTAGCTCTGGGACTAATAGACTAAAACAGCAAAAGTCTTTTAATTTTTGTGCTGCGCTTTTACCAGTTAGGCTAGATATAGAGACGAAATCCCTGATTTCTTATTTTGGACATCCATGTCATAAATAGGAAATACGCCAAAATAAAATCACCGATTTTTGATGATTTCAGCCTTTATATGGGCCTTTATATTATTTTGTTATTAAATCTCTGCCTGTTTTGCCGTCAGTCGCTGGGTGCGCTGCTGTGCGCGAACTAAACCTGTTAATCCCGGTATGTATAGTGATATAGTGTTAACCACGAGCAATAAGCTCACACTACAAATCACTGATAAATGCGCCCATGCAAAGTCAAAAGGCAATATCTGCTTACCTTACACGTAAGCAGATATTGCCTTTTGACTTTGCAGAACAAACTAGCTCAATCCCTATTATATCTCACAGTTCACGCACTCCAGGCTTTGTGTATTCAGACGCAGGCGCTGACGAATACACAAAGCCGTTATTATTTCCGCAAAAAGGGGTTAAAGAGTACACAAAGCCGTCAAGGGCGAATTGACATGGGTACAAGTCCACTGTCACCCGTTAAACCCGCCGTTATCACTTCCGCCAAATGAGATTATATGTTTGTTTGTTTGTTTGTTTGTTTGTTTGTTTGTTTGTTTGTTTGTTTGTTTGTTTGTTTGTTTGTTTGTTTGTTTGTTTGTTTGTTTGTTTGTTTGTTTGTTTGTTTGTTTGTTTGTTTGTTTGTTTGTGTTTTTTTTTGTTTGTTTGTTTGTTTGTCACCAGGATTACTTACAAAACAATAATCGGATTTGCATGAAACTTTTACCAAAGGTGTGTCTCGGGCCAAGGAACAATCCGGGTTTTTTGGGGGGTGGGGGGGGGGGGGGGGGGCTGATTACGATTCGGATCGCGCGGCGGAGGCTTGCAGTCTCTGAGTGACTGACATGTCTTTTACATAGACCTATGTCTATGATATTTTTAAATGGAGGAAGAAATAAAGTAATAATTCTTAGTGGAGATATTAAGCAGCTACCAATTGAATGTTATGGCGACTATGTCCAATTCGCTAAAAAATCATATACAAATCCTTCTTTTTATATTAATTCTTGGCGAATACTCCAATACAGGCAAGGCTACCGAAACTTTCTTTATCCTTGTCAATTTGCAAAACTCTAGTGGCTAAATGAAGATGACACTCGAAGGTAAAATATGACGAGTTTCTAGGTGATAACGAAAATCGAGAAAACAACCCATCCATTAAAAACTACACATTAAATTACATTGTATTTTTCAAATAATGAAATATCATATTCACAGGTGACGAAAAAGATGGTTGGTGCAGAAAGTAGGAAAAATCGAGCTTTGATTAGAACATTAAACATAATTATAAGTGTTAAGTCTGATCTAAACAATCCCTTGGTATTTATTGTTATCATATGTACTCGCTTCAGAGACGGACGAAGCAAATTGTTTTGATTCCAATGCCTACTTTATGGTAACCATTATGACTTTAAAAACATCTGTCAGTTCAAATAACTAAACTCGGATGACAAATTATATTTCTTGTTGTCCGATGTCCTTTTATATTTTATATTTAAATGCTAAGAAAGTACAGTTATATAGCTTGCTGAAAGTTATAAATCTAACATCTTTCAATTAAAGGGACATGCCCAGGTTTAAAATAATAAACAAATCGGTGATTTAATTTCAGCTTAATAATATGACCATATTATGTAAACATGTCAACAGACTAGAACTGCAAAAGTTTTTTTAAATATTTGTGCTGCGCACTTAGCAGTGAGGCTAGATATAGAGACGAAATTCCCGTATTTCTTATTTTTGACATGGCTGTCAATAATTAGAAATCAGGAATTTCGTCTCTATATCTAGCCTAACTGGTGAATGCGCAGCGCAAAAAATAAAAAAACTTTTGCAGTTCTAGTCTATGGACATGTTTACATAATATGGTCATATTATTAAGCTAAAATAAAATCACCGATTTTTTTATGATTTTAGATCTGGGCATGTCCTTTTAAAGCTTTAATCCTCGATGTCTACATACACAGGGAGCTTTACCATCCTTTATACACATGTCACTCACCTCTACACATAGATTATGGAGGCTATGCTCATCAAAAATGAGATATTTTTAAAGGTCAACTATATTTAAAAAAGGATATTTAATCTTGCATAGGCCTATACATGTACATTTATCTCTCGCATGTCAACGACAAATAAGTCTGTAATGACTTCTTTCTGTCTATAAAATATCTGTCTGTCTGTATTTGTCTGTATATCTCAATTTAAAGGAATATAACACCAATTATTGTAAATCATAACACATAATTATAACGGTTAAACGAAGTGATAATTTTGATGTTTGCAAATTGTGTCAGCAATGCCAAGAACAAATAAACTGAAAACTTCATTGTGACGTTGTGAAGCACTTGACCAGACAGGTAATATGTGATACCTGTGCGTTATTATTCTACTGTAACTTCACCGGAGTACATGTTTATTTGTGTTTGTTCTGAAGCCACAGGTTACTATTGTGAAGTAGCACTGTGAAATGATCTGCTCGATGGAGCGTTAAATACAGATTCCGTTCGTTACAAATCTACTACTATATATAGTCAGCATATGGGTTGACAATTCTTAGATGAAAACGGCCTTTGAAATTAAAATAAGCCATATCGATTCGCCGTGTTGGACTACTGCTTACCGGCATGGCACATTTACGTGGATGGTCCGTATTCTCGTACAAGTTACGATGCAGCGTAGGCTTATGATTGGTCGAGATGGCCATCTCGACCAATCATAAGCCTACGATATATCGTAACTTGTACGAGAATACGGCCCCAGTCGAGTAGTTTTCTACTTCATCGTTAACCCTTTCAAGCCTGAATTTACCATTCTCATCTTCATCCACTACAAGCTGTGAATTGCTGTCGCTATTTCCCCCTTGAAGTGGGTGAAAAAAGAAAAAAAAGATATCGTTATATTAAAACAGTTCCATAATTTTTTTCGTGTTAAAACCTCTAAGTGGTCAAAATTAAATCATTCTTCACTGATGCAAAATGATTCTTTGATACATCGTGAGGGTTTAAAGGGTTAAACCACGTGGGTAGTTATGATTCGCTGAGTAAACATTGTGGGCGCACACGCATACGCATCAACGTCCACACCACTATTATGGTTTAGAACAGGAATGACCTCCACATGACACTGACAGGGCTCAAATTGAACAGGAAAGACCTTCAAATGACACTCACAGGGCTCAAAGTGAACAGGAATGACATCTAAAAGACACTGATATGGCTGAAATTGAACAGGAAAGACATCAAATTACACTGACAGGGCCCAAAATGAGCAGGAGATACCTTCAAATGACTCTGACAGGGTCCAAATTGAGCAGGAGATAACTTAAATTGACTCTGACAGGGCTCAAATTGAGCAGGAGATACCTTCAAATGACTCTGAAAGGGCTCACATTGAGCAGGAGAAACTTTCAAGTGACTCTGACAGCGATTAAATTGAACAGGAAAGACATCAAATGACACGGACAGGGCTTAAAATAAACACGACCCAGCAAACACAAAATACTTGTATAACATTTGAAATACGTCGGCCCGACGTCTTCGACGTTGGTCTAACATTTTACAAATGTTATACACATGTTTTGTGTTTGCTGTGGAGAGACCTTCAAATGACACTGACAGGACTAAAATTGAGCAGGAAAGTCATTCAAATGACACTGACAGGGCTCAAATTGAACGAGAAAGATCTTCAAATAACAATAACATTGGTCTAATTGAACATGAAATACATTCACATGACACTGACAGGGTTAAAATTGAAGAAAATGACACTACTGACATGGCTGAAATTGAACACGAAGGACCGGAAATTATATCGTCGATGGTGAACCAACATTACCCCCACACATATGTTGATGTTTTGAGAAAAGAATAAACAATAGAACTCTGCTAAAATATTTTATATGATTTAATTGATATGTAATACTCGTGTCTAGCAAATGTAAAAATACAGCCATTGTCAACTTTCACCTACACGCCATCTTCCTGACAACAAGGATTGCTGCTACCAAGGTCGCAGACCGGTCTACGACCTCGGCAGCAGCGAGCCTTATGTGGGAAGATGCTACACGCCAGCGGACTCAAAGCGATGACCCAGTGCTGGACTTATGCTGGTCCATCATCTACAACGCTGGCCCAGAAAAAAACCAACACGGAGTGAATGCATCAAGTCTCCTGTGAAATTTATCAGTTACTTTCATAGAAAGCGAAAACAATCATACGCGCATGTTTGGCCACAGATATGCAAATTAATACTAGAACAGGATGGATAAGTCATGACATGTTAAAATCAATCTTACTATCACAATTATAAGATCTAATGTCACTTATGATTAAAAATTGTGTAGTACATCCCAATAATGGCGTTGGGTGCTTTGCTTGATAAGTACCATCCCAATAACGGCGTTACGTGATTTACTTTGATAGATTACATCATAATAACGGCGCTACATGCTTTACGTTGTTTAATTACATCACAATAACGGCCTTACGTGCTTTAATTTGATATATTACATCACAATCACGGCGTTACGTGCTTTATGTTGACATATTACATCACAATAACGGCGTTAGATGCTTTACTTTGATATATTACATCACAATAACGGCGTTACATGCTTTACTTTGCTATATTACATCACAATAACGGCGTTACATGTTTTACTTTGATATATTACATCACAATAACGGCGTTAAATGTTTTACTTTGACATTATTGATGACGGCGTTACATATTTTACTTTGACATATTACATCACAATAACGGCATTACATGCTTCACTTTGATATATTACATCACAATAACGGCGCTAACTGCTTTACTTTGACACATTTCACCACAAAAATATCGTTACGTGCTTTACTTTGATATATTACATCATAACAAAATCGCTACGTGCTTTACTTTGACATATCATACTTGAGTATTCCATAAAAGCAAGCACCAAAACAAGAACCAAAGCGTAAAACCACGCAACGAGTGAACATACACAATAAGTCCATAGAACAATAAAGCCGTAAAATCAGGAAGCCCACACAATGAGCAAGCCGCACAATGAGCAAGCCACACAATGAGCAAGCCCATACAATGAGCAAGCCACACAATGAGCAACCCACACAATGAGAAAGCCCACACAATGAGCAAGCCCTACAATGAACAAGCCACACAATGAGCAACCCACACAATGAGCAAGCGATACAATGAGCAAGCCACACAATGAGCAAGCCACACAATGAGCAAGCCAACACAATGAGCAAACCACACAATGAGCAAGCCGCACAATGAGCAAGCCACATAATGAGCAAGCCCACACAATGAGCAAGCCACATAATGAGCAAATCACACAATGAGCAAGCCAACGCAATGAGCAAGCCAACACAATGAGCAAGCCACACAATGAGGGAGCCACACAATGGGCAAGCCCACACAATGAGCAAGCCACACAATGAGCACGCCCACAATGAGCAAGTCACACAATGAGCAAGCCACACAATGAGCAAGCCACACAATGAGCAAGCCAAACAATGAGCAAGCCTATACAATGAGCAAGCCACACAATGAGCACGCCACACAATGAGCAAGCCGCACAATGAGCAAGCCGCACAATGAGCAAGCCACACAATGAGCAATCCACACAATGAGCAAGCCATACAATGAGCAAGCCGCACAATGAGCAAGCCACATAATGGGCAAGCCCACACAATGAGCAAGCCACATAATGAGCAAATCACACAATGAGCAAGCCAACACAATGAGCAAGCCAACACAATGAGCAAGCCACACAATGAGCAAGCCACACAATGAGCAAGCCACACAACGAGCAAGCCACACAATGAGCAAGCCCACAATGAGCAAACCACACAATGAGCAAGCCACACAATGAGCAAGCCACACAACGAGCAAGCCACACAATGAGCAAGCCCACAATGAGCAAACCACACAATGAGCAAGCCACACAATGAGCAAGCCACACAACGAGCAAGCCACACAATGAGCAAGCCACACAATGAGCAGGCCCAGACAATGAGCAACGCACACAATGAGCAAGCCACATAATGAGCAAATCACACAATGAGCAAGCCAACGCAATGAGCAAGCCAACACAATGAGCAAGCCACACAATGAGGGAGCCACACAATGGGCAAGCCCACACAATGAGCAAGCCACACAATGAGCACGCCCACAATGAGCAAGTCACACAATGAGCAAGCCACACAATGAGCAAGCCACACAATGAGCAAGCCAAACAATGAGCAAGCCTATACAATGAGCAAGCCACACAATGAGCACGCCACACTATGAGCAGGCCCAGACAATGAGCAACGCACACAATGAGCAAGCCACATAATGAGCAAGCCACACAATGGGCAAGCCAACACAATGAGCAAGTCACACAATGAGCAAGTCACAGAATGAGCAAGCCACACATTGAGCAGGCCCAGACAATGAGCAGGCCCACACAATGAGCAAGCCACACAATGAGCAAGCCACACAATGAGCAAGCCATACAATGAACAAGCCACACAACGAGCAAGCCACATAATGAGCAGGCCCAGACAATTAGCAGGCCCACACAATGAGCAAGTCACACAATGAGCAAGCCACACAATGAGCAGGCCACACAATGAGGAAGCCCACACAATGAGGAAGCTATTCTACTTATTTTAGTTCATATTTGTACAAAATAATTTTTACATCATTTTCTAATTTTATATTGGTATGCACTGTGGGACATAATGTATTACTACTATTCACATTAATGAATCATAAAAGTGCATTCATATAATTATGTACGAGCAGGGCAACATTTTTTCTTATTTTATTATGGTGGATGTTGTATAAGTGTCAGTGTACATGTGAACACCCACACCAAAAGAACATAAGAGGTATTTTTGCCGTATTTGTATGTGTACATCTATCCATACACATGATACATAGTTCATAGTTGAACTATGAACATGACACATATGTGAATAGCAGCATAGACTTTCCGTCATCAATAATGATTGAATAGGGCAGCATTCTGTTCCCGAATTATATTCCCAATCAGGCACCTCGTGGCGGCCGTCATGTTGGAAAAGTACTGCGTGATTATGTCACAAAAGAGCGCGCAGCGCGTGGCCCTGCGCGAAATAGCATCAAAGACCGAGGCCGCCATTAATGTGATCGCCTATGTAGTCACATTAAGAGAGGAGAAACAACTAGGATCAGCGGGGCTCGGACCCGAGACGGCTGCACGGCTGGCGAGGCAGTCAGGCGCTCTATCAATGCCCCACGTCCTCTCCATGTCCGGGACTACCATATATACGCAGGTGGTAGTAGCCCTTGCAAGGCTGAATTATTTTGTATAAATCATGGAGACCAAAGGTTTATTTTCAATTTGAAATTATCATAGATGTCTTATTCAGTGCTTTCCGCTTTATTTGAATACCTATGCTATGGGTCTACGGTCATTATAAATATTTCAATTCTTTCAGTGCGGGGACCGTCTTTATACGTCAGAATCTGACGTCTACAGACGTCAGATTCTGACGTATAAAGACGGTCCTCGCACTGTTATTAGCATGATGTGTTTCCCCTGTTTACCGATGTTTAAACCTTTGCCTTGACAAGTATTTCGTCATATTATTATTCACTGCGAGATGTGCTTTTTTCCAGCGATTGCCATCTCACTGTGAATGAAATTTATCCGAATTGATATAATATCATATCATATAAACGTCCATGTTTGAAAGGAGTGACATTTTAATTAATTTTATTCAATATCAGATAATACGTCACCAGCAGGTAAAGGGTAAATAGTCAACGGTGTCAATTTGAATGCGATATGGACAAATACAGCACGATCAATGAATAATATGTGAGCATTTAGGCGAACTGCTTATTCATTGAACGTGTGATATATTTGCTCATGTGGCATAAAAAATGAACAACGTTTGTATGTTCTGACACGATCAAGTCACACATGACATAACTGCCATGAATCGCACGTCGAACTACAGCTGGAGTGCGATAAGTGCTTAGTAACATAAAGTAAAGGTAAAGGTTTATAGTCTGATATCAAGTTAAAAGACCGACTTTTACATTTTACCCACTGGTCATTGGACCTGTTCATTCGTGTGCCATGTCAACTCCACGGAAAGCATACAGTCCTGCAACCATTTATGCACATTGACCTTATACACATTGCCATTTCTGATTTACCGGGAAATAATTTTCACCTGAATCAAGTGGAGCATTTGAGGGTGAAGTGCGTTGCCCAAGGACACAACATAGAAAAATGTCCAAAGATTAAGAGGGGAGAAACATGATTTTATCTGAAAATCTTGCAACTGGTGGCTTTCGAAATCGCATGGCGGGCAGCGACATAGGCTACGCTCTAACCATAGCGTCACGTACATCTCTCATATGACGCTGGTCTAATGCTGGTTTGAAGCTGGGCCAAGCGTTGTAGACGTTGGGCCGGCATCAAACCAGCATTGGTTAAACCTCCTGAATTTGCAGGTCCATCGTTTTCCTGGATTGTCCAAATCGCTTGAAAATCCTTCCCAGGAATAATTCCTCAGCGTATTGATAGAGCTTGATATCCAGCGAGTTGAGTTGACGTATCCTGTTCACATCACTCTCTGTGATATCACCGTCTACTGACGGCGCCGGGGCCGTGTTAAGCCGCTCCGTGAAGGAGTCCGTAAAATTAACACCGAAGGTCCTCTCAAACAGTGCACTTGTCTCAGCCTGATACTCCATCAGGCCAAAGAAGGCCATCGTTCTGAGTCTCCGCTTGGCGGTATCCAGCATCCGCTCGTCTGTGTGGCTGCACCCGTACCGGGAGGGGTCAGCGAGCATGCGCACCTGCCTGTTCCAGGCCGGGTTCTCAGTACAGTTGAGAAAGTCGGAAAACGTGATTTGATTCCAGTTGTCTGTAAAAAATGTATAACAGCGTGATTATGATATATATATACTATCGCCCGTTTGAAATTAGGACACGTACTGTGTTTTATTTCTCTGTTTTAGATCAGAAAAAATCCAAAATCTAATGAGGGAGGGCGGTAAAAAAAACATTTAGGAGAAAAAAACTTTCAACCCAGGAAAAGTTAATGAGGGCAACCAAACAAAAAAAAACATTGGACAAATTTCTGGAAAAGTTAATGAGGGCGACGAAATAAAAAAAAACTTTTGACCTATTTTAAATATAGTTAATGAGGGCGACGAAAAAAAACAAGCAAAAAAACATAGCCGGAAAAAAAAATCGGCAACAATTCAATGCGCGCGCTGGACAGAAAAAAACATATGTTTTTTTGTAATCCGCAGACAAAATCTAATGCGCGCGCTCATCCAAAACAGAGAAAAAACATAGTGGCCTTAAAAAGGGCTAATTATAGTTTACACAGTTGAAATCAGCACCTTTTCATTCCCACAGAATGATGCGTCCATGTTATTTAACCGTTGTGCTGTTAAATTGTTTAGACCCTCGTGCAAACTTGTTGTTATCTGTATGGATCCTAAATCATGTTATTATCATTTTACGGCCGTTTTTCTGAAAGCTATTTCTCCATCAGTTATTATCAGAATCATTTCGGATGTACACACAATGATCCCTGGATATCGATGATTCATGATAAGATATTTTTAAGCGATCGGGATAGTCGATCGGAATTAAATTTGGATTTTAGGAGCTACATTGCTATGAGGGATTGTTATTTTAGCTCTGTCAGATTTTTTGTCGCAGACGGTGGCCCAGGATTAAACTAGCATTGGGTCAACGTCTCGTGCTTGTGATGAAAACAGCAAACGGACAGTTTACAACCAGCGAAAAATTCAGTGAACTAGAAATATCCCACATATAATATTGCATTACTACAAATCAATCATTGTGATTTAACACCTAAAGTTCGAAATGTTCCAAACTACGAGCACAGTTCCTTTTGGATTTTATCACTCCGCCACCCCTCTGATGCGAAAGGACGGGACATGAGAAATTTCGTGGTGAACCCATCCCGTTTCCCATACAAATTGTAAAACAGGCATACAATCATATGGCTGATGTTTTCATCAATTTAGTATGACAAAAAATCAGCATTTTTATATATTCAAAACACGCCACTACATTATTTTCTTTGTCCGACCACTAAATTCTAGCATGTATTATAATCAGTCAGGTGTGACCGAGCTGCTGATTATGAGAGATCCTCATTATGGTCCGATGTGTTTAAAGTCAGTTAAACCCCTCGGAACTCTACATTCTTACCTGTGAAAAAAGCCACGGCCTTCGGCCTCGACCCTTTCCACAACTAAGAATGTAGAGTTCCTCGGGCTTTATCCTACACCAAAACAAAAACTTCGATCTGTGTGTTTTAGTGAACTTTTAAGTTTTAGTCAGCGGGCATTAATAGTTGTTTCTATAACTACCGTGCCTTATTGTAAGCCAAGTGGCTCGCTATACAGTGCATGCAAGACATGTAACGTCATAAAGGGATGCACATTTATACTCAGCTCTACAAAAACAACCTTCTCAAGAGCGGCGTAGCAGTATGTTAGGAAAATATTATAAAATATTTACATAATGGGCATATATTTTGTTACTTATTGCTATATATATACACATGTTTGACAATACCATGGAACAAATAATGTGGCTTGACACCTACTTTTAGCACAATGGTCCAGAGTTTGTCTTGATGCTCCACATTTTAGATGTTGTTGCGGCCACTGTTCATCCCTCGTTACTTGATGCCACTCGCTGACAGTCCGCGCAACGGGCTCCCGAAGAATCGTCAAATAGAAGTACCTGAATTAAAACACACCACTACATTATTTGCTTTGTTCGACCACGACATTCTAAGCTGGGAAGGGAGAGTCGTTGTTGATCAAATACATATCAACTATCATGGTAGGCATATGCGCTATGATCAGTCAGACGCGACCGAACTGTTGATTATAAAGGATCCACATTATGGTCGGATGTGTTTTAAGTCAGTTAAAACCCTCGAAGCTCTACATTCTTAGTTGTGGAAATGGCCTCGGCCCTTTTCCACAGCTAAGAATGTAGTGTTCCTCGAGCTTTATCCTATACATAGTATCCAATGTTCGGTATATGATGTCATATATTGGTTGGATAAAATATTAACTATGTCATTTTCATAGAGTTTTGTTGTGCTGAATCGTTTTGATTGGGAACTCATCAAATCACATGTTTGGTGCAAAGAAAGGGATGTTCATCTGAGATTGGGACAAGCGATTGGATCATGTGAATCAGTCTGATGGCAAGATTCATAGCTATAAACTCCCCCTTTTACCTCCAACCCTTTTATCTGGGCGGGGGCCCTGGTGCAGTGGTAAAAGCTGCCTGCTTGGAATTCGGAGATGACGGGCTCGTCCCCCGCTCTGGCATCGAAGTTTCAAAGAAACACAATTCGTCTTCCCTTCTCATTCTGTGGGGAGCTTCCGTGACAGAGGGGTATCGTACTTGCCCTCAGACCACCGGGGCTCGAATGTTGATTCCTGTGTCTGGAGGGAAGTGTCATCTCATTCATCTCACCATCCGCAGGAGGCTCTCCTGGCCCAGGCTAGTCTATATGTGCACAAAGGTGGCATAAAAACCCATTCATTTAATTCCTAACCCTTGATATATCCATACTTATCAACATATTGCCATTTGCTTTGAGTTGTGAATTGTTACCGTAATTTGAAATACCAAGTAAATGAAAATTACCCACTTTTTAACGTTTGTCCTGCTGCATTGTTTGTGAGTATTTTCCATTCATTCAAAGCTGAAATTGCTGACGCAATATACAGCTTCAAATGAATGGAAAATAATAATATTTATGAAACATAGAATCTCCCAAATTGAATTATTTGATTAACTGAGCATCTACCACAAAATATGTTACAAATTTTAATCGTATTTTATTTAATCTGAAATTTGTTTGGAAATGTATATATACGGTCTTAGCAGGACTAGTGTTAAACATAGCGAACTGAAATATAGTCAACTGAAAATTACTAGTGACATCTTCTATAGAATCAATTTTACTTATAATATTGCTCATGACGTCACTAGTAGGTAAAAAGTTGGGGGGTGGAATGAAAATTGGTTTGTGGAGGGACGTGATGGAAGGATTAGAGCATGGCGATTTGCAATTGCCGCTGCCGGACTTGCGGGCTCAATCCCCGCTTGGTTCAGATTTGGGTTTATTATTTATTCTGATAACAAATCCCTAAACTAAATATAAAAATAGACTCTTTTGAAATTACCGCTGTCTGACTTTCGTGTTCAACCCCTGCTCGGTGCATATTTTAAAATATAATATATATCTATAGCATAATGCTTCTCCCCACTCAACCTCGGGGCATTGCTTCGATGTTTATGCCCCTGGGTAAGGCACTTCACGCTCAGATGCTTCACTTCACTCAGGAGTAAATGAGTACACTCTAAACAATATAGGTTCTACCCTACAGCACTATTACCATACAACCCCAGGATAACCCTTGCAGGGTTCTACTGGGGTTGCATGGTAATAATACTGACCAGTTGTTTTATCATGTTTATCATAGCATTTTCAAGTATTGGTTTATTATAGGGCCTATGTATTTACCTATATGTTTTAGTCACGATACAACACCTATATTTTCATTTAATATTATAGTATTTTAACTTCGTTTTAACTTATCTGATTTTGTGTGTTTACATAATATGGATACAGTCATTATATAACTCATAGGCCCTATTTTACAAATTTATCAATGCTTTATTGGATTATCTAATTATTAAATTATGCTAGATTCGCCTAAGTTAAATTTATTGAACTTCTTGTTTATTATATATTTTTGAGTGGCTTCCATGCCAGCGACAATTCAATCTCAGTGGAAGCCTCCTGCTCTCTACTTTTTGTATAAAAAATGTTTTGTTAACAATATTACTATGTAGAAAACGAATAAACGAGACTGTGTCTGAATCTTGGTTATCCTGTAAGACTCACCTTCTTATATTAGCTGTGAGGACATGACAATGTGCGGGAAGGCAATATCCCGAATATTGGCTGAGAATTAATTGACAACTCGGCGAAAATCGCCCTCAGACGTTTATTGTGAATCGAACTATAGCGATTGATTTGTTGACTGACATGTATAAAGATGGCTCATTTACAACAACTGATAAGACTTACCAATGCAAGCGGTCTGGTCTTAAATTGAACAAATATGAGTAATTAATTTTCAACCACTTGAAGTTTTGGGTCGCGGTAGCGAGACACAACATCAAGTGGTTGAAAAATTATATAAGATCACTTAGCGTTTTAACCCTTACAGCGCGGGGATCGACTTTAGTCGTCAGAATCTGACGTCTGTAGACGTCAGATTCTGATGTCTATAGTCGATCCACACACTGTAAGAATTAAAATATTTATAATGGTCGTAGACCCACAACATAGGTATTCAAATCAAGTGGAAAGAGCTAACTAAGACATTCATAATTATTTCAAATTAAAAAACACACCTTTGTTTGTCATGGTTTATGTGATTTACATCATTTTTACAGACAGACAGACAGACGTTGGTCTAGCATTTCACAAATGTTATACACATGTTTTGTGTTTGCTGTGGAGAAACCTTCAAATGACACTGACAAGACTGAAATTGAACGAGAAAGATCTTCAAATAACAATAACATTGGTCCAATTGAACATGAAATACATTCAAATGACACTGACAGGGTTAAAATTGAAGAAAATGACAGTACTGGCATGGCCGAAATTGAACACGAAGGAACGGAAATTATATCGTCGACGGTGAACCAACATTACCCCCACACATATGTTGATGTTTTGAGAAAAGAATAAACAATAGAACTATGCTAACATATTTTATATGATTTATTTGATATGTAATACTCGTGTCTAACAAATGTAAAAATACAGACATTGTCAACTTTCACCTACACGTCATCTTCCTGACATCAAGGCTTGCTGCTCCCGAGGTCGCAGACCGGTCTACAACCTCGGGAGCAGCGAGCCTTGTGTGTGAAGATGCTACACGCCAGCAGACGCAAAGCGGTGACCCAGTGCTGTTCTTACGCTGGCCCAGAAAAAAACCAAGACGGAGTGAATGCATCAAGTCTCCTGTGAAGTTTATCAGTTACTTTCATAGAAAGCGAAAACAATCATACGCGCATGTTTGGCCACACATATGCAAATTAATACTAGAACAGAATGGATAAGTCATGACATGTTAAAATCAATCTTACTATCACAATTATAAGATCTAATGTCACTTATGATAAAAAATTGTGTAGTACATCCCAATAATGGCGTTGGGTGCTTTGCTTTGATATGTACCATCCCAATAACGGCGTTACGTGCATAACTTTGATAGATTACATCATAATAACGGCGCTACATGCTTTACGTTGTTTAATTACATCACAATAACGGCCTTACGTGCTTTAATTTGATATATTACATCACAATCACGGCGTTACGTGCTTTAGGTTGACATATTACATCACAATAACGGCGTTAGATGCTTTACTTTGATATATTACATCACAATAACGGCGTTACATGCTTTACTTTGATATATTACATCACAATAACGGCGTTACATGTTTTACTTTGATATATTACATCACAATAACGGCGTTAAAGGTTTTACTTTGACATTATTGATGACGGCATTACATATTTTACTTTGACATATTACATCACAATAACGGCATTACACGCTTCACTTTGATATATTACATCACAATAACGGCGCTACGTGCTTTAGTTTGACACATTTCACCACAAAAATATCGTTACGTGCTTCACTTTTATATATTACATCATAACAAAATCGCTACGTGCTTTACTTTGACATATCATACTTGAGTATTCTATAAAAGCAAGCACCAAAACAAGAAGCAAAGCGTAAAACCACGCAACGAGTGAACAAACTGAACATACACAATAAGTCCATAGAACAATAAAGCCGCAAAATAAGGAAGCCCACACAATGAGCAAGCCGCACAATAAGTAAGCCCATAGAATGAGCAAGCCACACAATGAGCAAGCCACACAATGAGCAGGCCACACAATGAGCAAGCCACACAATGAGCAACCCACACAATGGGCAATCCCACACAATGAGCAAGCCCTACAATAAACAAGCCACACAATGAGCTACCCACACAATGAGAAAGCCATACAATAGACAAGCCATACAATGAGCAAGCCCCACGATGAGCAAGCCAACACAATGAGCAAACTACACAATGAGCAAGCCACATAATGAGCAAAGCCACACAATGAGCAAGCCACACAATGAGGAAGCCACACACTGAGCAAGCCCATACAATGAGCAAGCCACACAATGAGCAAGCGACACAATGAACAAGCCACACAATGAGCAAGCCGCACAATGAGTAAGCCACACAATGAGCAAGCCTATACAATGAGCAAGCCACACAATGAGCACGCCACACAATGAGCAGGCCCAGACAATGAGCAACGCACACAATGAGCAAGCCACATAATGAGCAAGCCACACAATGAGCAAGCCAAACACAATGAGCAAGTCACACAATAAGCAAGTCACAGAAGGAGCAAGCCACACAATGAGCAGGCCCAGACAATAAGCAGGCCCACACAATGAGCAAGCCACACAATGAGCAAGCCACACAATTAGCAAGCCACACAATGAGCAAGCCACACAATGAGCAAGCCACACAATGAGCAGGCCCAGACAATTAGCAGGCCCACACAATGAGCAAGTCACACAATGAGGAAGCCCACACAATGAGCAGGCCACACATTGATGAAGCACACACAATGAGGAAGTTATTCTACTTATTTTAGTTTATACTTGTACATAATATATTTTACATCATTTTCTAGTTTTATATTGATATGCACTGTGGGAAATAATGTATTACTACTATTCATATTAATGAATCATATGAGTGCATTCATATAATTATGTACGAATACGAATAGGAACAGGGCAACATTTTTTCTTATTTTATTATGGTGGATGTTGTATAAGTGTCAGTGTACATGTGAACACCCACACCAAAAGAACATAAGAGGTATTTTTGCCGTATTTGTATGTGTACATCTATCCATACACATGATACATAGTTCATAGTTGAACTATGAACATGATACATATGTGAATATAGCAGCATAGACTTTCCGTCATCAATAATGATTAAATAGGGCAGCATGCTGTTCCCGAATTATGTTCCCAATCAGGCACCTTGTGGTGGCCGTCATGTTGGAAAAGTACTGCGTGATTATGTCACGAAAGAGCGCGCAGCGCGTGGCCCTGTACGAAATAGCATCAAAGACCAAGGCCGCCATTAGTGTGATCGCCTATGTAGTCACATTAAGAGGGGAGAAACAATTAGGATCCGCGGGGCTCGAACCCGAGACGCCTGCACGGCTGGCGAGGCAGTCAGGCGCTCTATCAATGCCCCACGGTGGTAGTAGCCCTTGCAAGGCTGAATTATTTTGTATAAACCATGAAGACCAAATGTTTATTTTCAATTTGAAATCATCATAAATGTCTTAATCAGTGCTTTCCGCTCTATTTGAATACCTATGTTATGGGTCTACGGTCATTATAAAGATTTTAATTCTTTCAGTGCGGGGACCGTCTTTATACAGAATCTGACGTCTACAAACGCGAGATTCTGACGTCTAAAGACGGTTCTCGCAGTTTTAATAGAATGATGTGTTTCCCCTGTTTACCGATGTTTAAACCTTTGCCTTGACAAGTATTTCGTCATATTATTATTCACTGCGAGATGTGCTTTTCTCCTGCGATTGCCATCTCACTGTGAATGAAATTTATCCGAATTGATATAATATCATACTGAACCAAATATAAGCTGTAAACGTCCATGTTTGAAAGGAGTGACATTTTAATTAATTTTATTCAATATCAGATAATACGTCACCAGCAGGTAAAGGGTAAATAGTCAACAATTTGAATGCGATATGGACAAATACAGCACGATCAATGAATAATATGTGAGCATTTAGGTGAACTGCTTATTCATTGAACGTGGGATATATTTGCTCATGTGGCATAAAAAATGAACAACGTTTGTATGTTCTGACACGATCAAGTCACACATGACATAACTGCCATGAATCGCACGTCGAACTACAGCTGGAGTGCGATAAGTGCTTAGTAACATAAAGTAAAGGTAAAGGTTTATAGTCTGACATCAAGTTAAAAGACCGACTTTTACATTTTACCCACTGGTCATTGGACCTGTTCATTCGTGTGCCATGTCAACTCCACGGAAAGCATACAGTCCTGCAACCATTTATGCACATTGACCTTATACACATTGCCATTTCTGATTTACCGGGAAATAATTTTCACCTGAATCAAGTGAAGCATTTGAGGGTGAAGTGCGTTGCCCAAGGACACAACATAGAAAAATGTCCAAAGATTGAGAGGGGAGAAACATGATTTTATCTGAAAATCTTGCAACTGGTCGCTTTCGAAATCGCATGGCGGGCAGCGACATAGGCTACGCTCTAACCATAGCGTCACGTACATCTCTCATATGACGCTGGTCTAATACTGGTTTGAAGCTGGGCCAGCGTTGTAGACGTTGGGTCGGCATCAAACCAGCATTGATTAAACCTCCTGAATTTGCAGGTTCATCGTTTTCCTGGATTGTCCGAATCGCTTTAAAATCCTTCCCAGGAATAATTCCTCAGCGTATTGATAGAGCTTGATATCCAGTGAGTTAAGTTGACGTATCCTGTGCACATCACTCTCTGTGATATCACCGTCAACTGACGGCGCCGGGGCCGTGTTAAGTCGTTCCGTGAAGGAATCCGTAAAATTAACACCAAAGGTCCTCTCAAACAGCGCACTTGTCTCAGCCTGATACTCCATCAGGCCAAAGAAGGCCATCGTTCTCAGTCTCCGTTTGGCGGTATCCAGCATCCGCTCGTCTGTGTGACTGCACCCGTACCGGGAGGGGTCAGCGAGCATGCGCACCTGTCTGTTCCAGGCCGGGTTCTCAGTACAGTTGAGAAAGTCGGAAAGCGTGATTTGATTCCAGTTGTCTGCAAAAAAAATATGATTATGATATAAGTATACTATCGCCCCTTTGAAATTAAAAGATGCTAATTATAGCTTCACACAGTTGAAAGCAGCACCTTTTCATTCCCAAGGCATGATGCGTCCATGTTATTTAACTCTTGTGCTGTTAAATTGTTTGCCAACGTTTTTCATGCACGAATACTTTCGTCCAAACTTGTTGTTATCTGAATGGATCTTCAATCATATTATTATCTTTCTACGGCCGTTTTTCTGAAAGCTATTTCTCCATCAGTTTTTATAAGAATCATTTGAAATTTACACAAAATGATGCCTAGATATTGATGATTCATGCTGTAACATTTCTAAGCGATCGAGATAGTCGATCAGAATTTAATCCGGATTTTAAGATCTATATCGCTATGAGGGATTGTTATTTTAGCTCTGTCAGATTTTTCGTCGCAGATGGTGGCCCAGGATTAACCCTTCAACCGCCAAATTATTCAATCTGAATTTTCACTCTCTCGAAGTTGTGTCTCGCTGACGCGATCCACAAATTATTCAGATTTGACAAAATATTGCTGATTGATGTCACATTTTATCTTTAACATGTTCAAAAGATGGTACTTAATGTCCTGATAAAAAATGAAAACTCAAATATATGCAGCACCGGCGGTTGAAGGATTAAACTAGCATTGGGTCAACGTCTCGTGTTTGTGGTGAAAACGGCAAACGTACAGTTCAACAACCAGCGAAAAATCCAGTGAACTAAAATATCCCACATATAATATGGCATTACTACAAATCAATCATTGTGATTTGACACAATGATGTGAAGTGTGAAATGTTTCAAACTACGAACACAGTTCTTTTTCACCTGTTATTGGATTTTACCACCCAGCCACCCCTCTGATGCGAAAGGACGGGACATGAGAAATTTCGTGGTGAACCCATTCTGTTTCCCAGACAAATTTTAAAACAAGCACACAATCATATGGCTGATGTTATCATCAAATTAGAATGGAAAAAAACAATTTTTTTTATATCAAAACAAAACTTTGATCTGTGAGTTCTGGTTTACTATCAAGTTTTGGTCAGTCGGCATTAATAGTTGATTCTATACCTACCGTGATTATTGTAAGCCAAGTGGCTCGCAAAACAGCTTATACAAAACATGTAACGTCGTGAATGGATGTACATTTATACTCAGCTCTACAAAAACAACCTTCTCAAAAAAATATGTTAGGAAAATGTCATAATATATTTATATAATATATTTATATAATGGGCACATATTTTGTGACTTATTGCTATATATATACACATGCTTGACAATACCACAGAACACATAATGTGGCTTGACACCTACTTTTAGCACAATGGTCCAGTGTTTGTCTTGATGCTCCACATTTGAGATGTTGTTGCGGCCACTGTTCATCCCTCGTTACTTGATGCCACTCGCTCACAGTCCGCGCCACGGGCTCCCGCAGAATCGTCAAATAGAAGTATCTGAATTAAAACACACCACTACATGATTTGCTTTGTTCGACCATTACATTCTAAGCTAGGAATAGAGAGTTATTGTTGAATATGCCAATATATATACCATAATGTTTCTCCCCATTCAACGTCTGGACATTGCTTCGATGTTGACGCTCCAGGGTAATGCACTTTACGCTCACATGCTTCACTTCACGCAGGAGTAAATGAGTACCTGGTACGATAACTTCCATGATAAGTTCCATGCGCCGAAACGGCTGCAAGGCTGTATGCTCTACGTGGAGTTTAATGCCACACGAACGAACAGGTCCACTGACCAGGGGGTAAAATGCAAAAAATCGGATGATATGTTTCCAGATTTCATATTAGACTAAAAACCTGCACCTTTTTTACATGTTATTCAAGTATTGGTTTATAATTTGTATTTACCTACATATTTTAGTCACGATACAACACCTATATTTTCATTTAATGATATAGTATGTTATCTTCGTTTCAATTTATCTGATTGTGTGTGTGTACACAATATGGATACAGTCATTATATAGCTCATAGACCCTATTTTACTTATTTATTAATGCTTTATTTGATCATCTGATTATTCAATTATGCTAGATTCGCCTACGTTAAATTTATTAAATTTCTTTTTTTTTTTATTTTTGGGTGGCTTCCATGCCAGCGACAATTCGGTCTCAGTGGAAGCCTCCTGTTCTCTACTTTGTGTATGAAAGATTGGTTTTGTTAACAATATTACTATGTAGAAAACAAATAAACGACACTGAGTCTGAGTCTTGTTTATCCAGTAAGACTCACCTTCTTATATTAGCTGTGAGAACATGTCAACAATGTGCGGGAAGGCAATATCACGAATATTGGCTGAAAATTGATTGACAACTCGGAGAAAATCGCCCTCAGACGTTTATTGTGAATCGATTGATTTGTTTACTGATATGCATAAAGATGGCTTATTTACAACAGCATGATAGACTTATCAATGTAAGCGGTTTTGTCCAAAATTAAACAAATATGTGTAATTAATTTTCAACCACCTGAAGCTGTGGATCGCGATAGCGAGATACAACTTCAAGTGGGTGAGAAATTAAATAAGATAACTTTAGTCGTCAGAATCTGACGTCTGTAGACGTCAGATTCTGACGTCTATAGTCGATCCCCTCACTGTAAGAATTAAAATATTTGTAATATCCGTAGACCCACAACATAGGTATTCAAATCAAGTGGAAAGAGCTAGCTAAGACATTCATAATTATTTCAAATTAAAAAACCCCTTTGTTTGTCATGGTTTATGCAAAACTATGTGACCGCTTTAAGGGGGAAGGGTTAAAAGGCCCTAGTGGCTGAAACAGGAAAATATCGGGGAATAATCAGGTCGAAAATAGTTTTTTTAGAATCAGTAACATTTCAGTTCCATGCCCGCATGCTCAGCTCAGAGGTCGCACAGTCATTAAAAAGTTATGACTTTTTTCGGACCTTGGGGTCGAGATCGCTCTCAGTCATCGCCATGGTGATTTTTTCGTGTAAAGCAAATACACCAATCCTGGGCCTTGGAGAGGACGACACGGCTAAAGGGTTAATGTGATATAAAAGCAGAGGTTATTGTCGCACGGATTGTTGACGACCAATATATTTTAGCTAAATGAAATCTTGGCGGATATGTCGCTGCTGTTTTTGTAATAAAAGTCCGCACTCACCTGCTCACACCCTTGCGGATTTAAGTACATTATTTACGGCTAAAATATTTTTCTTGTCAGTCATTAGAGTTAATTCATTTCAATGTCTCATTGATGCATCATAAAATATTATAATATTATTTCGGTATTAAGGTAATTTAATAATTATTATTAAAATATTAATCTCTAAAGCTATAGGGTAGTATGGTTATATATAACACATGAGGATTTTGTTCAATAAGAACTTTGTCCTGCTACAACAGTATATTTGTTGTTTTCAAACAAGGGGCAAACTAAGTATATGCTACTGATACTGCTAAAATATGGGAAGGTACATGGAGATTGTCAAATAATCAAATTTTAGAAATATATATTTCTCATATCGTCGCCTCGGAGCTAAAGGATCCTATCTGACTCTCGTTAGAGTGGCAGATAGGATCATTTAGCTCCGAGGCGACGATATATATATAAATGATTATCGTTACTTGGAGCTATTAAATACAATTGTTGCTATCCTCTACTTTTGTTGAACGACTGAGGGTTATTTATATTATACCATTGGCATCAGAACAGACTTCAGGCCTTTGAATAATCTGGATCACTGTATAAATAGTATAATACACTCCAAGAAACGAGCCCCATACATGTTGGTTACGACCCACAACCGGACCAAATCAGCCGTGTCGAACAGCAGCCATTTGTCAGGCTATTTGAAACACGATACGTTGACCACATACTTCATCAATGCTGGAGCCAGCGTCGAGGACGGTGGCCCAGCATTGATCCGACATTGGGATATTAATGTGTGTTTGCTGTGTACGTGTGTAGCTGATCCGTCAACATGGGTGCATAATATACACAGATTCATATTAACCATGGGGAGTGATTTTTCCCTTTTTATCAACCAATGTTAATGAACTTTGCAAACACTATTTTCTAGTAATTCAGCGACCATATAGAGAGGGACATGGCGCTATGGTTAGAGCGTGGCGCTCTGCCGATGTCGCTGCCTGCCGTGCGGTTTCGAATTCCGCTTGGTGCATGTTTCTCTCCTCTCAATCTTGGGACATTGTTAAGATGGTGTGTCTTGGGCAAGACACTTCACCCTAAAATGCTTCACTTGACTCAGGTGAAAATGAGTACCTGGTAGGACAGAGATGGCAATGTGTACGATAAGTTTGATGCGCCGAAACGGCTGCAGGACTGTATGCTCCCCGGGGAGTTGAAATGGCACACGAATGAAAACAGGTCAAGTGACCAGGGGTAAGCTGTAAAGTCCGATGATAAGTCTTCAGACTTGATATCAAACTATAAAAAACCTGCACCCTTACCTATTATCTTTACCATGGTGAACATTTCGCGATAGGTTTGTATGTATTTTAGAAATTAGGCGATTTTATATGAGATTGTAATGTTTTTGTCGTAACCAGTTTTGTTCAAAATAAAATATGCGTTTAATCTTGAAACACTGATATATGCTGGGACATACATTTTCAGTCACTTGAAGTTGTGTATCGCGGTAGCGAGACACAAATTCAAGTGACTGAAAATCTAAATTGAATAGCTCAGTGCTCCAGGGGTTAAATAGGGCTATAGAGTGGCGACTCTTTACATAATAATATAATAATATTATATAATAAATTAGATAATATATAATATTTTGTTATATATAATAATACACTAGCATTTAAACAATATATTTTCAAATGGCATTACATTCTCAGGAAATTTCTGTAAAACTGGTCAGGAATTGACTGTAAAATCAGGTAAAATCATTCACGACGGCTGATGTATTATATGTGTTCGGCTGTTTTGTTTTTTACTAACAAACACACGAAATTCAGCCAATGTTTTCTTAATGATGGTCAACCGTCTACGACGCTGGCCCAACATTGAAACAGCACTTGGCGAGCACATCGTGACGCTGCCTCATAACATTTGAACACGCTGCCTCATACAGTATTGATATATTATGTAACATTTACATAGATGCGGGCCCTTGGTGCTAATCCATATAGGCCTACAATAATTGTCTACTAAACGGACATCCGCTGGTTCTCTGCTTTCAGGTATCCATATATTCCCACACAGTATGTATCATGCAATGAACGCATGAATGAATGGATCGGCTTGTTGGTGGCCCAGTTAGTTCAACCCTAACGCACCCTAGTTGATTTCTCACGTGGCATATCTATTTTCACAGCAAACACGAAGAGCTGAAACAATCTCAGCGTCGAAGACGGTGGGCCAACATTACGACAACATTGGTTCAAGACCTCGTGCGCTGGGTTACTGCAAGAGCGGGACATATGTGTATGTCATGTTTATGCACCTATTGACATTGATGGATCAGCTTCAAATTTTGGACAACAATATGCCTTTGATCCAGAGGGTGGCCGAATTTAAATTCAGCAGCTGGAAAAAGCAACGAATGGGATTTTAGGCCACCTTTGTGCACATATAGGCTAAACTGGACCAGGATAACCTCCTGAGGATTGTGAGATGAATGAGATGACACTGCCCTCCAGACACAGGATTCGAAATTTAAACACTGACAGTCTGAGGCTCAGCACGCTACCTCTCGGTCACGGAGGCTCCCCACAATATTGAATCTTTGCAAGTAAGTGGGGAAGAAACATTTTTTTTTAAACTTGAAGGTCAGAGTGGGATTCGAACCCATGATCTCCGACTTTCCAAGCAGTCAGTTTTAACCAACGCACCAGGGCACCCTCTCTTGTAATGGTTTGATGTTGGGTCAGCGTCATAGACAATGGCCAACATCAAAACAGCATTAGTTTAACGTATATTTAGGACAACAATATGCCTTGATCCAGAGGGTGGCATAATGTTGATAAAGCTACTGGAAACGGTAAGCACAAGACGTAAACAAAAGCCGTTGAGCCAATGTTGGTTTATCTTTTCAGTGTCGAAAGAGGTCGTGCCCAGCAAACACGATACGGAGGGGGGGGGGGGCGTAATGATGGTCACGTAGGCCGCACGGCTCTAGAGGCGCGAATGTATTGTGAGCGACAGGTTATCTAGTTCATTCTCAATAAAATTCAGTAAAAAAATTGCATAATCTATCGATTATCGCTAACCCAAACTCCAACATTAATGACTACAAATATTACTGTTTATGAAAAATAGACATCTGCAAAATTTAATTATTTGATTAACTGAGCATCTATCACAAACTATTATCTGGATTTCAGTGGATTTACTTTGGTCTTAACCATTACAATGCTGGAGTGATTTTGTAAAATCATGGAGACCAAATGGTTTATTTTAATTTGAGATCATCCTAAATGTCATAGTTAGCTCTTTCTGAATCTTTTGAATACCTATGTTATGTGTCTACGATCGTTATACATATTGTTATTCTTACAGTTGCGGGAAATGGAATTTAGTCGTCATAATCTGACGTGTACAGACGTCAGATTGTGAAGACTAAAGTCGATCCCCGCGCTGTAAGGGTTAAACTTTCTATATATATACGGTTCTAGCAGCACAAGGGTTGTCCTTTAACCCTTTCACCACTGAAGCCCGTTTTTATGTGCTGAATGCCATAGCATTCAGCACATAAAAACGGGCTTTAGTGGTGAAAGGGTTAAACCCTCACGATGCATCAAAGCATCATTTTGCATCTGTGACGAATGACTTAATTTTCAAAAGTTTGGTGGTTTAGAGCGATCATTTTCATGGAACTGTTTTATCAAGAACAATATCTCTTTTTCCACATGTCACCAATTTATTGTCATCTTCGTCCACTACAAGTCGAGAATTGCGACAGCAATTCGTGGCTTACAGTGGATGAAGACCGCAATACAAATTCATGCTTGAAAGGGTTAAGGCTGATACAAATGAGAAGAAATAGCAAGCTGTTAAACTTACTAGCTCATTAATGTTGTCATCCTAATTTTTAAATTCAAATTAACTGTATATAATGATGTTAATACTGCATTGTTTATTCACCTGCTATTAAAACCCCACGAGAAAGCTTTTCGCTGTGTTAGTTAAACTAGCAAGACCAGCATTGTTATTGGAATATTTAACCAGTAAAGCTCTAAATTAGCTCTAAATTACCGTAGATCTGGTGATAGTCGCGAATTCTTAACTTCGTGAAAAGTCAAAAAATCAGAAATTCGCGAAAATTTAAACACGTGAAAATTACCAGACCTACTGTAGCTCCAATTTTCACCCACTTAAAGTTGTGTCTCGCCAATTCGACCCACTACTATTTCTTAGTACACCAGATACTGGTAAGCTGTAGTTTTCGTACTACATATCAATTTTGTTAAAATATTAATATGGTTGACGGGCGCCGTAGAGGTCGTCTCGACCTTTGCACGGCGGGACAGCACGGCTGTGCCAGAAGCGAAACTATATCCACCAATCGAAGTCGGAGCACTCTCATTAGACCACACAGGCTCTGACAAGACATATCCCAGCAGACACAAGACGTTGAATTAATGTTGTTTTAACGTTGGTCCAGCGTCGTAGACCAATGTTAAAACAACGTTGTTTCAACGCCTTGTATCTGCTGTGATCCTAGAAAAACTAGTGTGTTCCGTGGCGTGGTTGCCAGTACGATACCAGGACCAGTGGCTAATAAATAGTTATCGATGTTTGTCTCAACTCAGTAGACAAGTATTCAATGTTGGCTTAATGTTGGCCCAGCGTCGTAGACGGTGGGCCAACATTAAATCAACACTAATCTAACGTCTGTGTTTGCCAGGGCAGACATAACATGCGATAAACACTGTCTGAATCAATCAGGGTGTCTTAATCATTAATACACCACAGAGTGCTGACAGGGCCGGGTTGAAATATTTTTTAACCTGCTATATATCAAATTTGCGATCTGGCATAGCAGATTTCCCAGTCTGCTATAGCGTAGTATTATGCTCAATATAAAATTTCCCAATCTGTTATAGTAGGCCTATATACTAATCTGTGCCCGTAGGCATGTCCGGCTGGCTAAGCTCATACATATTTAATCTTAAAGGTGATCTATCACCCCTTATATAGTATGAATAATTTTGTGACAGATAAATCAAAGTTGCCACAAGATGGGGCACAAGTGTTTCCTTATATGGGGTGAGTGGCTATCATGTGACCCTCTGAGAGGGTCACATGATAGCCAATCACCCCATATAAGGACATAATTATTAATACCATATAAGGGGTGATAGATCACCTTTAAGTAAGTCTTGGGTCACTACATTAATTATGTATTTTATTCGCACACGTAGTACAGAAACAACACATATTATTATGGGATACAATTGGAAGCTCTGTCTCAAAATTGTCTGGGCGTCATTAGTGGACCCGACAGAAGCGCGAGCTCTAACCAGCATGACGACCCAATATTTGAAGACTGATGATGAATTCCCTTCATTTCGCTTACCTAGCTCAGCTGCCATTCATGAATTTTTGAAACATTCTATCAAACACCTACCCAAATACCTTTCAGTCATGTTATCCCTTAAACCGATAAATTAAATTATTTAAATTTTTACCCACTTGAAGTTGTGTCTCGCTACCGCGACCCACAACTTGAAGAGAGTGAAAAATACTCACAGCTGTTTAATTTGAGATCAAACATTTGAAAATATTATTGTTTAAACGACCATTTAATTTCCAATGACAGTGATTTGATCGGCTAATCAAACAAATTAAAAACGACAATGATTTGTGGTTGTAGAGGGGGGGGGGGGTTATCCCTTGGTGATGATGTCATAATCTTGTGATTTATCAGTGTTGCGTTTTACCCTTTAAGCCCTCACGATGCATTTTGCATCTCTGAAAAATGGCTTAATTTCTTGAAACCTGGTGTCGAGAATTGCGACAGCAATTCTCGACTTGTAGTGGATAAAAATGACAATGGTAAACTCAGGCTTGAAAGGGTTAAACCGAAACGTTGTGTACGGCGAGATCTTTCTCACTCACATTATACGTATGTGTATTAGACATTACCTCCTTTGTTTCCTTGTGTATTCCAGTCTGTCTAGAGCTTTAGTGACGCAGTCATCAGACGTCAGATCTTCCCACCCTGGATGAACACCACAAGGCCAACCCGTGGAAAACCTGTCAACAAAAACAATAGTTTCAACCAGTTGAAATAGCTTGATGAACGCCACAAGGCCAACCAATGGAAGACCTGTCAACAAAAACAATAGCTTCAGCCTGTAGACATGGCTTGATAACCAGCACAAGGCCAGCCCGTGGAAAATCTGTCAACAAAAATAATAGATTGATGAACAGCACAAGGCCAGCCCGTGGAAAATCTGTCAACAAAAAAATATAGCTTCAAACAGTGGAAAAAGCTTGATGAACACCACACGGTGGACTTCAGATTCTGTAAGAGTAAAAATATTTATAATGGTCGCAGAACCATAACTTAGGTATGCAAATGGATCGGCGTGGGAAATCTGTCAACAAAAAAAGTAGATTGATGAACGGCACAAGACCAGCCCGTGGAAAATATGTCAACAAAAATAATAGCTTCAAACCGTGGAAAAAGCTTGATGAACACCACAAGGTGGACTTCAGATTCTGTAAGAGTAAAAATATTTATAATGGTCGCAGAACCATAACTTAGGTATGCAAATGAATCGCAAAGGGCTAACTAAGACATGTATGATCATTTCAAATTGAAAAAAACTCATTTGGTTGCGATGTTTTTTACAAATTAATTCAGCGCCTTACGGTTTAAGGCCTAAAAAGCTATGCGCTGTCTGGGCATGTCCGATATATATGAAGATCAAAGGTGTTTTTTTCAATTTGAAATCAATATAAATGTCTCAGCTAAGTCTTTCCGATTCATTGGAATACCTATGTGGTCTACAGCCATTATAAATATTTCAATTCTTTCAGTGCGGAGATCGTTTTTAGAGGGTAGACGCGTCAGATTCTGACGTATAAAGACGGTCCCCGTGCTGGAAGGGTTAATGGTTTTATTATGAGAAGGTTAAATCACAGTTATCGAAAATAAAATGAGTGCTCAAACATCAACATTTGCTATTTTTGGTCTCAAATTAAACAGATATGACTAATTCTTCACCCACTTGGTGTCGTGGGTCGCGGTAGCTAGACACAACGACAAATATGTGAAAATTTAAATAAGTTCCTTTAGCGGACAACGGGTTAAAACGCAAGCTTTTACCGTTGTTTGCCTTTACGTAGCGTTAATGACAGAATCATTATGCCACTATGTTTTTTCTTTGTTTTGTATGAGCGCACGCATTAGATTTAGGCGGCTCATTACCAAAAAAAAACATTTGTTTTTTTCTGCCCAGCGGCATTGGACTGTTGCCGATTTCCGAGAAAAAAAAGTTAATTTCAGGACATAAAAAACCAGCTATTTTTTTTTGTTTTTTTTTGTTACCCTCATTAACTTTTTTTAAATAGATCAATTTTTTATTCTATTTTGTCTCCCTCATTAACTTTTTTTAAAAAGCTGTCCAATGTTTTTTTTTCCATTTTGTCGCCATCATTAACTTTTCCAAGAATAAGTTCAATGTTTTGTTTTTCTTAAATATTTTTTTTACCGCCCTCTCTCATTAGATGTTGCATTCTTAGCTGTCTTTTCCACAGCTAAGAATGTAGTGCTCCTCGGGTTTTATCCTATCCGTAATGACATGCTCTTTGTAGTTGATGATTCACTGTTTACTAGATACGGCGTAATAGGGAGAACATGCCATGAGCAATTTGTCAATATTGATATGCCTACTTATTATATATAGCATGTAGGCTACAACTGCAAACGGCGTATATAGACCTACGTGTGCATGATAAGGCAACAAATATTTCTGTTTTGTTTGACAGCCTCCCTGCCCTATTTTTTATCAGCGTGTATTTTGTGTGAACAGCCCTTCTGGGGCAATTTGATAGTTTCTTCTGAAGTTAAATTGCAAAAAAGTCCATCTACCTACTCTATTTGGAGGGAAATGTTATCGGAATCCTTTAAAAATAGCAAAAAAATACAAAAAATCACCTACCTATACCCTGTTTGGTAAGGCAGTGTAATCGGAAACAGAGGTATTTTTGGCCTAGCTTGAAACACTTAGGCTTATCTCACAAAAACGGGACACTGACCTAAGTGTTGGTATGATATTGGTGATCTGTTTACAGGTCATGGAATTATCAGCAACAATTGATATGATATTATCGGTTTGATTTAACCATTGAAGCGCCGACACTGTACCACCGCTGGTGTGATATTGGGCTACCGGCTAAGACGGTAGCCCAATATCATAGCAACACCTGGGTACTACGGGACATCCGTATATATCGACGTTGTCGCAACGAAATTGGCAATGAATACCACTATATTTTGTCCCCAATTTAGACATGAACGAACAGAATATTTAGATCCCAAATCAGCCATACAAATGGAAAAAAAACAATGGAAATCTCAGAAGGCTATGTCATTTTGTTAAATTTATATTATCAAAATGCAATGTAGTAGTTCAGCATTATAATTGAATATTATATAATGTGTATAGATATATAATACCTTATATCTAAAAAATGTGCATGTAATTGACGCCAGCGCTCTCCTGGCATATCGATACATGTACATATATATGTCTGTCTAGAGGTCAGCGAAAATAAATACTTGTTACTTTTGTCGTGTGTCTTCTGGGATGTTGATCCCAGCAAACAGCAGGTGCTGGACCGGTGCTGGCATGAGGTTGGGCCAGCATTGCAGATCTACAACTTCAAGTGGGTGAAAAAACTCATGTTGGTTTAATTTGAGACTATTGCAAATCTTGATTTTTAAACACACCCTTCGTTCTCAATAGCTATAGTTTAGACGGCTAATAAAACAGATTGAAACGAATATAGGCAATGAAATGAATCGGGCTTTAGGCCATCTTTGTGCACATATAGGCTAAACTGGGCCAGGAGAACCTCCTGAGGATGATGAGATGAATGAGATGACACTGTTCTCCAGACACAGGATTCGAAATTCGAGCCCTGGCGGTCTGAGGACGAGCACGCTACCTCTCGGTCAAAACGACTATAGGAGTGATTAGAATTAATATTGTTCGGCATTGCTCGCAATTTACAGCTTCAAATGATGTAAACTATTATTTTTAATAAAAAATAGCTGCCTTCCAGATTGAACTGTATGATTAACTGATCATCTATCACGAATTTGCATCTATTTGTGGCACTTTATTCGTGATTTAGCCATACTGACAATGAAATTGAGGTTTTCTATATCAAATCTTGGAACATCTGCACATATTATGTGTATTTTAAGTCGAAGAAAGAACTCAATTACAATAGATTCGTAGATCCGAATATACTCGACGCTTCGCGCCTCGTACATTCGGATCTACGAATCTATCGAATTTCGTCCTTTCTTCTTGACAGAAACTTGCTTGAAACTGTATATACGGTCCTAACAGTGAAAGGGTTAATCCCCCAGCGGGTCATCGTTCAGTATACACTGGGAATTAATCCCACTATTACCGTATAAAGACGCCTTCACACTATGCGCGCATGACGCATTTATACCCATACGCGGGGCCAGATCATTATACCCAGATCCTTTGTAAAGTTTGTGACTCAGAGAGGTAAACAGGTCGTGACTCCCGGTGTAAATATTTAATAATATGTGGAAATGTCTATGGCGTGACTGAGAAGTGCTCAAATAACGAAGCATAAAGTATGTAACATGTTAAAGCAGCCCCTTGGGATGACATCAATTTCCGTTTTTAGTTCCACGTATCATGTTTTTATTTTTTTCAGAATTTTCATATTTTTACAAATATTTTTAATTAACATTTCTTTGAAACCAGAAGTGACCCAAACAAACTATTTGTATGCCTGAAGGACGATTGAATGTTTTCACAGCATTGGGCCACATGCTGATGGCATCGGCCCAGCGTTGGGTAGACAATCAGTGCCGCAGGTGTGTCCTCCCGTGTCCTGACTATGAGACACCAATTAGCGGCGACTGGTTTGATCTTACCGTCTGATACGTGGGAATATGTGATGTAAAGTGCTTAATATTGCTGACTTGTTTTGTTTACATGGCAATACGACCTGGAAATACAACTATTTCACTCTTTTCCAGTGCTTTAAAATTGTTTTTTGACTTTTTTGTATTTTCAGTTAAGATCAGTAGGCTATATAGCTTCATATAAATTAAATTTTCAAAATTGACAACATTGAAAATGTCTTATCCCAAGGGGTCCCTTTAAAGCGACTGGCCCGGGGTAAAATCATAAAAAAATTGGTGATTTTATTTTGGCTTATTAATATGACCATATGATGTAAACATGTCCATAGGCTAGAACTGCAGAGGTTTTTAAATTTTTGTGCTCCGCATTTGGACAATCAGTTAGGCTGGATGTAGAGACGAAATTCCTGATTTCTTATTTTTGACAACCATGTCAAAAATAAGAAATAAGAAAATTTCGTCTCCATATCTAGCCTAACTGGTAAATTCGCAGCACAAAAAATTAAAAACTTTTGCAGTTCTAGTCTATATACATGTTTACATCATATGGTCATATTAAGAAGTCAAAATAAAATCACTGATTATTTGATGATTTTAAAGATCATATAGCTTCTATCTCAATGATTTGTTTTGGAAATATACACTGTGGTATAATGCTGGCCCAACATTCAACCAGCATTGGAATAACCCTCACAACGCTGAAATGATTTTGTATAAACCATGAAGATCAAAGATTTTTTTTCAATTTGAACTCATCATAATTGCCTTAGTTAGCTCTTTACGCTTCATTTGAATACATACTGTAGATCTGGTAATATTCGCAAGGTTTTAATTTTCGCGAATTTCGCGAGGAGGACAAATTCGCGAATTCAAGAATCTCGCGAAAATAATTATTATAATAGCGCTACTAAAGAAAAATTAAAATTCGCGAATTCTAAGCTTCGTGAAAAATCCCAAAATCAGAAATTCGCGAAAATTTTAACACGCAAAAAGTACCCGATTTACAGTATGTTATGGGTGTACGGCCATTATAAATATTTTAATTCTTTCAGTGCGGGGTCTACATAAGGCAGATTCTGACGTATAAAGACGGTCCCCGCGCTGATAGGGTTATCCCTTACAGCGCGGGTATAGACTTTAGTCGTCAGAATCTGACGTCTGTAGACGTCAGATTCTGACGACTGAAGTCGATCCCCGCGCTGTAAGAGTAAAAATATTTCTAATGGCCGTAGACCCATAACACAGGTATTCAAATGAATCGGAAAGACCTAACTAAGACATTTATGATGATTTCAAATTGATAAAAACCCTTTGGTTTCCATGGTTTTTACAAAAATAATTCAGCGTTATAAGGGTAAGTGCTGAGCACGACGATAGTCGTTTTAAATGTGCTTTATTAGAAGGTAAAAGCACAGTTATTGGGAATAAAATGAGCGTTTATACATCAAGATTTGCAAATGTTTTGTCTCAAATTAAATGGACAGGCCCGGGCTGATATCATGAAAAAATCGGTGATTTTATTTTGGCTTCTTAATATGACCATATGATGTAAACATGTCCATAGGCTAGAACTGCAAAAGTTTAATTTTTCTGCTGCGCATTCACCAGTTAGACTAGATATAGAGAAGGAATTCCTAATTTCTATTTATTGACAACCATGTCAAAAATTAGAAATACGGGAATTTTGTCTCTATATCTAGTCTAACTGGTGAATGCGCAGCAGAAAAAATAAAAAACTTTTGCAGTTCTAGTTTATGGACATATTTACATCATATGGTCATATTAAGAAGCCAAAATAAAATCATCGATTTTTTTATGATTTTAGCCTGGGCCAGTCCCTTCAAACAAATATGAGTAATTTTCATCCACTTGAAGACTATATCCATCTTTTATTTGCCTTTGCTCATGTGCAGGGATAAAAACTGCCTGCTTGGAAAGTCGGAGATCACGGGTTCGTCCCCCACGCCGGCCTCCAAGTTTCAAAGTAGAAAAAGCTTCTTCGCTCACTCGAAAAGATTCAATATTGTGGGGAGCCTTCTTGACCAAGAGGTAGAGTGCTCGGCCTCAGGCCGCCAATGATCCAATTTCGAATCTTGTGTCTGAAAGGTGGTGTCATCTCATTCATCGCACCACCCTCAGAAGATTCTGCGGGCCCAGTTTAATCTATATGTGGACAAAGGTGGCCAAAACCCCATACATTCAGTTTGTTTTGCTTGGCATAAACTGACAAAAATATTGTGTCGACATTGACATTGCATTTTGAAATTAACGATTAAATTATCTGGAATAAATAGGCCTATCATCTTCATCTCAATTGTATAGACATGCTATTTAATTTTTTTTAGTTATTTTGCTAGGTAAGGTGGAATAGGGAGGACGTGTCAAAATTATGCATTTTTCTTCAAATGACAGGCCTTATATATAACATGTATTATAATATTGGCAACAGCATATATTAGGTCTACGTGTATATCTATGACAACTGGAAACGAGCGCTGTTATGTAGGCTTATCACATCTTCCTTTGGCCAGTCTCACGTGAGTGCTATCGCAGGAGCCTGGCCGTATCGAGTACCCCATCTGGCTATGTGGGCACCTTGGGGGTGTGTCTGAGATTCAAACCTCATTTGATGTTTCAAATTTATTTAAGGGTCACGAAGAATTGACCTCTTGTTCAGCTCCCATGCACAAATACCTGTTTTCGTTGCTAGATGTATTATAGAGACAAGTTGGGAATCTCTCATTTTGAACAGTGAGGTGTTCAGGGAGCTCGGTACACAATGACATCCGCGTAACGTGAGATTCCGAGCTTGTCATATTTATCATACCAGCGGAAACAAGCAAGCTTTGCTCTCAGGCAGCTGTCAAGCGCTGTCTGATGTGCCGGTCTTGAGACGCGCGACATTCACGGTATGTCGCTATTTAAAATAGCTGGACGCTATGCTCGATAAAGCAAAGTATCGCCCTGTGGACTCGTGGGTAAGATAACGTGTTGTAGAGCTTGTTGTGGCTTATCACAACAAACTCGGGACATTTATCAACTGTTGATATGATATGGTTCTCTCACAATAGTATTGTGTTCCCTTAGCTGAGATTAAGCCTTCATTTTACATCCCTGAAAACAGACTTAATTTTCCCACCACCAAGGTTTTCAGAGCGAAAATGTCCAAGAAAATGGTTTACCAATACTTGACAATTTTCTTTAATTTTCCACCCATATCAAATCATCTTCATCCACTACAAGTCGAGAATTACGACAGCAATTCGCGGCTTGTAGTGGATGAAGATGGGTCAGTACAGCTGCCGGCTGTGATCATTACCAGCTAAGTCATTGTGCCGAACATTATATTATTTTGTAATGATAATCCAGCAGGCACATTGCCTTATGCTGATCCAATGTTGGACCACCGTCTACGACGCTGGTCCAACATTGGATCAACATATGACCAACGTATTGTGCCTGCTGGGAAATATTCCCACCTGCTAAAAAGCCAGTGTCTGTTTTGGTCCGTCACACATTTACAGCTGTCCATTTTGACGTTGTTGTAATCCTTACAGTGACAGGGATAGCTGAGGTCCAGGTGCCTGACCAGGTGATCCCCAAACGTGGTACCTCCGGTCTTCTGGATGTGTATGAATACCAGGGTGCTCGTATTCCACGACTCCTCCAAGTTGTAGCTCACAAACGGTCCCCTCGTCTCCCCTCGATAATCCTTGTTGGAAATACAAACACATAATAATAATTATTATGTTATTTAGCTTTTGACCAATATATATATATATATTCAACACAGATTCAAAAATATAAGCCTATAATTATTATAGGCTTCTATTTTTGTGTCTGTATTGAATATATGTATCGGTCAAAAGCTAAATGATATTGGAAAAATAAAACTATTAAAAATAATATAAACCCACATTTATAATGTGCATTCAAAAGCTCACACACTTGAAGTTATGGGCCTATATCTCGCCACCGCCATTAACCCTTGCAACGCTAAAATATTTCTGGAGATCAAAGGGTTTTAATAATTTCAAATCATCATAAATGTCTTAGTTAGCTTTTTTGGCTTCATTTAAATACCACTGTTATGGGTCTACGGCTATTAGAAGTACCTTAATTCTTTCAGTGCGGGGACCGTCTTTAATAGTCTGAATCTGACGTCTACAGTCGTTCGTTTATGCATTCGTTCGTTCGTTCGTTCGTTCGTTCGTTCGTTCGTTCGTTCGTTCGTTCGTTCGTTCGTTCGTTCGTTCGTTCGTTCGTTCGTTCGTTCGTTCGTTCGTTCGTTCGTTCGTTCGTTCGTTCGTTCGTTCGTTCGTTCGTTCGTTCGTTCGTTCGTTCGTTCGTTCGTTCGTTCGTTCGTTCGTTCGCTCGCTCGCTCGTTCGTTCGTTCGTTCGTTCGTTCGTTCGTTCGTTCGTTCGTTCGTTCGTTCGTTCGTTCGTTCGTTCGTTCGTTCGTTCGTTTGTTCGTTCATTCGTTCGTTCGTTCGTTCGTTCGTTCGGTCGTTCGGTCGTTCGTTCGTTCGTTCGTTCGTTCGTTCGTTCGTTCGCTCGTTGTTCATTGGTTCGCTCGTTCGCTCGTTGTTTATTGGTTCGCTCACTCATTAATTTATTCACTTTTTTTAAATAAAATATTTAGTTTATTCTTCGAATTATTTTGTAAATCTTGTGAGTTGGCGTTGGTATTTTTGTCTAGTGGCTTCACTCAGCACGCAATGACATAAAATTCCCCTTTGCTTCTTTTGATGCTACGGAGTGCTTGAACTTTTCCGTGACGCTACATAATCAGTTAAACACTAAAACTTTGATGGTATCACGACATTCTCCAATGATTGCTTGATTCAATTATTTCAAGCCGCAGAAACATTACAAAAATCATTACCCTCCGTAGATCTGAACTACTGTAGATCTGGTAATATTCGCGAGGTTTTAATTTTCGCGAATTTGCGCGAGGAGGACAAATGAGGAGCGAATGTAAGTATTTCGCGAAAATTATTATTATCATAACGCTACTATGATCGAAATAGATCATTCGCGAATTCGACACCCCATGAAAAGTCCCAAAATTACAATTTCGTGAAAATATAAGCACGTGAAAATTACCAGATCTACAGTATTTGAAGTTTTGTCTCTCTAGCGCCATGCCCAACTTTAACCCCTAGAACGCTGAATTATGTTTTTAAGTTAAAATCAGCTTATAAAATTATGTCTTAGATACCTCTTTCCGATTTATTTGAACTATGTTAACCTATGTATATGGGTCTACGGCCATCAGAAATGTTTACAATTATTTCAGCGTAGGGACCGTCTTTATACGTCAAAATCTGACGTTTACAGACGTGAGATTCTGTCGTTCGTATAAAGATGGTCACGTGCTGAAAGGGGTGAGTGACTGAAAATGTACGCGATTTGTGAAATTTAGGTTCCAGCTTACATCAATGTTCTAAGATTTAGGACATATCTTACTTAACAGATGGGTATTGATGTGCTAATAATGTAGTCGACATAGCGTCTCCTTGGAAATCAAAGGGTGTATTTGCCATTTTTTAAAGTGACAGAAAAACCCATTCATATCCAAGGGGTGATAAGTTCTCTGGGGGGTTAAGTATGACTGATAAATCAGATGACACTGCCATCCAGACACAGTATTTAAAGGTAGCACTCTGCCTCTCTCGTAATGGAGGCTCTCCACAATGCTGAATCAGCATGATTCAACCCCTGATTTATTTTGTTTAAACCAAGGAGACAAAATGAATTTATTCAATTTGAAATCATCGTAAATGTCTTGATCAGGTCTTTCCGCTTTACTTGAATACCTATGTTATGGTTCTACGGCCATTATCAATTTTACGGCCAGGATCAATTTTAGCCGTCAGAATCTGACGTCTACTGACGTCAGATTCTTACGTATAAAGACGGTCCCCGCACTGTAAGATAAAATATTTCTAATGGCCGTAGACCCATAACATAGGTATTCAAATGAAACGGAAAGAGCTAGCTGAGAAATGTATGGTGCTTTCAAATTGAAAATATGAAACGCAGCATCCTTAGTAAACACGAAGTATTGAAGCAACATTGTTTATGATACTGGCCCAACATAAAACTCTTGAAACGCAAAAAAATCGGAGATCAAAGTTCTTTTTTCAATGTGAAATCATCATAAATGTCTTAGTTAGGTCTTTCCGCTTCATATGAATACCTATGTTATGGGTCTACGGCCATTATAAATATATTCACTCTCACAGTGCGGGGATCAACTTTAGACGTCAGAACCGCGCTCTAAATATTAAAACAACATTGGGGCAATGTGGCTTGCTTTTGTGTGAGGAGGGGGGGGGGCGGTAAGGAGCATACTTACTTCTGTTGGATTCCGACTCCGGTAGGACCATGCAGTCAATATCCCCTCAACAGTCTCCTGTGTACACAACATAGTAAATATTAATGCAGATATTTATTTCATCTGAGAAACCCGACACAGTGGTGTACACACGGTGTCTGGGGAGACAGTGAGTGAGTGAGTGAGTGAGTGAGTGAGTGAGTGAGTGAGTGAGTGAGTGAGTGAGTGAGTGAGTGAGTGAGTGAGTGAGTGAGTGAGTGAGTGAGTGAGTGAGTGAGTGAGTGAGTGAGTGAATGAGTGAGTGAGTGAGTGAGTGAGTGAGTGAGTGAGTGAGTGAGTGAGTGAGTGAGTGAGTCAGTCAGTCAGTCAGTCAGTCAGTCAGTCAGTCAGTCAGTCAGTCAGTCAGTCAGTCAGTCAGTCAGTCAGTGAGGGAGTGAGTGAGTGAGTAAGTGAGTGCTTCAGTGAGTCAATAAATCAGTGAGTCAGTGAGTCAGTGAGTCAGTAACTAGACTGAATAAGTGAATTAGTGCATTAGTGAGAGAGCGAATGAGTATATAAGTTAGAAGTGAGTGATAGAAAAATTAAAAGAATTGTCCATGTATATTGAATGAGTACAATGCTTTTTAATGCATAACAATTATTATAATTATATCTCAAAAAACAATAATTATTATGACCTACATTTGCAACAAAATTTTGTCAACATTTCACAAGTCTTGGAAATATAATATACCGCAAATATGTAATTTACTCAGACGTGTAAATGTGTTTTTCTTATTGCACATTAAAGTAAATAATTGTAGTTACCTAATTATTTAAATAAACGAGACGTGCATGTATATATACAAAAAAATAACCTAAATGTTAAAAAAGCGAGAAAATCACCCCACTCCTAAGAATTGTTTGGTAGAATATTTCAGAATATACAAAAAGATTTCTAACAGGAAAAAACATCATGCTCGGCGCGAATTCTTGCATTAGCAATTGTAACAATTTATGTTCAAGAGAAAAAAGTTATTCGCTTATATACAGACCTCCACCCCTAAATCAATCAACTCCACACTACATCCAGAACCCTACCTAATTGAAACAAGTTGTCTACAGATAGGTAAAAAATGTGTTTTCATGTTTGTATAAAGGAAAGCTACATCTTTCCCTAACCGAGTACCTACACTTACCTAGAAATTAAATCCGTTTCACTAGCTGAGCAAATCACTGTTATCGGGAATAAATTGTAAGTTTAAACGGCAAGATTTGAAAATGTTTGACCTAAAATAAAACAATTATGAGTAATATTTGCCCACTTTAGGTTCTGAATCGCTGTAGCGGGACACCACTGAAAATTACTCATATTTTAAGGGGTGATAAATAAATTTAGATAACGTATGCGGACGAAGGATTAATGTGACCCCTTCAGTGCGGGGACCGTTTTTAGACGTCAGAATCTGACGTATTAAGACGGTCCCCGTACTGAAAGAATACAAACATTTCTGATGACTGTAGACCCATAATAATAAGGCATTCAAATGAATCTGAAAGAGCTAACTAAGACATTTGGGATAATTTCAAATTTATAAAAACACATTAGGTCTCAATAGTTTACATAAAAAATACAGCGCTGTAAAGGGTAAACCTCATATATTTTAATTGAGATAACACTCACCGTTTTTACTTGTACGAATGAAATTACTCCGTTCAGGCTATGCAATAAAACCATTGAAAAAACGAGGAGTGAAAAGACCATCAAGTATTTCCATAAGTCTACCATGCCTGTCATTCTGTGCAGGTCTGTGGATCAGTGTGTATGTGTGATCGATGATTCAACGTGTTCTGTTGTCTATAACAGCAACAAGGCTGATATGCAGGGATATATCTGACCGTCACGCTCTGGCAGCCAGGTAAACTATAGGCTGATCACGAGGAGTGCGTCATGTACACACGCCGTCACGCGTCACGATCCTCACAAGACACAACCAGGGCCATGGTTATAAGGTACATAGAAGATAAGAAGATAGCAACACTTACAACGATGAAATATGTTTGTCTTAAGCATGGAGACCAAAGAGTTTTTATCAATTTAAAGTCATCATAAATATCTTATTTAGCTCATTCCGCTTCATTTGAATACGTATGTTATGGGTCCACGCCCATTAGAAATATTTTGATTCTTTCAGTGCGGGGACGGTCTTTATACGTCAGAATCTGACGTCTACAGACGTCAGATTCTGACGTATAAAGACAGTCCCCGCACTGAAAAGGTTAAGATGCATTTTATTTTCAATCAGTATGGTACAGTATAACCATAATACATTAGCCTGGGGCTAATCAATCGATCATTATCACAAGAACTCAACAATGTTTACAACAAAAATAGCACATATTATGTATCACAAGTTCCATTGGTCTTGTATGAGGAACATTAGAATTTTATCCCTCTCAATCATTGATAGCATTATATAAAATACCCCAAGAATCAGTTACTACATTTTTCCATATTTTTGTAACACATTGTTTATATCACAGAGGTAAGAGTTATATTTATAATATACATTAAAATACCAAAGTTACTTTATATCCTTCTAATGACTATGAAATTGAATTGTACGTAATCTGTGTGCTCATGTACTGGGCCAGGAGAACGTCCTGAAGATGATGAGATGAATGAGATGACACTGCTCTCCAGACACAGAATTTGAAATTCAAGCCCTGGCGATCTGAGGCCGAGTCACAAAAATAAAGTAAAATGAATGGGGTTCTAGACCACCTTGTGGACATGTAGGCTAAATTGCATCAGGAGAAGCTCCTGGGGATGGTGAAATTAATTAGATGACAGTGCTCTCCAGACACATAATTCGAAATTCGAGCCCTGGCGGTCTGAGGCCGAGCAAGCGGGTACTGGCGATCTCGGCCCACATTTCTGTGACCTCGGCCCACTTTGATGACTTCGGCCCAAAGTGGTCTAAGTGACCTCGGTCCACTTTTCCGAGGCAGTGTTACTGGGCAGAGGTCACCAAAGTGGGCCGAGGTCACCAAAGTGGGCCGAGATCGCCAATTTAAAAATATTTTATGTATGTATTTTATAAGGCCCAATAATGAAATTTAAAGACGAGAAGGTATATGTATATATGTTTCGAGTTGTATATGTATTAAAATGATCTTCTTTTGCAGATATTGCTGTTAATAGGCAAAAGCAAATTCACACATCCCTCAATTTCTACTTTTTATTGTACTATAAATGTTTGTCGAATTCAACTATTTAAATTATTGACGTCATTTTTGTACCACCTACAAAGGTATTTCTTATGTTGTTATTCTGCTTTTTATTTATCAACCCTAGGCCTTAACCATTCACACGTCAACCTGAAAATCATGACAATTACATTACGACACCCTTTAAACCCCGTGGTGAACAATATATAGCATAAACATATAAATTCGCGCTCATTATTTATTAGGCCAACAAACGAAAGTAAAATATATCACAATATAATGAAATAAAGTGAATGAACATTATATTATTGTGACGAGCAATAATATAAATGATTCAATAAATGAATGAATAATAATAACCAGATAACGAAGTAAACGATAAGACGCTCTGATAAGCAAATTACATAGCATGTCTAGTCAACAGTATCCTGTCAGAAATTACATAATAGGCCTATTATTTTTCTACCACCGTCACACTAACCCTTGAAGCGCTGAATATTTTTGTAAAAAGCCATAGAGACCAAAGGGTTTTATTCAATTTGAAATAATAACAAATGCCTTAGTTAGCTCTTTCTGATTCATTTGAATACCTATGTTATGGGTCTACGGCCAGTAGAAATATTTTAATTCTTACAGTGCGGTGATCGACTTTAGTCATCAGAATCGGACGTCTACAGACGTCAGATTATGACGACTAAAGTCGATCCCCGCGCTGTTAGGGTTAATTTGGTCGATTTCACCACACTTTCTGCAGCCCTAATCACCATTACGTAACGTCATAACGGTAAAAGTTGTCGGGGAGACAAAGGACGACGGCTAATTCTATTGACCCTATTAGTCTTGCCGCGTGTCAATTGTCGCGGTTATGATAATTTATCTTTATATAATATTCACATATTACTTTTATTATAGTTATTGACATGCCCCACTTTATCGTGAGTTCTGGAAAATGAAAAAATAATCTTTATAGTATTAATTAAATTGCAACATTATTTTAGTATTTGAACCGACTGTTACCATGGTTACCTTTCTAAAAGCAGAATATGCCAGTATATATTGATATTCCAGTATATTGCTAATCGTAAAACTTGTTACTTTATTATGACAGCTGTAAAAAACTACATGTTTGCCTACAAATTTAATATCAATCTTCGTTTTAATTCTGTAAAATTATTATAGCATACAGTATATCAATCCCGCTGAGATGTATAAAAATGGGCCGAGGTCACTGGGACGAGGTCACCAAAGTGGGCCGAGGTCACAATTTTTTTAATTTTATGAGTGAAATGAATTAGAGGTATTGACTGGAGAATCAACTGTTGCAAATCTGGGCCAAGAGAGAGAAAAGTGTGCCGAGATCACTGGGCCGAGATCATCAGACAAAACTTCAAATGCCTGAAAATTCAAATTGCATATCTCAGACCTCTAGTAAGTAAGTAATAAATGGCCATGGCGCCCAAAATACACAAAGGTACAATAATATCAAGCTGTCATATTATCATTTTTTCTGGAGCGTGTATAATTTGTACAGCGATTGTGAGGTTTATGGATACGCACACGTTTTTCTAGATGTTAAAATGTCCACATGTTTGTATTGTTTGTAAAAATAACGATAAATTTCAGCTCAAATATGACCCCTGTATATTTAATTTGTTTACATTTTATCAAATAAGGTCCTCGTCTCAGACAATGTTCTACTAGCAGTACTTCCACAAACTACACTAACCCTCGCAGTAACATACAGTAGGACGTACATCAGAAATATTGTTTCTTGATATTTGAGATATCGAATCAAGCTAATGATTTTTTTTATAAAATGAAGGTGTATTAAACTCATTGGTATCATTGACGTTTCTATTTAAAAAATATCTTTAGTTGTTTGAAATACTCTCTTGTTTGTATCACTATATTTAGGAAAAACGAGCTAATTTAGTTCAGATATGATTCATATACTAATATAATTACATCTTATATACTAATTAATGGTATAAATGGATTTTTTTGTCGATCAATGTATTAATAAATTATATGTTTTATTTGTCTTTTTTTTATCGTGTTTGGTACCAAAGACAATTAATAGATTTTAGTTGTTTCGGTGGCGGCCATTTTTTAATTTACTATCACAGGAGTATTCGTTCAAAATCCAGCCTGGCAAACACCATATTTGGATTTAGGACTTAGAGGTCTACACATTTTTTCAAAAACTTTTCGAACGGATTATCGCTTTGAAGGAAAGCTGAGTAAATTTTGCCAAATTAATAGGAACATCTTTATTTATTATTACCGCTCATCATGCAAATAAAATTATTACTATTTTCATTTCCGTAAAATGAAATAATTTGATGTAAAAATTATTTTCTGATGTCTTCATATAATTCACGATGCAAAATAAATTTTACTCGTCTTCAATAACTTCGATATTTTCCTTTATACAAAAAGGACATATTCTGTCTTCTAACAGTACATTTTGCCTTTTCTCGAACTCGATACTGAAGCTATGACTTGTCAGAAGAGGGCAGTCCTATATTTAGTAATATCAATATAAGATAAATAGCACTCTGCATGTAAGAGATTTTTGAAAGTAGAACATGGGCTTAATAACGTGGAATTGTTAACCTCTATATGCCACCTACATACGTGTTTTTCTTCTAATCTAAAATGTCCCAAAACACATTCTGATCTCCTACGTACTCCACCTTGACCTGTTGACTACGATCAGCATAATTATATCATAGACATATTACAGAGCTAGAGCTTATCAGTTGAATTTTTCTTTCTTATCTGAATTATTTATCATAATAAACTTTTTAGCGTCTGACTCTGGAAGGAAATCAAACTTTACTTGTTGATAATATGATGACTGGCTTCCACAAATCTCTAGCATGAACATGTGTCCTAATCGGGGCTAAAGCAGGGAGCCGGGCTACCGAGGAGCTAGGTTGGATAGCCAGATCAAATAGGGCCTAGGTGAGATTTAAGTAATTCCTAGAAAGTTAAAATTGTTTGGGTATTACATATGGTCACAAACCAAAAGGCTTGGCCAGATATAGAGATACCTCTTGACCCAGTCTTGATTTTTATACGGGGAACAACAAATCTATTTGAATTTGTGGTGCATAGATATTTTGAGCATTTCGGCCGAACAAGTACTAAGTCAGCCAGATATGCAGGTTGGTTGTATTTTATGGTTGGGAAAGTTTTTGTGCATATTTGAATGCAAAACTTGACAGGAAGCCAATGTAACTGTTTTAGAATAGAAACGGAACGACTAAAACGTGGGGCTTTGGTTACCACTAGCAAAGCAGCTCTGAACACGTTATAATCTATCAAATCTAGCGATGTCCTGTTGTGAAAGATTGAAGCCCAATACTGAGTAATCCAAGTTGGTACTGACCAGAGCCACAACAATTAGTTTGGCGAAAGCTAAGGACAGATATTTTTCTAACTTTTCTAACGCAGGTCACGGATATTGGAAAAGAGGTAATTTCGCTGCGACCAAATTTAAAAACATGATGTTTGTTATTGATGACGATCGGTGACAATTTGTTACAAATATGGTTAGTGCCACAAGAGGACAATTCGTCGTCCTTGTGTATAATTTGATACTGCTGTTAGGAACAGAGTGAAAATAGGATAGATCATTTTAGAGATTGGTCCAACAAAATAAGTTGATTTTCGGCGGCCGTAATACAGCACGGCTACGACTCCTGCGGAGAAGATGGTTGTGTCTACAAAATGCCTGTAGCTTGATCTTCTGCAGCTAGGTCATGTTGGGCCAATGTTGGTGAAGATAACTAGGATTATAAAAAAATATTGTTTATGAATTATTCAGGCCACCTACGATTCTACGTATTATGACATTGATGTTAATTTATTTATATTATTTAGAGTATTAGGATATTAGTATGCTAATTATTATGCTAATTTTAGAGAATGGTCATTCCATAGTCCAGCCGAGTGTCCAGTGAATCTATGTTTATTTTTACCTAGTTTCCGTTTCCTTTTTCAATCTTGTGTTCTTGTTTTCATCCATAGCTTAATTATACATTTTTTGTATTATATATACTTTGAAGCGTGATGTTTTATAAATATTTTTAAATTTTTATGTCAAATAATGGTAGAAATATAGCATTTTATCATCCGTCTTGAATGTTTTAAAAATATATGGTACCTATCCTTAAGGGCTCACAACACAAAACACAAAGTTTTCTGATAACACAGGATAAACCACTGACCCGTATACAATCTAGACTGAGCTTTGGCTGCGCAGTGTGCACTATGTCACGGCCGCTACGGCTAATCAACATTATCTTCCGGTCAGGCGAACCTCTTTGCTGCTGCCCTAACCACGTGTTACACTGACTTATCAGTGAGTGTCACAATACGTCACCCACTGAACTTTTTCGTAGCATTTGCTACTATTAAACACCAGGGGTCTCCGTCGTCTGTTCCATCCCCGCCTGCCAGTCAGCAATTGATTGGTCAGTTGTGATTAGATGCGCATTTGTCAAAATATGGGAATCTGTACAGGCAGCGCGCGACATACAAGTCTGCTATTAACCAGAGTGTGGAAGAGTGTCCTACTTTCAATGTTTTATTTTTTATAATTATTTTAATAGAGTTTTTAAATCATGAACTAAGCACAATCTTTACTATATATGGTATTATATCAGTGTATATTCAGCCTAGAAAATTTTATCTTATTTTCTAAAGCGTCAGTGCTAATAATATCAACTGGGTTATTTTACACTATGTGGGGCCAAGAAGTGGGGTTTTTCAAGACATCTGGATGCGGCAGTACCAACAGTGGCAGTGAAAGCTCTGAGCCCTGGTGGTGACTATTAGCTAGTCATGGGATGATTACCAGTGTCTGAGTAAGAGACACTGATGAAACGAGTGAAACCTCGTGTGGGCAGTCTAGTTTGTATAAACGTCATTGGGATAAACAAAAAAACAACAACGACGTGACGGTATATAGCACAAGTTTACTGGTTCCTGGCACTGCTGACATTATCCTTGTCACAATTAGTGACGTTGTTAGACATACGAGAGTACACAAAACAAAACAAGGCGCCCTCTGAGGGCAGCGCACAATCATACTGAGGTCACCCTGTTAGGGCAACGCGAGGTTCACACATGACGGCAACGTAAAGTCACCCTGTGAGGGCAACGCATGATCATAGTCACCCTGTGAAGGCAACGTACGATCACAGTCACCCTGCCAGGGCAACGTACGCTCATAGTCTAACTGTGAGGGCAACGTATAAGATCATAGTGAGGTGACTTTGTGAGGGCAATGTATGACCATAGTAAGAGAACAGCAAATAGCAGGACACAACCGAACACAACGGTTCTGACTCGTGGTTGAAGTAGCAAATACTGATACTGAAGCTGCCGCTGTTTTAATGTTGGGGCACCGTTTACGACACTGGCCCAACATTAAAACAGCGTCAAAACATCTTTATGTTTGCTGGGTAAGGAAACCCACCCAACAAACACGAGACGTTGACCTAATGTTGTGTTAATGCGCTGAAATATATTTTTCTAAACCATAGAGACCATCATCCATCATCATAAATTTCTTAGTTAGCTCTTTCCGCTGCATTTGAATACCTGTACCTATGTTATGCATCTTTTACAATAAGTTATCTTACCCACGAGCACGCAGTGCGATACCTTGCTTTATCCAGCGTAGCGTCCAACTATTTTAAATAGCGAGTTGCCTTGAATGTCGCGCGTCTCAAGACCGGCCAATCAGACAGCGCTTTACACCTGGCTGACAGCAAAGCTTGCTTGTTTCCGTTGGCATGATAGGTCAGATAGATAGATAAATGATCAGAATCTCACGCTGATGATGTGATCGTTTTCCAAGCTCTCTGATGTCGGCCACTATATAATTACTGGCCTCCATGACAAAATTCGGTACACCTCACTGTCCAAAATGAGAGATTACCAACTTGTCTATATACTACATCTAGCAACGGGAACAGGTAACTGTGCATGAGGGATGAACAAGAGGTCAATTCTTTGTGACCTTTTACTACCTTTTATAAATCTGAAACATCCAATGAGGTTTGAATCCCAGACACACCCCCAGGATGACCACATGGACAGATATAACTGATTATAGTACCGGTACTCAATACAGCCAGGTTCCTGCGGTACGCACTCGCGTGAGAAAGGCCAAAAGAATATGATGTTATGGGTCTACGGCCATTATAAATATTTTATTCTTCCAGTGCGTGGAATGCCTTCAGCCGTCATAATCTGACGTCCATAGACGTCAGATTCTGATGGCTGAAGTCAGTTTATGTAGGGCCATCGTCTACGACTCTGGCCCAACAATAACCCTGGCAGAGCTAATCACGACTAAAGTCGTTTTTAATTTGTTTTATTAGCTGGTCAAATCACTCTTATTCGGAATGAAATGTATGTTTAAATACCGTACCAAGATTTGTAAATTCTTGGTTTCAAATCAACCAAATATAAATACATTTCGCTCACTTAAAGTAGGTCGCGGTAGCGAGTTGCAGCTTCAAGTGGGTGAAAATTTAAATTACTGTAGATCTGGTAATATTCGCGAGGTTTCAATTTTCGCGAGGAGATCAAATTCGCGAATTCCAGAATTTCGCGAAAAATTATTATTATTATAATACAACTACTAAAGAAACTTGAATATTCGCAAATTCTGTGAAAAGTGAAAAGTCCCCAAATCAGAAATTCGCGAAAATTTAAACACGCGAAAAAAAACAGATCTACAGTATTTCCTTTAGCGCTTCAAGGGTTAAAACAACGTCGAATCATCATCTCATGTTTGGTGGGCAAGGAAAAATGAAATGAAATGAAATGAATCGGGCTTTAGGCCACCTTTGTGCACATATAGGCTAAACTGGGCCAGGAGAACCTCCTGAGGATGGTGAGATGATTGAGATGACACTGTCCTCCAGACACAGGATTCGAAATTCGAGCCCTGGCGGTCTGAGGCCGAGCACGCTACCTCTCGGTCACGGAGGCTCCCCACAATACTAACTTTCACACGTGGATGGGGAAGAAACAATTTTGTTTCTTTCAAACCGCCGAGACCGGGAACCGAACCCCGGACTCTGGCGTGAAAGGCAGCGGTGCTAACCACTACCCTAGGGCCCCCGCCCTGGTGGGCAAGTAAGTCTACCCAACAAAGACGAGATGTTGCCTCAATGTTGTTTTGATGTTGGGCCCACGACCCTGGCCAAACATTAACCATTAACCCTTTCAAGCCTCAATTTATTTTTGTCATCTTAAACCACTACAAGCCGCGAATTGCTGTCGCAATCCTCGACTTGTAGTGGATGAAGATGACTTCAAGTGGGCGGTAAATGGAAAAAAATTATTGGTATTATTAAACAGTTTCATGAACCTTTTCGTTCTAAAACTTTAGGGATTTTAGGGAATCAAGTCATTTTTCAGTGATGCAAAATTATGCTTTAATGCATCGTGAGTGTTTAAAGGGTTAAAGTGCCAGGGGCAACTATAGTTGTTTTTAATTGGTTGTTTTTCGCATGATTTGCAGGTTAAATCACTGCTTTGGGAATGAAATGGGTGTTTAGTGATCAAGATTTGCAAATGTTTGGTCTCAAATTGAACAAATATGTATAATTTTCACCCACTTGAAGTTGTGGGTCGCGGGAGCGAGACACAACTTCAAGTGGATGAAAATTAAAATAATGTCTCAAGGTCAAAAACAAGTGAAATTAGTGTGAAATCAATATTTCCTCGCGAGGTTTGGGTGGGTTTTCATCCAGCAAAGATTTTTTGGGCTTTTGTAACTCATGCGTGTACTATGTACTCGGATTTCAGAACAGATAATAATTGGCGTATACTGTATATAATCATTGATTTATTTTCAGCAGGCAAAACGTAGCATATGAAACAGATCGTTAGATATGAAAGGGCGTATCTGCCACTTTGTGAAGTGGCAGATAAACCGTTTCACATCCAAGGGAACATGGAATGTGGTTCACAGAGATCAGGTGAGAAGACAAGACAATTTGTGACGTACATGTATATCATGAAGTATGAGTTAGATTTCCCAGCTTTAAATGAAAGGACAATATGCAACATTAATAGAGCCCCATTTCAGGTATACAATAAGACCCATAGGAATTGCAAAGTGTACCCTTGATTCTTTAACACTTTAACTATCCGAATATTAATCCTAATTTTCATTCGCAAGGAATTCCCAGCAGTGAATGAAAATTATCCATTTTTATGCCAAGCTGTATTGTATTTTCTTGTATCACATAAAACACACACACAGAACCTAGTATTTTCAACTTGTGTAACCAGATTTTCCAGGTAATATTGTGTGTTAACCCTTCCAAGTCTGAATTTACCATTGTAATCTTCATTCACTACAAGCCGCGAATTGCTGTCGCAATTCTGGACTTGTAGTGGGTGAAGATGATTTGATGTGGGTGAAAAAGTAAAGAATATTGCCATGTATTGGTAAACCAGTTTAATGGAAATTTTCATTCTAAAACCCTCAGTTGTGGGAAAATTAAGTCTGTTGACAGGGATTTAAAATGATGCTTTAATGCATCGTGAGGGCTTAATGGTTAAATCTGTGAACTTGGCGAAACTGATATTACATGGTCATTTAAACCTTTCAACCCTGAATTTACCATCGTCATCTTCATCCATCCACTACAAGCCGCGAACTTCTGTCGCACTTTTCAACTTGTAGGCCCCTAGTGGATGAAGATGACTTGAAGTGGGTTTCAAATTAAATGGAGATAACGTTAATATTAAAACGGTTTAATTAAAATTTTCGTTCTAAACCCCTAGGTGTAGGAAATTAAGTCAATCTTCAGAAACTCAAGATGATGTTTTGATGAATCCTGAGGGTTTAAAGGGTTGAACTTGAAACATCTAATTTTTCACAAGTGCAAGTGAGTAATATTAATGTTAACCACTTTTCTACTGAATTGTTTATTTCTATTTCTCATTCATTTCAATCCAGAATCGTCACCAAGGGGAGAGTTCACAAGTTTGGTGGATTTTAACTGGATTTTCTTACTTATCTCCCACCTGGTGGCACTAGGATCTTTATTAAATAACCTGTATGTAACTGAATTTAACTGTAGTATAATTCTGTACATGCAAATATTTTCTACTGTTGGAAACTGAAAGGTGTTCAAAACATTAATTATCAACTTTGTAAAGCGAGTATATCGCTCGCCATTGAACATCAGAGAGTAATATGAAACCCCTGAAGCGCAAAGTTATTTAATTAAAATATTTACTCACATGAAATTGTGTTTCTCTGACGAGATCCACAACTTAAAGTGGGCAAAATTACTTGGATCATATTCAAGCATAGACACGTTTTTACAAACGCTTAAAATGTCAGTCACAAACATTATTAGGTCGCTAATTGACTGAGGTTTTAGAGTCAGCAGATCAACAAGCACAAACTATTCTTCACTATTGCAATATCCCAATGTGAACATGTTCACTAATTCAAGTTGTATCTCGCTGACACGATCAACAGCTTCAAATTAATAAAAAATACTTGAATTTGCCCAAAAGGAGGCCAGTCTTTATAAACCTTCCCGATAGAAGACACAATGTATTATTTAAAGTGCTAGTAGAAAGTTGAAACAGCGGTTATAGTCGTGCTCGACACTTCACCCTTATGCTGCCGAATTTTTTCGTTTGCTTTTTCATTCGTTTGAAGCTGGAATTGCTAACGCAATTTCCAGCTTCAAATGACAAAAAATAATTATATTTATGCAAAAAATATACGTCTTTAAAAGCTAATTATTATACTAACTAATTATCTACCGCAAAACATTTAAGAAATTTGAGTTGAATTCATTTAGCCCGAAATTTGCTTGAAAACGCATATATACGGCGCCGGCAGCATATGAGTTAATGGGTTTAACTTGCTGAGAGTGCATGTGGTGTGGCGGAATGTGCGGTGACTATAAGTGACCCGGAAGGACTGTAGAATGATCTATAGAAGTCAAAGACGTAGTAACACTGCTCTTAAAAGCCAAAAAGGCCTTAACTGCTTAATATATTGTAAGTAAGCAGTTAATGCTTTTTGACTTTACACAGCAGAACAGCTGAGTATACGCGGAGTATTTGAGCACATGGCTGACCCAAATCAGGTCAAGGTCAGAAATTATCTGATAAGCACGTGACTAGTCTTTGTCACGTGGTGCTAACACGTCATGAATGTGACGTCATAACCGGTTCTCTGTATCCGGTGACACTTAGAAGCACAGATGACGCTGTAGGATACAATGTCTGCGTTTTCTCCACATCACATAATATTAATGACATTATAGTAGCAGTAATACTTGATAACTTTTGATTAACGCTGAGTTGCCACACAGTCAGCACAGCAACTGTTGCTATGACACCAGTGGAATCCATGGCAACCTGGTGGCATGGTGACGGCAGTGTAGATTGTCACATGAATCGGGGTTTCCAGTGCAACTATGTTCAACCTGTAACCCACGTGTTAATTGACCTACCTACTCCTGTTGTCCCATCCAATTGCATAATACACAAGCATCCGGGTAAGTGAATGACATATTTTCTGTTTCCATGGTGATAAAAAACCTTGTACCACAGCTAGAAAACTTCAAGTGCGAGAGAAGTAGGACTACCAGCAACTCGTACTCGAGATAAGTAGGCTGACCTGCAACTCGTACTCGAGAAAAAGTATGGCGACCAGCAACTCGTACTCGAGAGAAGTGGGCCGACCAGCAACTCGTACTCGAGAGAAGTAGGCCGACCTGCAACTCGTACTCGAAAGAAGTAGGCTGACCTGCAACTCGTACTCGACAGAAGTAGACCGACCAGCAACTCTTACTCTAGAGAAGTGGGCCTACCAGCAACTCGTACTCGAGAGAAGTAGGCCGACCTGCAACTCGTACTCGAGAGAAGTAGGCTGACCTGCAACTCGTACTCGACAGAAGTAGACCGACTAGCAACTCTTACTCTAGAGAAGTGGGCCTACCGGCAACTCGTACTCTAGAGAAGTGGGCCGACCAGCAACTCGTACTCGAGAGAAGTGGGCCGACCAGCAACTGTTACTCTAGAGAAGTGGGCCTACCAGCAACTCGTATTCGAGAGAAGTAGGCCGAGAAGACCAGCAACTCGAACCTGGTGGAGACTCGGATCATTAACATAATGTCCGTGGATGATGTCCAGCAAATAAAACATTAAACCGTTGTTGTTCTGAAGTTGGTCCACCGTCTACGACGCTGGACCAGCGTCCAAACCACATTGCTTCAACGTCTGTGTTTGGTGAAGGGTTTTCAACACCAGCAGGTTTTACCTTGCCCTCCATAGTTTATGCATCTTTAAACAATGACATAATCTCATAGGGTGTACATCCTATCAGTTTCACTGTGAGATTAAACCATGTCAATATCAAAGCCTGTACATCCTATCGGTTTCATTATGATATTTGACCATGACAGTCTCATATCTTGTACATCCTTTTGGTTTCATTGTGAGGTTAAGCCATGACAGTCTCATAGATGATACATCATGTCGATGGTAATCTCATAGTTTATACATCCTACCTGTTTCGCTGTAAGATTTGACCATGACAATCTCATAGTTTGAATCAGTTTCACTGTGGGATTAAACCATGATACTCTCATAGTTTATACATCCTATCTGTTTCACTGTAAGATTTGACCATGGGAGGTCTGGGGCGTTGTTCATGATGGTGAGGCTGTGACTGCCTATGTACATAATGGGGCACCAGGGGGGCATGTGGTGACAGCAGGGGGTCAGTCCTGCTGGGCTTGGGGGCAGTCCTGCCCCCCTCGGTACCCGTTGGGAGGGGGTAATGTCCCGCGGGGTAGGGATGACCTCCAGTGGGGTACTGGCCCTGGGGGTACTGGCCATGGGGGTACTGGCCCTGGGGGTACTGGCCGATGCGGTGCACTCCCGGTGGTGGAGGGTGCTCATATAAGTCTACCAGCTGACCAGAATGAGGTTGATGATGTTGGTGGTGGTGGTGAGGCTCTTGACTTATTCTAGGCGTTTGTCCAAGTAAATCCAAAATGGAATCCACCACTGTGCATAGATTGTTCTCAAAATTTTGCATTCGTCTGAAAAAAAAACAAAAAAATATCAGAAATGAAAAAAGTTAAGAGCAAGTAAGTAAACGAAATATACCTTATGTTTACTACATTCAGTTGAGACACATAATTTTGGGAGTAAATAAATGTGACTGTTATTCAACCACAGTATTGTTTTCTTATGTTTTAATTATTTATATAACTGTATAATGCGATAGTCATATACACTTAAATAAAAAAAAACATCAACTGATTCAAGTCACTTTAAGTTGTGGATCGCGATAGAAAGACAAAACTTCAAGTGACTTTTTAAAAGTAATTAGCTGACAGGTTTAGGGGAAAATATGAAGAACACTAACCAGCTTAAGTCAACATTTTGTCTTAAGCATCAACACGTGATCACGTATCTCTCAACCAAGCAGTGATCTCAAGACTGCCTTTGTCTAGGGCGACTTAGCTGAGCTGGCTGATAAAACCGGGGCCAGACTGCTTGCAAATTTCGCATTTTTGCCACTGCCAATAATAACTCAACATATGCACGAGTACATATGATTAGTGCTTTTTAGAGCCAATTATTCTTTGTACTTACTCATTGATGGCCTCTAGCCTGATGTCTATTTCCGTCAGACATTGTGTACAATGTGGGGCCTCTCGTGTCTGACCGTGAGGCTGCAGGTTGTAGTCTGCGGGCCAGTGTTCAGACATGGGACCGGGACCGGTACTGGAGCTGGACTTAGGTATACAGGAGGTGGAGCTGGACTGAGAGGCTATGGGGGATAGCCCCGTGTGATGGTGCTGTGACGTCATAGGAGGAGGTGACGTCACAGGGATGGAGGTGGTCACGGATTCCCCCAGCCTACCCGGATGTGATATGTGTGAAGCTCTGGACAGCGTGGGCTTCTTAGTGTAGGCGATGGACGGCTGGTGGCGCCGCGACTTGTGGCGGGCTGCGGCGCCCTCTCTGCTCCTGAAAACTGAAACACAAAAATACAAAAAAATATAGACTATATAGAAGCAAATGGCCTGAGATTGGGGCTCTTCTCATAGCTTTCTCTTATTTCCCTTAGAAAAGTCATGACTGAGATATTCAATTTACAGCTATATACCACTTTATGTATGTTTCTGGTTTTAGTTGTACCCCAGTCAATTCCAGTTTCAATCTTAAGATCAATAATAAGGTAAATCATAAGTTCAATCTTAGGATCTTAAGATTAATCTTAAGATCAACCGTAAGATCAATTCTTAGAATAACCTTAAGATTAATCCTAAGATCAGTCCTTAGATCAATCTCAAGATCAATCTTAAGGTTAATCCTTAGATTATTATTAAGATCAATCTTAAGGTCAATCTTAAGATCAATCCTAAGATCAATTTTAATATCAATCTCAAGATCAATCTTAAGATCAATCTCAAGGTTAATCCTTAGATTATTATTAAGATCAATCTTAAGATCAATCTTAAGGTCAATCCTAAGATCAATTTTATTATCAATTCTAAGATCAATTCTAAGATCAACCGTAAGATTAATTCTTAGATTGATCTTAATATCAATCCTTAGATCAGTCCTTAGATCAATCTCAAGATCAATCTTAAGGTTAATCCTTAGATTATTCTTAAGATCAATCTTAAGGTCAATCTTAAGATCAATCCTAAGATCAATCTTAATATCAATCTTAAAATCAATCTTAAGATCAATCTTAATATCAATCTTCATATCAATTCTAAGATCAACTCTAAGATCAATCCTTATATCAATCTTAGATCAATCTTAAGATCAATCTTAAGGTCAATCCTAAGATTCCACCATCACTGATTCTGAAAACAACATTGGAAAAATTAAATAATATACCTTGTAATTAAAACAAGAGTTACTGAAACGGTATGTGACAGCGTCAGTTTTCTCGGTAAATATCACATATAAAAAGTGACAAACAAGGGGAAAATGAAATAGAAGATAAGAGAAAGTAACACGGAGTAAAAGGCTAATTTTTCGCTGATAACATGAAGCGTTAGTCCTTTCACCGACAAAGTATTCAGTTGGAATTTTCACCCACTTGAAATTGTGCCTCGCTAACGCGATCCACAACTTCAAGTGAGTGAAAATAATTTAGATTTAACAAAATGGGGGTAATTATTTTCAAATCTTCTCAATAGATGTCACGTTTTAACTTTAGCATGTGTCAAAACTGGTATTCAACGTGCTAATGCAAAAGGTAAAACACGAATAAAATCGGCACCGGCGGTTAAAGGGTTAATTAAACTATAACAGCGCCACCTGGTGAATAGGATAAATAGGTTGCTTATAAAATATCGATGGCGAAGAGAAGGGTGTTTTGTCATTCACCTTGAGGGAACTCGGTGTTTTGTCATTCACCTCAAGGAATTCGGTGTTTTGTCATTCACCTCGAAGGAATTCGGTGTTTTGTCATTCACCTTGAAGAAATTCGGTGTTTTTTCATTCACCTTGAGGGAGTTCGGTGTTTTGTTATTCACCTTAAGAAATTCGGTGTTTTGTCATTCACCTCGAAGGAATTCGGTGTTTTGTCATTGCCGTTGAGGGAATTCAAGTGTTTTGTCCTTCATCTTAAGGGAATTCAGGTGTTTTATCATTCACTTTGAGGGAATTCGGTGTTTTATCATTCACTTGAGGGAATTCGGTGTTTTGTCTTAACCTTGAGGGAATTCGGTGGTTTGTCATTGAACTTGTTTTGTCATCAACCTAAGTCCTTGAGAGAATCCGGTGTTTTGTCATTCACCTAAGTCCTTGAGGGAATTCGGTGTTTTGTCATTCATCTTGAGTGAATTCGGTGTTTTGTCATTCATCTTGAGGGAATTCGGTGTTTTGTCATTCATCTTCAGGGAATTCGGTGTTTTGTCATTCATCTTGAGGGAATTCGGTGTTTTGGTATTGACCTTGAGTGAATTCGGTGTTTTGTCATTCATCTTGAGGGAATTCGGTGTTTTGTCATCCATCTTCAGGGAATTCGGTGTTTTGTCATTCATCTTGAGGGAATTCGGTGTTTTGTCATTCACCTTGAGGGTATTCGGTGTTTTGTCATTCCCTGAATTCCACGGTCTGAGACCGCAGTTAAGATCAGTAGGCTATATAACTTTATATTAATTTATTTTTTCAAAATTGACATGTCAACATATGCAGGCCCTTCAGCGCAATTCTGGGTTAATGCGGATTTAAGTGTTTCCTTTGTGTAAAAGTGCTGATGCGAAAGTAATTTATTCATTTATAGATGAATAACGGGTAATCAGCAGGATAGTCATCAGTTAAATGTGATTAATAGGCGGACTCGATACCCACAACACAACACCTCATTTGTGTGTGTACATATTATGTACACTTAACAAGGTTTTGAATTGTGATCATCGCAGTAAAGGTCAGATTACTAAATCAGCAAAAGACGTGTTCAAGAGCAATGTTGGCGAAGCGTTGCAAACGCTGGCCCAACAGTGCTCCACCGTTGGCTGTTTCCAGATAGATCTGTCATAGTCAATAAGCTAGTCACCAGATGGCGATACATGTCATAAACCACAATTCACCAGGTGGCGATACATGTCACGGATCATAACAAATGCCGTATTTACAGAAAGATCAATTTATTAATATTACACAGGAAAAAATCATAGTGGTATAGCTGATGTCTGAATTTCGTGCTATTTTTGTGATTGATTGCAGTCTCGAGTCACTACATCACTGTCGCATTTATGTTGAATGATTGTACCCTCTGAGGTATAAGGATGAATCAATGAATGAATAAATCGATCATTAATTAATTAAGTTATTAATTAATAGAATATTAGGACGCATTTGTGCATCCAGGCTAAACTGAACCGCGGATGGTGCGACGATACCTAGATGAGGCCGAACAGGCCACATTTTGGTCAACCACAATACCACACACCAAGAGAGAGGACTTCCAACACGAGTTAGCTAGTAACACTTATATTGAGCTGGTCCTTGCATTTTTCAACTGAATAACGTCGATTTTCCAAATGATTTCTAATACACACATTTTATACCTTTATTATCTCTCATCAAAAAAGCATAAGATTTGTGTCGTGATTTTATTATTAGCATTTGTAAATACGTTACATATGTATCCACTACTTATGTGTACATTGTTGTAACTTATTCTTAGTGTTGCTATGGTTACCTACTTCTGGCTGTAGTCAATGCTGTGGGTACCAATACTTCCTCAAGTTCGCCCTGATCGCTAAGAAATAGTGTTCCCATAGTTACGTATTTCTAGCTGTATATCTTCCAGCTCGCCCTGACATATCTTGTTGCTACGTGTATGGTTACTTACTTCTGGCTGTAGGAGATGCTATGGCTACCGCCCCCTCCTCCAATTCGCCCTGGTCGTTCATATTTCCCGCTCTTTCTGGCGACAATTCTATGATACCAGCTTTACTTTCTTCTTCA
>OZ024902.1:13240287-13247787 GCA_964017125.1 Flabesymbios commensalis
CTACAAAATGTTAATTTTTGCCCATTTAAAGCTTTGGGTGAACAATTTATTCTAATTACGTCCAATTTGAATCCACTGCTCTATATTCTTTTTTAGCGGGTGGACAACCACATTGCTATAAAAAAAAACTGGATGGAATATATGGCTTTCAAATGATAAATAGGCTCCTATTCCAGTTTTTGGGGAGTATGCTTACTCACTCTTGAAAATTAAATTCGTTGATGTTCTACTTTTATTTATACAGACTGATAAGTATAATAACACCATATAGACCGATACTAATATGTCTCTTATGGTGAAAATAGCGACATAAAATATAATATGGACTGATACCAATATGGCTCATTGTGAAGACTACGGCATAACATATAATATGAATTGAGCTGATATATTAGTTCACGTATCATTTGAAATGAACGGCGTGAAGGCCCGTATGGATACAGAAATACAGTTCATGTCTAATAGTGGAAACAACAGCATATACTACGATATGGACCGATACAAGCATTTTTTTCAACATTAAAACAAAACAATGTAAGATAAAATACAATTGCTGATATTTCACTGTCGTGTATATATACATAACATGTATAACTTGAAAATTCATTGATGTTTCGCGAACTAATATAACTCTTTGTTTCCAAGACAACGCTACACACATGACTAATTTGCTCACACATTAGTTCATCATCTACTCTAGATATTAATCATATCACACACTATCACTACCTTTCTATTGTTAATATACACTAACAAACATATTGTGTACATTACAGACCAAGTGCACAATGACGTATTACTTATATACTCTTCCTCTTATAACACGAGTAAAACAGTTAGTATGTGACAAAGCAGCTTTTCTTTTAATTTTTATATCATTCTTGGTTCTCACCACATAATTTCTCATGCTGCTACCAGCGTCACACCCACGAACCCGTCGGGCGAAACGGATGTATATCACATATATATTTTCAACTAATTAAAGTTGTATTTAGCGGCAGCTACATACAATTTCAAGTGGATAAGATGTCAAATATATTATTTCTTCAAGTGGGTTATGTGGAATAGTCATTGGCCAAACATCAAAATGAACATCCATCACATCATAGTGGTGACTAATTCAAACCTTGTCAAATACATCAACGTTTTTTATTTTTATTGCGAAAACACTAATAAGGCTTAACCATTAAAAAAAAAAAATTGATAATCATGGTAATGTCCAAGGATATTTTTACTAAAATAAGGGTATGGACTAGTCCCTATGATCATATGGTTGGGCCATCATCTGGTCAATTTAGGGCGTTTGCTCTGAGGTTTCATATTAAGTGATGCTGAATTATGTAATCAAGAATAAAACATTGTACAGTTTTTCACAGTAAGACTATTCCACTCATTGTTAGTATACATACACATACCAGCCATTCATACACTTCATGTAAAGCGATAAAGCCATGCTAGCTAAAATAATAATGATAATAACTGTCAAAAATTACCTATTATAAAAAGCGGTTCGGTTATCAAATCATGCTCATACAAAAAATCATTAAAACGTTTCATTGACTACGGTTCCCCTTCCACTGCCTCTGAAAAGCTTGACTTTTTTTAGTCAGATTGATGTCCATGATTTTTTCCGGAAATGTCTTCCAGTTTCTGGATGGTTAAAGTGTATAATAAACACACGTCATTGTTTTTCGTAAATGGTAATTACAGTGTTTGCCATTTGAAGCCGCATATACATGGCATTGGTAGCTTGATGATTAATGCCTTCCATCTTCATCTATCCAGTTGTCTGCTACCGGCAGATTCCTGGATATCACGTATATGTGCTATGAGTTCAGAACCCCCCTCCTCCCTGGCCAATTCAGGCAGCCCAAACAATCTGACCTAAGTGGGACCTCCACACTACAGTCAGTAAAAACCGGTGACGTCATAATGAATATTCATGCTGCTCACACCCCCTCCCGTTCGTACACCTGTAAGGCGCACCTGTTGTCACGGTCAGACTGGTAGTCTGAGGGTCAGACTTGATAGGGCAAGGTGGATGCCTTCAAGCTCACGATAAAGCTGCCAAAACAGAATATAAGACTGCGCTGACATGCGACAAAACATAAGAACATGCACATCAAGTACATCATGGCGTTACCTTGGTACTTGGCATTAAAAGACCTATCTGCAACTTTGTCGAGTGGCCTATTCTACCCTTTAATACCAAATTAATAAAGGAATGAAAGGGTCACATCTTCGTTGTACTACTTTGTAAAGTAGAATATATTGCTCGTTAATATTAAACTATTAAAAAGTTGTATATTCTGCTTTACTTTGTACTACTTTGTAATGTAGAATATATTGCTCGTTAATATTAAAGTATTAACGAGTTGTATATTCCACTTTACTTTGTAAAGTACCAAATATTGTTCTTTAACCCCACAGTATCAAAGGGTCGTATCTGGCACCTTACACAGCAGCAGATACGACTTTTAACACAAAGGTAACGACATAATCCTATTGTAATCACATGCACACAACTAAATGAAACAAGCCAGCTAAGCAGTAGTTTGAATCCACCTACCGTTTGATGAGTCTATATAAAACACAGACCACATGGTCAGTACCCACAAATGAACACTTTACCGTTACTAGTGGATTTCTGTTTTTGACTGGGTACTGTTTAATAAATATCATTTAAATATATTTATTATTGGTTTGCTTTTGAATGTTGAGAAATGTTACATTTTCACGAGGGACATATATAATTATGTAAACTCTAGGATAAATAGCATTACACATTTTATAATAGAATATATAATTACATTGGTATTATAAATAGGCACCGATAAACGATTAATAAGATAATTATTAGGACGCGGATAATATCTGATTTGAAAATAAAATAGATAGATTAAGTTTAATAAAAAATATGAATTAGCGGTGCGTAATTAGCACCATATGACCCGGAGATTTATTGCAAAACTAAATCACATTTCATAGACACTTAAAAATGATGGTGTTTTATTATCATTCCTATGGTCTACAAGTGGGTGGTATAGATTATTAGATGAATTTTATAAAAACAGATATACTACATATTATTTTCCCCACATAATTTTACGAGTCTCTGTAGCGAGACACACGTTGCGTTTATTTTGGTTTAATGTTGTGTCGGTGTCTGCGACGTCAAAACATTAACCCTTACAGCGCGGGGATCGACTTTATACGTCAGATTCTGACGTCTTAAGTCGATGCCCGCACTGAAAGAATTAGTCATAATGGTCGTAGACCCATAACATAGGTATTGATATAAAGCGGAAAGAGCTGACTAAGACTTTTATGAATATTTCATGTTGGTTTAATGTTGTGCCGGCGTCTGCATCATCGACACAACATTAAATATTACAGCGCGGGAATCGACTTTAGACGTCAGAATCTGACGTCTACCGACTAAAGTCAGTGCCCGCACTGAAAAAATAACATATTTATAATGGTCGTAGACCCCTAACATAGGTATTCATATGAAGCAGAAAGAGCTGACTAAGATTTTTATGATGACTTCAAATTGAAAAAAAACCTTTGGTCTCCATGGTTTATACGCAAATATAGCAGCGTTGTAAGATTTAAACCAACATTTGGCAAAGCTCTTTTTTAATATATTATACTTGGGCTAAGTTGAATATGTTATACAGTTGAATATGTTATACAGCACAACTTACTTGGACTAAGTTAAACGTGACGCGGAACTTGGACATGAAATCCACGGCGAATTCTGGATAGACGTCCAGGATTTCCTGGAGGTCGATCATCATTATCTTGTGAAGGTCACAGTAGGACAACGCCCTGGCGCTGTAATTTGATTTTCCCGCCATGGGGTTCTCAGCATTGTGGCGAGCTTCGCTCAGGTCGTCACCCAATATATCGTCTTTCCCTGAAAGAGAAAGAGATAAAAATACTGGTGTTATTAAAGTCTGTCCGACAATGGAGGATGGTCCAAAATGAAAGCCAGCTTTTCGGGATTACTCAGCTAATTCTCCAGAGATTTTAAACCATTATTATGTAGTGATTTGGCAACAGCCATCAAAATGTCGCGAAATTCCAATGAGTATTTCTGAATTTATACTATTTCACACAATTCTGAGAATAAACCTGAATGAAGGTAATGGGTGTATAGAAGAACGTCATAATTAGATCTTCAGGCCTACTATATATCAAAATTTATTTGTCTTACTTTTGCAATGTGCAATTTTCAAGACTAGAAAATAGTGTTTATCAAATTCCAATAAAATCGGTCGAGAATTGACTGAGTAATCAACGTAAAAGCTAACTTTACTTTTGCACAATCCTCCAACGTTGGACAGACTATAGACGCATCATCTCAAGACAATCCATGGCACGCCACTACAATGGCCATGGCAATGTCAACTTTCAAAATCTCTATGAATAATGAATCTTTTTTTTCTCATCTACCCGAATTTATGTCTAGCGGTAGCAAGACAACTGCAAGTGGGTGAAAAATACTCGTATTAGTTTAAACATATGATATTAATACATACTTAGGATGGCCATGAGAATGTCGTCTTTTAGGATCTCCATAAAACATTTTTATACATACCCAGAATGGCCTTGAAGATGTCGTCTTTCAGGGTCTCTAATGATGAATGGATTTGTTTTCACCTACCCGGTAGCGAGACACAACTTCAAGTGGGTGAATTACTCATACTAGTTTATACATATTAATTTTATACATACCTAGAATGGCCATGACGATGCCGTCTTTCAGGATCTACATGGATCATGTTTATACACACCTACAATGGCCATGACAATGTCGTATTTTACAGCTGATACATACCTAGAATTGCCATGACGATGTCGTCTTTGAGGATCTCTACAGATAATGGATTTATTTCTGCATACCTAGAATGGCCATGACAATATCATCATTCGGAAACTATATGGATAATGGATTTGTTTATACATACCAAAAATGGCCATGACGATGTCGTCTTTGAGGATCTCTATGGATCATGTTTATACACACCTACAATAGCCATGACAATGGCGTATTTTACAGTTGATACATTCCTAGAATGGCCATGACGATGTCGTATTTTACAGTTGATCCATACCTACAATGGCCATGACAATGTCGTATTTTACAGTTGATACATACCTACAATGGCCATGACAATGTCGTCTTTGAGGATCTCTATGGATCATGTTTATACACACCTACAATGGTCATGACAATGTCGTATTTTACAGTTGATACATACCTAGAATGGCCATGACGATGTCGTCTTCGAGGATCTCTACAGATAATGGATTTATTTCTACATACCTAGAATGGCCATGACAATATCATCATTCGGAAACTATATGGATAATGGATTTGTTTATACATACCAAAAATGGCCATGACGATGTCGTCTTTGAGGATATCTGAGAATAATGAAGTTGTGTCTCGCTACCGCGACCCACAACTTCAAGTGGTGAAAATTACACATCTTAGCTGGCAATCTCGTCTGGATGACAATGACCATGACAATGCCGTCTTTCATTGTTGATACCTATATACTTAGAACGGCTACGACGATGCCGTCTTTCAGGATCTCTATGGATAATGTTTTATACACACCTACAATGGCCAGGGCAATGTCGCTTCTCAAGATCTCTAATGATCATTGTTCATACATACCTACAATGGGCATGACGATGTCGTCTTTCAGAATTTCTATGAAGAATGGATTTGTTTTTCACCCACTTGAAATTTTGTCTCGCAGTAGCGAGACACAATTTCAAGTGGGTGAAAATCACTCATATTAGTTTATACATATTAATCGTCTACATACCTAGAATAGCTATAAGAAGGTCGTCTTTCAGGATCTCTACAGATAATGAATTTATTTCTACATACCTAGAATGGCCATGATAATATCATGGATTAACCATATTTGGTTAATCTATGATAATATCATCATTCGGAAACTATATGGATAATGGATTTGTTGATACATACCTAGAATGGCCATGACGATGTCGTCTTTGACAGTTGATACCCACCTAGAATGGCCATGACGATGTCGTCTTTGACAGTTGATACATACCTAGAATGGCCATGACGATGTCGTATTTTACAGTTGATACATTCCTAGAATGGCCATGACAATGTCGTATTTTACGGTTGATACATACCTAGAATGGCCATGACGATGTCGTATTTTACAGTTGATACATACCTAGGATGGCCATGACAATGTCGTATTTTACAGTTGATACATACCTAGAATGGCCATGACGATGTCGTATTTTACAGTTGATACATACTTAGAATGGCCATGACGATGTCGTATTTTACAGTTGATACATACCTAGAATGGCCATGACGATGTCGTATTTTACAGTTGATACATACCTAGAATGGCCATGACGATGTCGTCTTTGAGGATCTCTATGGATCCCCTGGCGATGAAGTAGATCGCCTCCAGGATGTCGCCAGGATGGATCAGGGTGTCTCCTGGAGGCGCGTGTGTGGACTTAAACTTGGTGGATAACGCTCGTAAACATCCTGAAAATAGTCATACCCTTATGTCAGTACTGTTTGTATCTTTTTGTGAAATGAATAATTATGAATAATATAACTACTGTATAATATCATGTTGTCCGATGGCTCTTTTGTTCGTACTTGAGACCATTAATAAACGCCATTGTCAAACACAACAGAAAAAGCATAGACTTGGTGGATATGGCTTGTAAACATCCTAAAAATAGGCATACCCTGATGTCAAACACGATAGAAGTAGTATATAATAAGTGGATATGACTCGTAAACATCTTGCAAATAGGCATACCCTTATGTCGAACAAAACAGAAGAAGTTTAAACTTGGTGTATCCTAAAAATAGTCATACCCTTATGTCAACCATGACAAAAAAAGTAAAAACTGGGTGGATATGACTCGTGATCATTTTGTCAATAGGCATACCCTTATGTCAAACATAACAGAAGAAGTGTGAGCTTGGTGAAAATGGCTCGTAAACATCATGAAAATAGGCCTACCCTTATGTCAAACATAACATAAAAAGTATAATCTTGGTGGATATGGCTCGTAAACATTCTGTCAATAGGCATACCCTTATGCCAAACATAACAGAAGAAGTGTGAACTTGGTGGAAATGGCTCGTAAACATCATGAAAATAGGCCTACCCTTATGTCAAACATAAAATAAAAAGTATAATCTTGGTGGATATGGCTCGTAAACATCCTGTCAATAGGCATACCCTTATGCCAAACATAACAGAAGAAGTGTGAACTTGGTGGAAATGGCTCGTACACATCATGAAAATAGGCATACCCTTATGTCAAACATAACATAAAAAGTATAATCTTGGTGGATAGTGCTCGTAAACATCATGAAAATAGGCATACCATTATGCCAATCATAACAGAAGAAGTATAAACTTGCTGGATATGGCTCGTAAACATTGTGAAAATAGATAAATTCTCACG
>OZ024902.1:13252787-13257787 GCA_964017125.1 Flabesymbios commensalis
ATTAAGAAATTTTGCATAGAAGCTTCATGCGGGGTACCTGTATCAAGAACAGACCCCCATGACTTGTGTTTCTTACATAGAAACTGCACTCGTATTGAACCATGTTCCTATTGCACGGATAATACGAGTACAGACTGGGATTCTGTAGAGAAACGTAAAAGCGCTCTGGCAGCCAGACGCGCGAAAGAGAAGCAGATTCGAAAATCTGAATCGATGGCCTTGAAAGACAGTGTAGCGTGTCAACGGGACTCTGTCTCTGACACGTCGCCCGTGCACGACAAGGGTCTGTCCACACCAGTGGAGTCTGTTCCCTGTCAGCTACAACGAGAAGAGCAGGCCAGTAGTAGCCTAGTGAATTTAACACCTACTTCTCCTGTTGCTGCGGATCAATCTGTTTTGTTGAATAATATTTTTACTCTTTTACAGGCAAATTGTAATACTATGAATTCTGCAGCTCTAAATGTGGCACTACCCCAGAAACCGCTTGATCAGTCTAAGGTCTATGTTCAGCGGGAGGCCATTGCACAGAATGACAACAGCGCTGTACGTTTAAACAGCCCGTTTGTACGAGCAGAGAGCGGTGCTATTTTTAGCAACCGGCAGAGGCCGGACCGTAGACCGGAGACCGGCACCGGCAACGGTGAACCGGGGACGGGGCTATCGGGAGCCCGGAGATTTCATAGAACCAGGAACCGGCTACCGACATCCTGAAACCGGCTACCGAGAACCGCATTACGACTATCGCGTACCGACCAGCGGCAACCGACGACCGGCGACCGTCAATCGCCAGTCAGTTATTGACGATTGGGACCGGCAGTTGTATAAGGATTCTACCGTACACGAACGTACTAGACCTTTGGGGTACGACGGGTCACCAGATGACCTTGTGACTTCTGAGTCTGAGCTGGATACCGTTGTCAACCCCTTTACCATCGGTTCTGATAGGGAGAGGATCAATTCGTTTCGTTGGGATGAGGAGTCCAGAGATTTGGGCCGTAGGTCGAAATCACTGGATTTTTCCGCCCAACATTCTCGCAAGAGAAAGCGAGTTGACTTCTCTCCTTCTGAGAATTCTGATGAGCAAGTGAAAGATTCTCATGATGACTCTTGAGATCCCTTTTGCAGATATTATACAAGGGGTCTCAGATTCTCTTAATTTACCTTTAACTTCGACGGCGATTAAGCCCAGCAAGAAGCCTTCTGCGTGTTTAGGCTCTGATGGAGAGAACACGGAAACAAAGCTTTACCCTTGTCTCCTTGGCTAGCCGCAATTTGGAAGGATCTCGACAATGACCTTAAAGGGTCTAACCCTTCAGGTATGCCAATGGAGAAAGGAAAATTTTTTAAGAGACATCTTAAGAGCGAAAAGGTGGCTTTTAAAGACCATTCTTTTCCGTTAACAGCTCAGAAGCTACAAGCCTCTGTAGAGGGTATTGTCTCGTCACAGTCTAAATTCAGTCCGAATATTGATTTCAAATCGATGACAGATTTTTCTAATGATATGAGAACTTCGGTGGCATTGACTAATAACGCGTTACTATTAACAGCCACCAGGGAATTAATACTCAAAGAAATGTTTTCTATGCTTGATTTTTCGAGTTTACCTGACCGCTTCACGGATTTGTTTGAAACAACGGAAGTATTAATCCGTGAAGCGAAGAAAGATTTTGGCCGTTCGGTAACGGCACAAACCAGAATCCTTGCCAATATGGAATTGTTTAGGCGAGATTCTGTGTTGGACAAGGTAAATAAGAGAGTGTCTAAAGCCTCAGTGAATTCTCTTAGATCCTCCACTCTACTTTCCTCAAGTATGTTTGAAGACAGTATAGTGAAGGAAGTGCAGGATTCAACCGAACGTTCCATCAGGTTCGGTACTTCCACGCCTAGCACCCGTTCTTTTTCACGAACACCTTCAACGGGCGCTAGGAGTCGCTTTACTACTCCTACCCCTTCTTCTGAGTTCTCTTCCTTTCGGGGCTCCATTCGAGGAAGAGCTCCTAGAGCAAGAGGAGGAAGAGTTAGAGGTAGAGGTAATTCCCGGGGCAGAAAGTTTACTGCCCCTGGAAAGCAATGACGTTCTTCCATCCCGAGGAGACCTCCCACCGGCACCCGATCCTCCACTTTTTCTGGATCAGTTGCCGGTGGGAATGAGGCTGAGGAATTGCCTGTCAACATGGCAGGCTATTCAGGCCGACCCTTGGACCATAAATCTGATCTCCAGGGGCCTGACTCTTCAATTTATCACTCAACCTCTTCTGTCGAAGACACCCACTATTCTGTCTTGTTACCGAGATCCCGACAAACAGAAGGTGCTGGTGAGCTTGGTGAAGGATATGATAGAGAAGAAGGTTGTAGAAACAGTCCGTCGACCCGACAGTCCTGGTTTCTACAACCGTCTTTTTCTAGTTCCAAAGAAGGGAGGTACCTGGAGGCCGGTCATAGACTTGTCCTGTCTAAACAAGATGCTTCTGATTCCATCGTTCAAGATGGAGACAGCGGAGCACATTATGGAGGCAGTTCGACAGGGGGAGTGGTTGACCTCGTTAGATCTGACCGATGCTTATTTTCATGTACCGATTCACCCCAAGTTCAAGAAATATCTTCGATTTGTGGTGGAAGGTCAGGTCTACCAGTTCACGGCTCTACCTTTCGGGCTGTCGACAGCTCCGTACGTTTTCACGAGACTGGTGAAGTCAGTAGCATCTTTCGCGCATCGTCTAGGAGTCCGCGTTCACCAGTATATCGACGACTGGCTCCTACGTGCACCAGACCGGGACAGGTCATTAATCATCACCATGTGGCTACTACGGTGGCTGGAGGCTCTAGGGTTCAAAGTCAATTACAAGAAGTCCGACTTAACCCCAGAACAGGTAAAGGTTTTCTTGGGGATAGTCCTGAATCTCATTCAGTTCAAGGTTTTCCCTTCCAAGGACATGATAGCACGTTGCTTGCAGTGGATACATCTTTTTCTGATGTTTCCATTACAAACAGCATTGAACTGGCAGAGATTGATAGGTCACCTAGTGTCGTTGACAAAATTGTTCCACTAGGCGCGACTATGCTCAGACCTGTCCAGAGGGACTTAGCTTACCAGTGGAATCCTGAGTATCTTCCTCAGTATTTCAAGATATTCATGAGAGGGGATACGAGGGTCATTCTGAACTGGTGGTCCCAAGAGACCAACCTCAGAGCAGGGGTGTCTCTACGAGCTTTCACAAAGACAGTAGACATTTACACCGATGCGTCCAATCTGGGCTGGGGTGCATGCATGAACATGCGTTCGGTGCACGGCGCCTGGCCACCAGGGGAAAAGAGACACATAAATGTCCTCGAAATGATGGCAGTACTCCACTCGTGCCAGTCATTCCTGGAACAGATCAGGGACAAGGATGTCATGATTTTTTCCGACAACTCGACAGTGGTAGCTTATGTCAACCACCAGGGAGGGACGAAATCCATCAATACCTCTCGAGTGGCGGAACAGCTCCATCAGCTCCTTTTTGCTCACAATGTAAGGATACGATGCCAACACATTGCGGGTGTACTCAACACAGTGGCAGATCACCTGTCGAGGATAGGGAACACCCAGACCTCGACAGAGTGGTCTCTGTTACCAGAAGTCGCTCGTCTCATATGGGAGAAATTCCATCGCCCCATGGTCGACTTATTCGCGACACACCTGAACTTCAAGCTGACTACCTTCGTGTCTCCTTTCCACCACCAATTGGCATGGAAGGTAGACGCTTTAAACATGTCTTGGGAAGGTCTGGATGCCTACGCATTCCCTCCCACCAATCTGCTGAGGCAATTAGTAACCAAAGTGGCCACACACAACTGCAGAATACTGCTGGTGGCTCCATTTTGGCCCAAACAGTCTTGGTTTGCAGAGGTGCAGAATCTCCTGTACTATCCACCATGGGCGTTACCTCTACATCCAAAATTACTCCGGCTACCTCAGTCGCAGCTTTTTCACAAGAACCTGTGGGTGTTCAACCTTCACGTCTGGCCCTTATTAAGCAAGCCGACCTGAGGGATGGATACTCTCAAGAAGCCTGTGATTTCATCCAGTCTTCTTTGAAGGAATCAACCATCAAGCAATACGAGTCAAGATGGAGGGTTTTTGCTGCTTGGTGTGTTGATCATAACATTAATTCTGTTAATCCGACTATTCCTCAGATTGCAGACTTCTTAGTATACCTTTTTAAGGTGAGAGGTATTCTTCCTAAGTCCGTAGAGGTTTACCGCTCCTCTATCGCTCATGTTATTCAGAGGCATACAGGGTTGGAGGTGGGTCACCATCAAGTTTTAAATCAATTGATTGAGGGTATGTTCCACGCCAAACCTACACGACGCAGGACTGTTCCTTCGTGGGATTTGTGTATTGTATTACAGGCTCTTGTTTCAGCTCCGTTTGAGCCTTGTGAAGATGTTTCCTTAAAGTTTCTCACTCTCAAAACTGTATTTTTAACGGCTTTGGCGACCGGACTGAGACGAAGCGAATTACATGCTCTCTCCAGGTCCTCCATTTTACGCCATCCTCAAGGAGAGTGGATCCAGTTGAAAACCAAAGTGGGTTTTTTAGCGAAAACTCAGTTACATAGGTCTAATGATTTTTTTAAACCAATAAGAATACCAGCATTAACTACTGTTCTGACTCCTGATCATGCCGATCGCCGCCTTTGCCCGGTTAGAATGTTAAACTCGTATTTACGCAGGACTCAACATTTGCTCCCTATTAATAGTGATATTGTTTTCATTTCCTTTAAAGAGGGTTTATGATAAGGTTATTAATATGAGTACAATTTCTAATTGGCTGTCTAAGACGGTTAAGGAGGCTTATTTAGCAGCAGGTCTTAAGGACTTACCCTCAGTCATTAAGGGACACGATACCAGAGCTCTAAGTGCATCTTTGGCTCAGTTGGGTAACGTGGCCATGGTGGATATACTAGAGTCAGCACAGTGGAAGTCTAAGTCGACTTTTATATCCTTTTATTTGAAGG
>OZ024902.1:13262787-13445287 GCA_964017125.1 Flabesymbios commensalis
ATCCCGTTTTTATGTGCTGAATGCTATGGCATTCAGCACATAAAAAGGGCTTCAGTGGTGAAAGGGTTAAAGCATCATTTCGCATCTCTTAAGAATGGCCTAATTTCCTGAAACCTGGTAGTTTTAGAACAAAATATTTCATGGAACTTTTTTAAAAATCACATTATATTTTTTCGTTTGTCACCCACTTCAAGTCATCTTCATCCACTACAAGTCGAGAATTGCGACAGCAATTCGCGGCTTGTAGTGGATGAAGATGACAATGGTAAACTCGGGCTTGAAAGGGTTAAGGCGCTGAGATAGTAATGTAAAAAAACACGGAGACGAAAGGGTATTTTTTCAATTTGAACGCACCCTAAATGTCTTAGTAAGCTCTTTCCGCTTTATTTGAATACCTATGTTATGGGTCTACGGCCATTTAAATATTTAACCCTTTCAGTGCGGGGACCGTCTATAGACTTCTGACGTCTAAAGTCGAGCCCTGCACTGAAAGGGTGAATCAATTTCAGTGTCACTTTATTCGGTTTGCAATTTACTTGACACAGTGTGTATATAGGGTCCTATAGTATATCAACTATTAAAGCATAAAGCACGACTATAGTAGTTTTTAATTACATGTACTCTTAATAGCTGATCAAATCACAGTATTTGGGAAATCAATGAGTTTTTAAAGCGACACAATCAGGCTGAAAAAATAAAAAATCTTAATATGACCATATTGGAGTCTTAATATGACCATAAAATGTAAAAAAGTCCATAAAATAGCACTGAAAAAGTTTTTTAATTTTTGCGTTGCGCATTTACCAGTTAAGCGAGATATAAAGACGACATTCCCGTTTTTCTTATTTTGGACATGCATGTCCGAAATAAAAAATTTGGAATTTCGTCTCTATATCTCGCTATTAAGAACCCAAAATAAAATTACAGATTTTTCATGATTTCAGTCTGATTGTGTCGCTTTAAACATCAAGATTTGCAAATGTTTGGTCTCAAATTAAACAAATATGAATACTTTTCGTGACATGTGAGGTAGTGTACCCGACGATGCCGTATCCATTGTCTATGTCAACCAAGGGTGTTTTCAAAATCATTCAAAGGTAATATTTGAAAACTAACAAAACTTCAGGATAATTGAAGGTCATTGAAAATAAAAGGTTTGGTCCTTATGCTGATATCCTGCTGCAAGACGCTTTGACGATTTGACAAGCTTTGGTAGAAAGGCCTATGTCGAAAACCCGGAATATTTCAAAATTTGTCATGACATATATTTTTAGACTAAAACTAGTATAGGCCTACAGTTAGTGGGTTCATAGAAGGGCGTCATAATTACCAATTCACTAGGCCTACATGTTATAAATACTTACTTTAATGAAGAATAGGCCTACAATATCTTTTGATTACATTTTCTGGATAGTTGCTAATTGACTGGAGAACAGCGCTCGCAAAATGTCACGGAATCATGAAAATCTGATGCTAATTGCCTGAGAAATCTCAGACATCATGCTCTACAAGATAATATATTATAATGTTGCTTTGATAGTATGATATTTTACGATTATAAGCTTTTCAGAGCTAATTACGACTATTATCGTTTCATAACGATTTGATGAACATCACTTCAAATATAACTTCTTGAACGTCAAGCGTGTCTTCACTCAGTCATATTTAACAACTTAAAAGTTTGGATCGCATCAAATGAAGTGATCCACAGGTAACAAGTAGTGGAAATTATAGCAGGGGAAAAATCAGCAAATATAAATAAAATATTGACCACAATTTTGCCAAATTTGAATAATTTTTCCCCGCTTCAAGTTGTGAGTCGCATCAGCAAGACACAATTTGAAGCGGGTAAAAATTAAGAGGATTTAATTGAACAATTTGGTGGATAAAGTGTTACTGAGTTAAATAGTATGTCACGCAAGTAGTCTCAACAGGCGGTCGGACTACAGCTCAATTATCCTATAACAATTTCCTATTCCTGCTGGGAATTCCGTGAGCCAGTAAGACCATGTAGGACTGGTATTCTAAAAGACACTGACGCAGATATTAGACATGTGATTGGTTAATATGAATCGCATGCCTAAGATGTGGGTCATAGAATGAATGAGTGTGCCTTTACTTCTCCTTCTACTTTTAGTACCAATACAGAGGGAAATATTTGTGAAGTATTATTAATTTAGTACCTACATAGAGTGAAATATGTGTAATGTCCGCAGACCCATAATTGACATAGGTGTTCAAATGAAGCAGAAATAACTAATTAATGTTCGCCCAACGGCATTAGACATCTCTCTAGCAATAAAACATCATTATTTCTTAGCTCTTTCGGCGTGGGGACTGACTTTAGACGTCAGATTCTGACGTCTAAGGTCGATCCCCACACTAAAAGAGTAAAATGTTTATAATGGTCGTAGACCCATAACATAGGTATTAAAATGAAGCGGAAAGACATTTATGATGATTTCAAATTGACAAAACCCTTTGGTCTCTTGGTTCATATCAAACTATTTCAGAGCTTTAAGAGTTAATAGGATGATTGAATCATGTCTGCTCACAGGCAACACGACAAGTGCGGTGTTGGTTTAATGTTGGCCCAACGTCGTAGACGATGAGCCAACATTAAACCAACACCGGCAACTGTCTCGCTGGAGTGAGTAAATATTTCTTTACATCGCTTTCTGTACAATCATGGCAATACCGCGACAGAAGGAAGCTCGACATCGGGACTATGACCTACTCTTTTTTTAATAACTTCAATGTTTTAAAGTACAAAGTACCATAGACAGTACTGTACACTACAGGCCTTTGGACACTTTGGAGCACTCTTTATGCACAACCCCTATGACAAACATCCGACCTGGCCGGGTTTCGAACCCAGTAACTGCGAGTTTTGAGTCACAGCCGGACCGAATAAGCTATCGGGCCAGCCGTCTCACTGGCGACTGATTTAATACTTACACTGTTCATGTCGATGCCATTGGTATACGACCAGTTGTGTTGATGCGACTCTATGAGTCTGGTGGCGAGGGGTTTGGGGATGTGATGGAAGTTGATGAACTCTTTGATGCTCGTCTGCATTTCGTGGTACTCCTCTGTGCCCTGGTAAAGCCTTAACATGATGGAAGAAACGTTACCGAAGATGGCGGCGCTCATCAGGGCTGAAACACAACATATACATAGCGGGTTTATACTATGAAACACATCACATACATAGCTGGTTAACATGGTTAATACATTAAAATCTCGTGAGCATCATTTCACATCATATCTGGTTAAAACATTATTTGCACATCACAAACATAGCTGGTTAATACAATAAACTTTTATCATGCATCAAATAATCATTTTGCATTGATCTCGGAAGAATGACTTAATTTTCTAAAACCTAGGAGTTTTAGAACGAAAATATTCGTGAAATCATTTTAATAATAACAGTATATTTTTTAATGCCACTTACTCCAAGTCATCTTCATCCACTACAGGTCGATAATTGCGACAGCAATTCTCGACTTGAAGTGGATGAAGATGATAATGGCAAATTAAGGCCCGAAAGAGGTAAAATTTAAAATTGCTTTAGCTTTAAATGAATGAAAAATACTGACTTACAGCATATATCTATTTATCCATCTACATACAATGTCAGTTTTGAAACGTCAGTTATAACATAAACCTTTAGAAATCTGCAATATTAAATTTAAACTTTTAATTACTTTAAGTGACTGGAAAACAAAATTATTAACACTGGGATTTGAAATAATTAAGTGGCATTATATGTTAGTCTCCCAGATTCTGACATCTAAAGTCGATTCCCGCACATAAAAATGGCCATAGACCCATAAAATAGGTATTCAAATTAAACTGAAAGAGCTAAGGAAGACATTTATGATGATTTAAAATTGAAAATAACCTTTTGGTTTCCATGGTTTTTAAAAAAAAGCAGTGTTGTAAGGGTTGAAGCGACACGCAATGGAATTGTATTGTTTACCGTCTTGAAGTTGTGGGTAAAAATACTTATAAAGTACAAATTGAATCAAAAGTTACACCAATCCAGCAAATGTAAAGGATATTTTAATTTTTTACCATTATATTTTAATTTAATTTAATTTTCTATGTTTGGAAACAAATAAAAAGCTCAAAACTTAAGTGTTAACAGGTGTGTACACGTTACGAGTTCACATCCCAACCCAATGAGCCACCGCTGTGTGCGGATAACGCCCGTCACCTCGGGAGACACTATCTTCTTATTTACAAAGGTTGGACTTGAATCATCTTTCCTCTGGCGCCAGCGGTAAGAAGATCCCGTGTAAATAATAGAGATCATGACAAGCTACCGTGACCACGGTGTCAAAACACAATGAAGATGGGTGTGCACAAGTAAAGGGTAAACGCCTCCATAGGCGGGGATAGACTATAGACGTCAGAATCTGACGTCAGATTTTGACGTCTAAATGATGGTTCAGGATGGTTCAAATCATCGCCAGGAGATTTACCTTTTAAACCTTCACCCACTACTCATCTTATTTAAATTTTCACCCATTTGAAGTTGTGTCTCGCTACCGCGATCCACAATTTCAAGTAGTCGAAAATTACTGGTTTTTGTTTAATTTATGACCAAGCATTTGCAAATCTAATAATGCATTTTGCAAATGAAATGTCAGTCAAATTAATTAACCCTTTCAGGCCTGAATTTACCATTGTCACCTTCATCCACTACAAGACGTGAATTGCTGCCGCAATTCATGACTTGTAGTGGATGAAGATGACTTGAAGTGGGTGAAAAAAATTGGAAAATTGCCATGTATTGGTAAGAGAGTTTCATGGAGTTTCCTTTTAAAACCGTCAGTTGTAGGAAAATTAAGTCTGTTTGGTGGGATGTAAAATGCTGCTTTAATGCATTGTCAGTGTTTAAATGGTATGGTTTGTGATTGATGATAATTTTATCAAATAGTTCGATTTGAGGATGTTTATTTTGCAAAAGAAGCTGGTAAAGAGCTGGGTGAGCGCCTCCAGAGGGACAAAAGGGATTAACCTTATAACACTTTAAGCACTGAGAACATCTGTAATCGTTTTTAATTTCGCGGGTCACGTTAGCGAGACAAAATTTTAAGTTGGTGAAAATTTAAGTTAGACAACTCAGCGGGTAAAGGATTAAAACCCTTTCAAGACTGAATTTACCATTGTCATCTTCATCCAATACAAGTCGAGAATTGTTGTCGCAATTCTCGACTTGTAGTGGATGAAGATGATTTAATGTGGTTTAAAAATTCAATAAAATTGCCATGGATTGGTAAACCAATTTCATGGAAACTTTCGTTCTAAAACCCTTAGTTGTAGGTAAATTGAGTCTATTTTCAGGGATGTAAAATGATGTTACAATGCATCGTGAGGGCTTAATGGGCTAAGTAATGATCAGCGGGTGAATGATTAAGTATTTCTTGTCATACTGGGATCATATAATACACACGTTTTCAAGTAAGTTTCTGACAAAAATAATTAATTGGTCCTAATTACCATGTCTATGGGATTAACCCCCAGGCATGCCCGACCTCTTGAGACTTGGGTTTTGCTGTGTAATTTAATGCTGCCACGCTCTGGCCTTTCGCTTCGCTTCACACTAAAAACTACCACTGAAGCTCCTATATCAACCGTTTGATGATGATAATGCGTGAGAGCAGATCCATCAATCTGAAAAACTTACACCATCATCAAACTCTACGCTGTGTTTTGCGCAGGTGCGACTTTTTTGGGGGTGATAAATACAGGACGGGGTGAGACAATAAAGGTGGATGAAATATGGGGTGGGTAGATGCGGGGGGGGGGGGGTGGGGGGTGGATGGATGGTTGACATGGAACTAGAAGCATGGGGGAAGGGCAGGGATGAAGGGATGAATGGGGATAGCAGATCATCCGACGCTCTAATTTAACCCTTACAGTGCGGGGATCGATTTTAGTCGTCAGAATCTGACGTCTGTAGACGTCAGATTCTGACGTCTAAAGTCGATCCCCGCACTGTAACAGTAAACAAATTTCTAATGACCGTAGACCCACAACATATAGGTATTCAAATGAATCGGGAAGAGCTAACTAAGATATTTATGATAATTTCAAATTGAAAAAACCCTTTGGTCTCCATGGTTTATACAAAAATTGTCAGCGACGTAAGGGTTAAACACTTTAACACCTAAAGGTTTGAGATATTCAATTTCAAATTTCTGTCACTTGTAGCTGAAAAAACCCTTTGGTCTCCATGGTTTATACAAAAATTGTCAGCGACGTAAGGGTTAAACACTTTAACACCTAAAGGTTTGAGATATTCAATTTCAAATTTCAGTCACTTGTAGCTGTGTCTCGCTACCGCGATCCACAACTTCAAGTGACGAAAAAGTAATCGGATTTGTCAAAATAAGTCAAACAACGGTAAAATATTTTTGTACAAACATGGAGGCAAAAGGTTTTTTCAATTTGAAATCATCATAAATGTCTTTTTTAGCTCTTTCCGCTTCATTTGAATACCTATGTTATGCGTCTACGGTCTTATATATTCTCGACATGGAGTGGATGACGATTACTACGACAAATTCAAACTTGAAAGGATTAACCAGCCTGTACAAAAAACATAAGACATTTAGTCAACATTGGATTTAGGTTGGGTCAGCGTCAAAGACGATGGGTCGACATTAAATCATCATTGGTTCAACGAATTGTGTCTGCAGGTTTGGACAACAATTCACTATTTGTTACATTTGTTAAATATAAATATGTTAACATTTCGTTCCCAATAACTGTGATTTAGACATGTCAAACTCGAACCTGGCAGAGTGGAGATGCATTGACAGCAAGCACCAGATACTGGACAAGGGTAACACAAAAAAGTCAAACAAATTTCATTAACATTCCCCTGACTATTAACACATTTCCAGATTGGAAAACCATGTATTTAAAATACATATTCAAAACAAATTTTCATTAACATTCCCCTGACTATTAACAAATTTCCACATTGAAAAAAACATATTTAAAATAGTAGATTCAGCAAAATCTTATACATTTCTCCTCCGTCATTCTATATCTCATACAACAAAATACACAGTGCAAATTTCCGTGTTGAGACTGCTATATAAGATTATGAACTATTGCTGTTCATATATTTCTTTATAAATATTTACATTCCCAGACATTTCCCTGATATTTAACAGAATTTTAATATATCCCGACTTTTCCTTGATTTTCTTGATTTTTCGAATAATAGGTTTTCTAGATTTTTTCCAGGTTTCTGTTAAGTTGAGTTCAGTCAAAGTAGGTCGACTTTACATAAAGTTAAAATTGTGTTGAAGGTCCAAAACGAGACATTCACCCCATGTTGTTTTAATGCTGGGCCAGCGTCCCAAACGGTAACCCAGTATTAAACCAACATCTAGCAAAACTCTTCTGAGAAATAGTTCTATAAGAGTAAGGCATAGTCCCGACTTCGGGCTTCCTTCTGTCGCGATATTGCCATGAATGTGCCCAAAGCGATATATTCGCTCACTCTAACATGTCTAAGAAATAGAGCCTGCTATTTAATAATAAAAAGTGGAAAGCTCCGAAGCCATGTTTAGTGGGAGTTCTCTACGGTGATGATAATATAACCTCACATTATCACTGCCGCTAAAGACAGCATCATTTTTTCATTTTCCACACATCCACATCGTCCAACCGCCGCCCCCCCCCCCCGTCCCACTCCACCGAGCCATCGAGGCGGAAGACGAAATCCCGCCCTGTGAACAAGGTGAGCCCCGAGGTGCTCTGGTGCACTAATTCCCTGGCATCAATAAAAATAGAACCGTCAGGAAATGTCAAAGGTTTCTAGGAAGACCGCCGAGGGTTGGCGACTACTCTACCCTGCAAAGCAAAAAGGCAGTAACTGCTAACTGGAACAGTAAGGATATACTACATTTTGGTTTTGAACTGCATTAATGTACAGCCAGATCATCACCCGGAGTCCAAATCTACTACTAGTACACCATTACATCCAATTAAAGCGGAAGTACATCATCCAGCTAGATTTATTAAAGGAATAGTCCACTGTGTGCAAATACTACTAGTCGACCATTACATACAATTTAAACAGAATCTCAACATCCAGCTATAGAAAGAGTTATTAAAGGAATAGTCAATACACTATGTTCCAAATCTACTACTAGTGTACCATCACGTCCAATTAAAAATCAAGCTAGGGCTAATAAAAGAGTAGTCCACTGTGTACAAAATCGATTACTAGTATACCAATTTACAACATGTAGCTGGATCATTAAATGAATAGTCCACTGTGTACCAAATCTACCACTAGTGTACAATCTCATCCAATTAAAGCGGAAATACAACATCTAGCTACAACTGTTATTGAAGGAGTAGTCCACTGTGTACCAAATATACTACTAGTATACTATCTAATTAAAACGAAAGTACAAAATCCAGCTGGTTATTAAGCAGCATAATCCACTCCATTTCCAGTAAAATATATTTGTTTAAGAGAAGTACAACATTTTGCTGCTGCATCGGTCCCAATTTCCGGCTTTCTTCTTTTTGTCAACATAGTGTTCGTCAGAAAAACGGTAGCCCCAAAGAAATAGAGAAAAAGAGAGACAGGCCAAACCATAAAGAGACATCAGCGATATAGTAGACAAAAAACACTTTTAATATTGAGGATTTCTACAATGTTATTAAAGGGCCGTTTTTATCCCTCTGCCATTAAGGCTGTGGGGTATATGGAGCGGGCGGTCGGTCAGAAATTCAGCTTATACTAAAAAGATAACTGATGAATTTTGTTAATTTTTTACAGAAATAACCTAAGTGCCTGGGCAATTCATCACATATATTGCACCAAGCCATAAGCGGCCATTTTCCAAGATGGCCGCCTAAAAAGCTTGTGGGCACGATAACTTATCAACCGTTGCTTGGATTGATTCAAATTTGGTATGATTGTTCTCTAGGTATTTGTGATGATCTGATTAACTTTTGGGGATGAATCCATTAAAAACAAAATGGCTGCCGCAGCCATTTAAAACAAATTGACATGGTGGTAGTGGGGGTCATTTTTTTCTTATTATTACTTGATATTGATGGACAGAGCCTACGGCTGAGGGGTACTGCTATCTATTTTATTAATAGCAAGAGACAGGTCACAAACTGTCATTTCAGATTTATCTGACCAATAAATTATCAATACCAGCGACATCTCTAATGCTTGAAAATACTTGTAGCTGCATCTGTTAGTATGTCATTATTAAATTCAATGTGAGAATAACAAATTAGGGCCCGCATCATGGTACGAGTTACGATATATCTTAGACTTCGGATTAGATCTCGCCCAATCCGAAGCCCACGATAAATCGTTAAATTTGTACCAGAATACCGGCCCAGCCATATCATGTATATAGTTCTGTAACAGTGAGGTACTGTGATTGGTTTAATCTACCGAGCCAGTGATTTAAACATTCATTCCTTCATTTATTCATTCATTCATTCATTCATTCATTCATTCATTCATTCATTCATTCATTCATTCATTCATTCATTCATTCATCATTTATTCATTCATTCATTCATTCTTTCATTCATTTATTTATTTATTCATTTATTCATTTACCGTTTATTCATTCATTCATTCATTCATTCATTCATTCATTCATTCATTCATTCATTCATTCATTCATTCATTCATTCATTCATTCATTCATTTATTCATCATTTATTCATTCATTCTTTCATTTATTCATTTATTTATTTAATCATTTATTCATTTATCCGTTTATTCATTCATTCATTCATTCATTCATTCATTCATTCATTCATTCATTCATTCATTCATTCATTCATTCATTCATTCATTCATTCATTTATTCATCCATCCATCCATCCATCCATCCATTCATTCATTTATTCATTCATTCACCCCTTCATCCCTTCATTCCTTTATTCTTTTATTCCTTCATTCCTTCATTCCTTCCTTCCTTCATCTATTCATTCATTCATTCATTCATTCATTCATTCATTCATTCATTCATTCATTCATTCATTCATTCATTCATTCATTCATTCAAATAACATCCCAACCAATCAGCAAACAGCTGCCGAAAAAATACAACACTCTGAGACAAAAATAGCTTATATTGATATTTCCCGTATAGACATTCCCTTGACATGCCTCAGTACATTAACGATTGCATATAAGCCCTGCGCACGCCCCAATGAACAGTATATGGACCCAGCTAACGGAATCCAAATACCAACAGTGGCCGTGTCGCGAAAACAGAATACACATCTGCAGTTTTTTTTAATCATTTCGTTCCCCAGCGAACAAGGGACATTGAACCAATGCCGGGACACTGTTGGGCCAACGTCTGCGACGTTGGACCAACAGTGTGCCAGCATCGGGTCATTGGGTCATGTTTGTTGGGCTCCCGCGGGTGAGGAAAATTATGAACAAACAAATGTAGGTGATATGATCAGTTAGTTAATCCCATCTATCTGTTTTCTCTAGAATAAATTCGACTATCCTTTCAAATAAACTAATTTCTCAGTGAGTGTCACAAACATACACAATGTCGGGACCCGAAGTACCTGGAACTATGCTCTTATCTTATCGAATGACTTCAACAGTTCTATATAGTGCACAGTGGGGCCTACCACAGCACTACACACTCCACGGTCACATGATACAATGCCGCGCACAGCGGCAGTTGTGTTTATATAATAATTAGGAGGTGTGGACACTAATTTGACAAAAAAAAATCACTTATATATAACATCTACCATTATGATCAGCGTTATTCAAAGAACAATATTTAGACAGGTAGAAAATCTCATAATTCTGCTTTCTTAAAATTCTAGAGGCATTTTGTCGGAAAAGTGCACAAATCCTTTTTTTTACACAATTCGGGTGTGCTGAATCCAAATCTGGTGTATGACAAGCTGTACGGGTACTCTAAGTGCTCCTAAATTGCAATAAACAAAATGGCCGCCAAAATGGTAAAATTATTCACACATCTACAAAGCAAACACCTTATGAATGTTGTTATGGCCCAAAATAGTGTTTCTAATACTAACAATTATTTTCAGTTTATGTTAAATTCTTAGAGGGTATTTTGTAGCCATTTGCAAGGCTTTAAGTCAAATAAAATTCATGATCGGAACCACTTGAATGGTCCAGCCATGGTAAAACGCAAAAATGTTGGAAAAAAACAATGCTACTAATTACCTATTGTAATGAACTCTTATATATGTGTAGAATATGTGTAATTGCCGTATGAACAAACACTGGTCCTAAATCCCCCTCTTATCACTCAAGCTAAACAATCCAGCAATACTAATATTAGAGTAGACTGCAGATCCATAATTTTCTCCCCTTTTTTCGTGTTGCAGTCAATTATCAAAACACCATGTCAGCGACATGTATTTTGTAAATGAATTAAACTATTTAAACTAATAAAATCTATTGTCTTGTGTCGTCTTTATTGAGATGGATGGCGCAGGGGCGGATCCAGGTGGGGGGTCACGGGGTCCTGACCCCCCCTTTCAAAAGTCTAGAAAGGCCTATACAACGTTATTTGCCACACAAAATTTCAAAATGTTCCCAGGTGGTGCTTCGAACCTAGCTGAGCTCCCCCTTTTTAAATGTTTGGATCTGCCCCTGGATGCAATGGAAAAATATTATTCATCATAAATGTAAGACAAAGTATATAATATCAGACGACATCATTTTACATTAAATTTACTCACAAAAAACTGTGAAGAATTACTCCAATCACTGTTTGGCCCAAGTGTGGTATTTTACCCCCATTTCAATACCAACGGAACGATGAGCGGTGATTGTTGTGATTACGTCATGTGATAGATTGTGAGACCGTCAATTCGTCAGGGGTATAATATCATACTTTGGCCCAATGTTGTTATCAACGTAATTTATGTTTAAATCTGAAGAGAGGCAGTACCACTGATCTGGCGCAGTGCATTGTTTGTCAAGAGAAAACTTGGGAGAGAGTGTCATGTCCCAGTGAGAAAGGTTTAGTCAAGTTGAAGGAATCTGCACAAGAGAGACAAAAGCACAGAGATGTTACTAATAGAGCGGCCATTGACATAATTTCTTTTGCGCTTGGTACTAATTCAGCTCCACTGGTTTGGCACAAATCTTGCTATTTTACTTCACTAGTCCCACTCATATATCACGAGTGCATAAAAAAATGAAGCTGCACTATCTGCTGCCAGTAGAACAACTACCGCGCCAGATACAACACCACCATCATTGCCATCCACAAGAAGTTCCACGCATCCGGGGCGGGGGCCCTAGGGTAGTGGTTAGCACCGCTGCCTTTCACGCCAGAGTTCGGGGTTCGGTCTCGGCGGTTTGAAAGAAACAAAAATGTTTCTTCCCCATCCACGTGTGAAAGTCAGTATTGTGGGGAGCCTCCGTGACCGAGAGGTAGCGTGCTTGGCCACTGACCGCCAGGGCTCGAATTTCGAATCCTGTGTCTGGAGGACAGTGTCATCTCAATCATCTCACCATCTTCAGGAGGTTCTCCTAGCCCAGTTTAGCCTATATGTGCACAAAGGTGGCCTAAAGCCCGATTCATTCCATTTTCCACGCATCCGATGAACTAGGAAGCTTGCATGTTCTGCCAGAATGCCGGTGATATGTCCAAGATGTCATCTGTGACAACACAGAATATGAGTCAGCACATTCTAGACTCATCACGATTTGACCAGCTTGCAAACATTCGTCTTTCTGGAGTTATCGACTTAATAGCTTCAGAAGGAAAATATCATGGTACTTGCTACAAACAGTTCATACGAGACACATCCAAAAGAAAGGAGAACTCAAAAACAACTGATGTTGCTATGCTATGTCTTACAGATGAGCTGCGGTGTGCAGCTGATCAAGGTCTGGTGCTCGAAATGGCAGAAGTTTGGAGACATTATTGTGATCTGGCCGAGACTGAGAATAGTATTATCTTAACATCCTTCTTTAGCCGAAGTTCATCTTTCAGAGAAAAGCTTGAGCCGCATATCATACATTTCTACGAATTCATGGCTTTGCATAACCAAGCAGTGGAAGATAGACAGACACTCCTCATTCCCACCAAATATGCCCATATTCCAATTTCCAAGTTAGCTACGGGAGACCTGAAGTCTCTACTATTACAGTTCCAGCCAAAATACGATGGTTCATGTTGGGCTAATGCTAAGATCTGATATAATGGCCCAACCTAGGTATGAAGGGTTCAACGTTAATGAAGATGAAGCCATATCATGTGTTCTAGATAATGTGTACATGTTCCTGCGTCTGCTGTTTGGATGACAGATTCTCCTTCATGATGAGCCAGTTACAGATGAGGACAACATTCCATCGAAGAATAAATGTCAACTGCAAAATATAATTTTGAGCATTGGCCAAGACTTGGTGTACAATGTAAGTGGAGGTAAAAAGTGGACTGCTAAGCATTTAGGGCTTGCATGTACTTAACACCAGGCTACAAGATCTAAAGGATTGGTGCAGCTTTTCCATGATGCTGGACATATTATTAGTTATGATAGTGTTCTACAAGTTGATACAGCCCTGGCAGAGAGTACGGGGAAATCCATGAGCATCAATACAGGAGCTGTGATACCATCTAACCTTATAAACAACAGATTTGTCCATTTCAGCTGTGACAACATTGATATTAGTGATAGCAGTCTGGATGGAAAAGATACCTTCCATGCCACACAGGTTGCTGCTTGGCAAGTGATATAGTGTTCAAGGATCTGCATCCATCATCAACATAAACACTAAAAGTTCCTGACGTGATGGAAATGGTATTATCATCTAAGGTTACAATTGGTCGTGTAGAACCGCTACTAAGCCCGAACATGAAAGTGGACTGGTTCAATAAATCAGCTGACACTACAATTGTGCGGAATGCAGAAGCATGTGACATGGCCTTTTTTATTTCTCGGCATTTTGGAGAAGGAATTCGAACAGGATGGACAAACTTCAACAAAGTGAAAAGTATGGTAGATCCACCTTTAACAACAGTGTGGCATATGCCAATAATTCAAGCTCCAGGAAAGAGGAAGAAACTGCCAGTATTGATGTCTCTGCCCCCAGTTCCCGAAGCCTCTCTTGAACTCATTTCATGTGGGTGCACCACCGCGTGTGTTAACGCACGCTGTAAGTGCGGGAAATCACGCTTACCATGTACAATGTAATGCAAGTGTAAAACTGGCGATCATTTATGTCGCAATAATTATACATTTATGAATATTGGAAATTATTGATTTCTCACACCATACTGTATTCAACAGAAATAGCCAACATTTTTATGGATCATTGGTTGACTGACTGGTATAGCTTTGTGTATATAGTTTAGTTGTGTTGTTTCACTGGTAATACTTTGTTTTTATCAGCATAGTTTCGGGTATTCGTCGCGTGCTATTTATTGACCGAATATTTCATTATTCCCATCAGTATTACTTCTGATTTTAGTTTGATTATTATATATTTTTATGTTAAGGTTATTGTTTATCACAATATTTATCACAAATGGTACAGCTAATAAGTAAATGTGTTGATTTCCTGTAGCCATATTTTTTTTCTATGAGGATTTTGATACGTACACCATTGTTATTACTTCAGTATTATAGATTTCCTATGTCCATGTTATTGGTTCTGTCAGTATTACTCTGCTGTAATAATACGTTAGTTGTGATATAATTTTACTTATGGTATGGCTTGAATGTTTATGTTAATGGTACTACTGCTACTTCAGTATTGTTAATTTGGCCATGTTTTTGTTTCTATTAAGTTTACAAGGGGTATTACTATTACTTCTCAGTATTATTCATTTATTTAGCAAAGTAACTGCTTATATCAGTATTATTCTTGGTATTATAGAATGGCAACATAACTACTAATATTAATTATGTTATCAGCTGAATGATCACAAAGCACTATGCTCTAAACAATGTAGTGTGTTTTATTTGCTGCTAGTGGCACTAGTTATTGGTAATTGAAATAATTTCGTAGGATAACGTAGAGTTGAAACATGCAGATATATGAATCATATTAAATTATATAGCTGGATCTCTGCATGCAGTGTGTAGTTTGTCAAAACAGGTGAATGTAACAAGTAAAACATTTCAATGGAGAAAAACAAACTGTAAAAGAATCAACCGATTTTTCATTCTTTCAGTCTTAAAAATTAACATTGAATTTTCAGTTTAGAATTTGACGCATGCTTATAATAATCTTACCTGGCTACAGTAAATACACAGGAAAACGTTTTGCTGTCATTACCAAGTCTTTGTATGTGTTTCCGAAGAATTACACTTTGTATTACGATGCTGGAAGTTGTAGTGTTTGGAGAAATAGTAAAAAATTGTATTATTCTGGCGGCCATTTTGTTTTTCTTTAATTTGAAGGTTTTTCAATGTTCTGTCGGCTTGTCATACATCAAAATCGGATTCAGTGCCCCTTAATTATGTTAAAAAAGTGGTATGACAACTTTTCCGCACAAATGCCTCTAGGATTCTGATTTCCTCAAAACCCGTCCTGTCTAATTTGTAAAGTCTTTTCAGCTAAATGAAAATGAAATATCATTTTTGAAAGCAATTTTCATCAAATATTGCGGACCCATCCGTTCGTCACTGTAGCCATCTTATTTAGTAGACGAGCTTCAGTCGGTACTGAGAAAAATATTCTGAGGTATCAGACACACTCCAGGCCTTTGAACACAGTTAACAACACTGTGGGATATGCACAATTAAACCTCAATGACAAACATCCGCCCCGGGACTCGAACCCAGTACCCCAAACAGAACGAATGAGCAATCGGGGCTAGATGTCTCACACAGCTGATTACAGTCCCATAGACTTATATGTATTATCGCCCATAAGCTAGAGGCCGCAGGTCTATCAGTGATCTCACTAATCCACAAATTATATTATTCGATGGGAACTTGATTGATTGTGAATTCAAAAAATGGGTGCTTACCGGCCTTCATTTTTTCTTATTTTCAGCCGATGTCAATGATTACCTCCAAAAGGTGAGAAAATGTTATTGTCTGTGACTCTCAGGGCTAAGATTTAGGTTGCGATTCGGTCCCTCATATCAATACGCCACTTTGTATTTGTTTTGCGTGTTTTTTTCTGCGAATTTCAAACACAAAATCCACCCTTGTGAGGAAACAAGCCACAGTTTATTTTTTTATGAATAATTGAATAACTTTTTGACCACAATAACCAGGGGGTCTGACAAAAATTAAATCAAAATAAACAAAATTTTTACTCCATACAAGTAATTAGTAGGGTGAGACAATTAGTAAATCCATGCGTGAATGGATCAGGCTCTATCTTATTATATAAGTATAATAAATGCACATCATCATAAAAAAGAAGGCTCTATCTTATTATATAAGTATAATAAATGCACATCATCATAAAAAAGAAAATGACTCAGTCTTTTCTTCTAGTTATGCTTTCAATAGCTGAATGATTTGATAGTGTGTCAAACTGCCACGTGAGGTGCTGTTTCTTATTCACTGCTGACAGCTTCATCACGACACCTAGTGATTGGTGAGCTAACCATCGCCCTTGAAACAACTTCCTCTTATTGATGTAGATCATCCAATTACTGTCTTATATCACATAATGTAAACCACTACGTGTGAAAAAAAGCTGAATAGGGTCGATTCAAGGGCATTTAGTGCAAACCGACATCCAATATGAAAAGAGAGATCTGCTAACTGGTGGCAACTGTTTAATCTCTCATAGTGGGGCGGGGGCCCTGGTACAGTAGGTAAAGCTGTCTGTTTGGAAAGTCCGATATAAGTCCGTGGGTTCGTCCCCCGCTATGGCATTCAAGTTTAAAAAAAAAAAAGTTTTTTCTCCGCTCACTCGTAAAGATTCAATATTGTGGGGAGCCCCCGTGACCGAGAGGTAGCGTGCTCGAATTTAGAATGCTGCTTCTCGAGGGCAGTGTTATCTCATTCATCTCACAATCCTCAATGGCCCAGGTTAGCCAATAAGTACACAAAGATGGCCTTAAACAATATTTATTTCATTTAAACTCATAGTTATTCATTTTCAATCCATGAAAACTAAACACTTATCTCTTACACCTACGGTTGAAAAAAATGCTTCAATAATATATAGCGATTTGTCTTTATAATGTGTCAGTCACTATTGAAGTCATCTTCGTCGAATACGAGCGGAGAATTGTGAATGTTAAATTCTTGCTTGAAAAGGTTGATTATTAACCCTCTCGTTTACGTTCATGCGTAAATGCAATCTCAAGGTAAATAAAAATATCCCGATTTTAAGGAATATCGTATAATATGAAGGGAGAAAGATTTTCGCTAAGCTTCCAAAAACTCAACAGCGAGTGATAATAACCTATAATAGTATTATATCTTTACATGTCTTAAAAAGTGTTCTACTTTTACGTGGTTTGTAGGTTGATACGCTTTCCTGATTGTACTTTGCCTATTATTCATAATAATATGTAGTTTTTTTATCTCTTGTTTGGGCGCGGGCAACATTTCTATATTATTTATTTTAACTTTGATACGTTTTTTATCTGTATAATATATTTTATCTGTATTATATAATATATAATTGACTGTATGTTTCCATATACTAAAATCACTATATGACACATAAAATATAGCCTGACTGCTAATAATGTCCACCCTGTATAACTATGTCTCAATAAATAAATAACCAAATAAATAAATATCTCAAATGACGTATCGCCTCTGCTTTGCATTTATATGGAGATTAAATGACTGTCCCAATTTGGACTAACACTGCAAGGTGAATACAAATGTCATAATTTAAAAAATATCAAAGTATAATTTATGAAATGAAAAAAATTCTCACATTGAATTGATAACGTCAATAAAATTGATATTATACAAAATAATTATGGTCCATAAACAGATAAAGGTCACAAGGAGTCCCCAAGGACAATGTTGAGCGACTCTCATAATCGCTGGGCCAAGACTAAGTAGTTATAATTGACATGATTAACACGATAAAGCGTGATTGCCTAAGGTTCTGGACGGATAGAGACGACTTTATCCTGCACTAAGGGGCGGATCCGAGAGGTTCCCGAGCGTCCGAATGATGCCTCCGTTTAACCCTATCAACGCGGGGACCGACATTAGACGTCAGTATCTGACGTCTATAGACGTCAGATTCTGAGATCTAAATTTGATCCCCGCACTGAAAGAGTAAAATATTTATAATGAAGGTAGACTAATAACATAGTTATTCAAGTGGAGCTGAAAGAGCTAACTTAGACATTTAAAATCATTTCAAATTAAAAAAAAACTTTGGTCGTCATGGCTTATATAAAAATATTTTAACGCTTTAATGGTTAATTTCCAAAGAAATAAAATATAAGTGACTTGCCGCCTTAAATGCCGAGGAGTTCTTCAGCGGACTTCTGTTTTTAAATATCTTAGAACTAAGAAAAGTGTAGTCATGACCTCCTGGAAACAGCTTTTAGGCTGCGAGACATAACATACTACTATATATTAATCCAACGTTGTAGACGAAGGCCCAACTTTGAAGCGACATTGGTTTAATGTCTCGTCTTTGTTGGGTAATGAGTTCACATGACTCAGATTCTATCCTCCTTGCTCTTATAAAAATGACACGTGGAGGCTGCAGCTTTCCTAGGATGACCAATGCTCATGTACTACGCCGTACAGTATGCAACAGACGGGACAGCTGTATCCCTAATGACCTGCGCCAGTTAGGCGAGGGTGAAAAGTACTGCTACTAGCAAGCATTCCAGTGCCCCACTCGGCACATGCCTAAATTACATAAACTAAATAAATAATTGTTTGTCATACACTTCACACTGAAATAATGAGCAAGGAATATAGAAAATCTTTCTATATTCCTAGCTGCGAGTGTCAATTGAAATGGTAGCTCTTTATTATGGATTGTGATGTGTGCGTGCCTGGGGTATAGTGGACCAAGGAATACGCCCAGAGTCCTACTGTAATCTGTAATCAGTCTGATCCGGGTGCAGCCACTTTAACCCCGCTAACATAATATAATGACATAAAATAGGGGGCGGTGACTGGAATCAGTTTGCATCCTGAGACCTGCACCAGATTGTAAGGGCTTGTAATGCCCTGTCATTCATTACAATTTCGCCCAATTAAGCCGCGCGAATTGCGACCTGTCGCAATTCGCGCGGCCTAATTGTATGAAAAAGGGAAGGAGTGCAGTGGAGGGCTAAGCTTATTATTCCCGTCCTAGTAATTATTAATCCAGTCATTCTCGTCTGGCACGCAAGCAGCCGACCCTCGCTGTGAGGGGGGCGGGGGGGGGGGGAGTGCACCTATATTTAGGATTCACACGGTTAGGGGTGGGGTACGCCTATATAAGGGATCGATCCGAAACACGGTCTGGGCAGACAGGGGATTATGGTTAACTGGTGAATCAATTGCGGGCCGATGGTCAGAGACATTGGCCAAGCATTGAAACAATGTTGTTACAGTTATGTCTAGTCTTACAAGTAGTACAGACAGCATTTTAACCTTACAGCACTGGACAAAATTAATTATTTTAACTACGCGAAGTGGCTAAAATGCTTGGATTTCAGACAGCAAAAAACTGGATAAAAGTTGATCCTTTAACCACGCAACGTGGCTATTTTGATATACTAAATTAAGTCATGATATTTAACGACGACACGGATTTAAGTCTTTCTTTTTCAAATTAAAAAAAATCGGCCGCACAAGTGGTGATAAGAACAGAAACGACTACACACAGTTGACATCAGTGCCTTAACCCTCATACCGCCGAATTAATTAGGACTATTTTTCATTCATTTGGAGCTGGAATTGCTAACGCAATTTCCAGCTCCAAATGACGAAAAATATTTATATTTATGCAAAAATATACATCTTTAAAATGTAATTTTTAGATCAACTAAGCATCTCCCGCAAAACATTTTAGCAGTTTAATTTGAATTTATTGTGTCTGAAATTTGCTTGAAAACGCATATACACGGTTGGCATCAGCGCCTTAATACTTACAACTCTGAAGTATTGTTATGCAAACGCATAGAGACCAAAGGGTTTTTTTCAATTTGAAGTCATCATAAATGTCTCAGTTATCTCTTTCTGCTTCATTTCAATACCTATGTTATGGGTCTACGGTCATTATAAATATGTCATGCATTTCAATGTGGGGCTCAACTCTAGACGTCAGATTTTGACTCGATCCCCGTGTTTAACCCTTTAAGCCCTCACGATGCATTAGAGTATCGTTTTACATCCCTGAAAACAGACTTCATTTACCAACAACTAGGGTTTTAGAACGAAAATTTCCATAAAACTGGTTTGCAAATACATGGCAATTTTCTTTACTTTTTCACCCACATCAAATCATCTTCATCCACTACAAGTCGAGAATTGCGACAGCAATTCGCGGCTTGTAGTGGATGAAGATGACAATGTAAAGTCAGGCTTGAAATGGTTAAAGGGTTAAGAATCAAGGCTGATTTTGTTATTAAAGGGGACAATGATCATTCTAATTGATTTTGATTAAAATTGTGTAGGTCATACTGTGCTTTTCACATACTCAGTGCCAGCCACTGGGATGCTTTTGTGAATATTTGAATCTGATTCACGATGTCTGGCAGTTGATATCAGGATTTTTTAACATGTTTAACTGCTGCAATTGATAAAGTTGCTGAAGCTGGAATTCCTGCTGAATGACTTCCAGCTGGTGCTGCTGACGCAATTGCCAACTTCCTATGAGGAAATTAATTTAAAAATAATGCAAAATATACATCTCTCCAATATTGAATTATTAAATTAACTAATCATCTACACAGAACTATTTTATATATATTTAGATATTTCTCTTGTGAACTTTAACCCCTTGAAGCCTGAATTTACCAATGTCATCTTCGTCCACTACACGCCGTAAATAGCTGTCGCAATTCTCGCCTTGTAGAGGATGAAGATGATTTGATGTGGTCTAACAATTAAAGAAAATTGCCATGTGTTGGTAAGACAATTTCATGGAAATTTTCGTTCTAAAACCCCTAGTTGTAGGAAAATTAGGTATGTTTTCAGGCATATAAAATGATGCTTTAATGCATCGTGAGGGCTTAAATGGTTAAAACTCCGCTGGAATGGTTATTTTACAGCTCTCTAAGGACACCTCACCACCCCCGTGCAAACACCAAGTCTACATAAAGCAAGGGGCATGCAAGTATCGACCAGATAATTAAAAAAATACAGATCAGCGACAAACACTGGCCTCATTAACCATTTACCCGTTAAAATATCCTACTTACATTTTCAGACAATTGAAGTTGTGTATGGCGACTGTGACCCACAACTTCGAGTTGGTGAAAATTTGTGTAATTTGAGTCCTAATATCAGCAAATCTTTATATTTAAACACACATTCAGTTCCAAATAAGAATTGTTTTATCGGCCAATAAAACACAATAAAAAACGAATATGGTCGTCTATCAGTGAAAGAATTATAGGATCATAGAAAATCGGTGATTTTATTTTGACTTCCTAATAAGACTATATGAGGTAAACATGTACATAGACTAGAACTGCAAAAGTTTTTTTAATTGTTGTACTGCGCATTCACCAGTTAGACTAGATATAGAGACGACATACCTGATTTCTCATTTTGGACAGCCGTGTCAAAAAAAAAAGCCTGGGCCCGTCCCTTTTAGTTACCCTGATGACATCGCAAGGCTCTGACACAGTGACCTCCATTTTTAAATGTAATAGCTCTAATACGATTAAAAGTTTACGCCTACTGAAAATGACCTAGTTTTCGTAGACACTTGAAATATTCGTTTCAATTTCATGGCATCAGAGTTTTTTAGTAGGCAGCGCGTATGTCGTTTTTACACAGCTGGCTGTGGAAACAAACTGGCGGTCAGTGTGACTGGGCCTCACGCAGGAAATTAGTTAGGCGGCCCAGTCATACCGGGTACCTTTAAGTGATATATTTTGCAATACCGACAGACGGCTCTATTCACAGTAGAATCCCTCGTATTGACCACGGACCGTGTGGACGTTCAATGTGGATGTATTTTTAGATTGATCGAGGAAGCCTAGAATTGGAATTACTGAGAATACAGCGTTGCGCTGAAATCAATTATTTAGTGGACTATCATTAGGATAAATTGGGGCGCTGAGATAAAATGTGTGATGTCAGGAAATAAAGGAGTGTGAAGAACAACAATGCTGCCGTAGAAAACGAAAATATCCTTTACGAGCATTATTCACCATCTATTTGTAAAATGGACAAATTTATGTATAGAATAAAGCCAGAGTAGCTCTGCATTCTTAGCTTTGAAAAAGGCCGAGGCCGAAGGCCGAGGCCGTTTTCATAGCTAAGATTGTAGAACTGCGAGTGTTTTAACTGACTTAAAACACATCCGATATATAATGAATATCCCTCATAATCAACAGTTCAGTCGCGCCACAGTCCTACCATGATAATTGGTCTGTACTTGATGAGCAATAACTCTCCATTCCTGGCTTGGAATGTCATGGTCGGACAACGAAAATAATGTAGTGGTCTGAAATACCACGTTTGTATTATGGCAATGCCACTCAACATGATTTTATTTTTTTGTCATACCATGTATAGGCCTATTGTCATATGATTTTAACAAATTAACATTATTGTATATACATGTACATATATCTCTCTTATCACTATGACAAATAAGTCTGTAATGACTTTTATTTCTGTCAATAAAATATCTGTCTGTCTGTGGTGTGTTTTAAGTGTGTTCATTTGACTGTTTAATGCGACTATACCATCACTCATCAAAGGAATAAGTTGTTCGCATAAAGGCTCACGTACCAGTTCTTGGGTGATTGTTATTATTCCATAACGTGCGGAAAATGAATATGTCCTTCACAATATATATTGTTCGTGAAGTTTATTTCAACAATAAATGTTCCAGCATGAATAGACAAGTATTATGTTCCTTGCATTTTCACTCCATGTTGCAGTACTTTTATCAAGTCATGGCGCGACTACTCTGAAAATTTCATGAAAGTTTAGTAAATATTCCAGAAGCTAGACCAATTTGTAACTGATATAATTATTAGATTAAGCATGTTAATGTTGAATCAAGCTAACATTTTTTTAGTGAGACGTTTTATACTATAAGATATAATATATAGAGACTAACGTTTAAATTATACAATATGTCTTAAGGAAATGTTTGCGTAGTCGAGTCATGACTCGAATATTGTGTGTGCAAAATGTTATTGTGTGTGCAAAATTTTGTAACAATCGAATGAGAATTCACAGAAAAGTCAGCGAAAATCATTCATCAAAACAAAAATGAGTGTTTGAACATGAACATTTGCAGACGTTTTTCTCATATTAAACAAATATAAGTAATTTTCACCTCCTTAAAGTTATCGGTCGCGGTAGCGAGACACAACTTCAGGTGGATGGAAATTTAAATAAAATAATTTGGTACTTTAACTACTGCAGTTTCGTTTCCTTTGTAGACAGAAGCTTTTTTAAATCACTTAGAATAGCACACTGTCATACCATAGTCCTAGCTATCTATCAATGTTATATTTATAGGCCACATATCGAGCAGGACGACGTAACAAAACATTACACAATATGATAATAGGCACAGAACACGCAACCACCTTTCTATTTGAAATGTCATAAAAAAAATTGTCAGTAACATAACTACACTGCCCGCCGTTAGGCACTGCTCTGCCCATGTTAAAGTTTGCAGATGGCTGACGTCATATCTCCCCCCACTCGCAATTTCAAGTATTGTAGTAAGCTTGTGATTGGCCGGCTGTCCTGCTAAAAATACCCTGATTGCCTGGCGAATATATTATGGAGGGGGAGGGGTGGGTGTACACAGACGCCTGTGTGGAGCTGTCTGCATTTTAAAACGCGCGTGTCGTCTGTGTCTCGTTGGAACAGGCTACACAGTGCTCTGTGTATAACATAACTTGGCGGATAAAGATTAATATAGGGATCTATACGGATTACAGATCAACAAATAAAATCACAGAAATAAAGCATATTTTGTTTTAGAAATGTGAAGTTAACTGTTTATTTTGTAAAGTACACACAGCTGTCATTTTGCATGTCTTTCAGCCTCAGGTAATTATTTAGATGATCGTCCATTAAAAGCTCGCCATAATGCATTCGTTTGATACCAATCAATTTATGGCAAACATAGCATCCCAACAGGAACAAAAAAATTAACCAGTGCTGGTCTAGTAATGGGCCACCATCTGCGACGTTGGCCCATCATTACTGTCTCATGTCTGCGGCAAGCAGCTCAAGTAATAGAGTAAAGTTAAGTCATTACGCCACTAATGGGAACAATCAAATAACATAAAATACATAGCATTACATTTTATGAGTAGCTCAATATTAAATCGTTATGGTGTGTTGTAAGCTTTTATTTTAAAAGAACCTTGAGGATAACTTAATAAAAACAAATATTTTTGAAATGAGCAAATCATTATTTCAACACTTGTCTTTGCTTAGTGTCAATTACTATCTTTCATTCATTTGAAGCCGAAATTGTTGTCGCTAGAATCACAACAATCCATCAGATTTTGCTAAAATATTGGTTTCATGTAGTAGTGGTAAATCATTGCTTTACGTCACTTTTCACAAATGGTATTTTAAGTGACATTGTAATACGATGAAAGCGTCGTAGTCAATTGATGAGATGAATGATGTACAGATGATGATGTGAGGGTGGGGGTGATAGGGCATGGTGTGTTTTTGAGAGTGTTTTCCTTCGCTCGCCCGATAAAAGGATCTGGCCATGTCTAGGGGATTTACCCCCAGACATGCCCAGACGGCCGGAGACTTGGGTTTCGCTGTGCAATTTAATGCTGAATATCCGTGGCATTTCGCGCAGCTCCGCTATCCTCGGGTCGGATAGTCCCCAGAGTAAAAATAGGAAGGATAACTCCCTCTGGGTAACTCCATTCATCCCACAAGAGAGACCTAATTGGTTTAATGTTAGACCACCGTCTGTGACGCTAACCTAACATAAGTTAAAAATGACTCAATGTGTGGTATCTGCTGGAATGATTGTCATTCCTTTTTGTGTAACTTCATTTTTCAATCTTGTTCTTTTAGATTTTTCGTCACTTTTTAGCATCAATAATCTCCGTTTCGAATTTTGCGCAGTTTTCAGTATGAATAAGGTTCATTTTACACTAAAGTTGACATTGACAGAGGAACAAGAACAGTAGATAATATGTAAATTAAGCATTATTGTATCTGAGATCCTCACACAGGGGGATCAATTTAACAATAACAAATCCTCCCTTGGCGAGACTGTTGTCTTATCAGAACTTCTTGGGACCCAAAGATGATAGACAACAGTTGCCAAGGCCACCAGTTCTGCTGTTATTCTTCATTTCCTTCGGCCTGTTTAGAGTGGGATTTAGAGATGGTAGATCTACGTGTCAATTGGATTGTTCCGTACTGCGCAAGTCCCTTAACCCTTTCAAGCCTGAATTTACCATTGTCATATTCATCCACTACAAGTCGCGAATTGCTGTCGCAATTCTCGATTTGTAGTGGATGAAGATAATTTGAAGTGGGTGGCAAATTAAAGAAAACTGTTATGTATTGGTAACACAAATTATGGTAATTTTCCTTCTAAAATCCTTAGTTATAGGGGAATCAATTGTGTTTTCAGGGATGTGTTTTCAGGGCTAATGGTGTATACCATTAACCGTACATCACATTCGTAAACCACTATGTCAATATAGTAGTTTTAATTCGTTTAATCAACCGTTTAAACCGCAGTTGTTGGAAACGAAATGTGTGCTTAACCCTTTAAGCCCTCACGATGCATTAAAACATCATCTATGTCCCTGAAAACAGATTTTTCATACAATTAGGAAGTTTTGAAAAAAAAATTCCATGAAACTTGTTTACCAATTCATGGTAATTTTCTTAAATTTTTCACCAACATCAAATTATCTTTATCCACTACACTACATCCAGTCGTCCTCTTTTGCAAAAATCCTTAAAATAGTATGAAAATATTTTTTGAACAATTGTTTTTTTAAAATTTTTAAAAAGTAGTTTTTCAATTAACCTAAATAATTTATGATTAAATCATCGGCTGACGATTAAAATGTTTAAAGTTGCTTCTATTGCTTTCCATTTTAGTTAGTAAAACTATTGTACATATTATAATTGTTTGAATATTTTGTTTCTATATTTATGCATATGGATGTCATAAAACAGGGCACATATGCAAAATAGTGAATGGCTAAAAATGCTTTTACCCTGTATAAATATATTTGAATAAATAAATATATCGATTTCAATCGTAATATTTTGACCCCAATGCTACATAGTATCATCCTGCGACCCGTTTCACCAGATCTTCCTCTCATCCCGCCGGCCTTGTCTGGGGAACGTTTCAGGTCCACTCGGAATATGTAATCTCACATCAAACGTGACGCGTGGAGGGAACAATGTCACGGGGGAAACGAGATACAGGCCCAATGCCGGCTCAATGCTGGGCCAGCGTCGTAGACGCTGGCCCGACATTGAGCAAGCATTGAGCCTCTTACATCGCGGGTCAGACGTGTCAGGACACTTGTCTCTATATTGTCCCCGTATTGACTTGGATTTCAATAACAGCAGGTGACGTTCTCACGAGTGGAAGGAAGAACTGTATTGGTTGACGGGCCTTCTAGAGGTCGTCTCGACCTGTTCCCCTCAACCAAAGTCAATAACATGTTCGAAAAAATACTAGTGCTATTGTACCATTTTTGCATGTTTTAACTGAAAAAAAAACAAATAAACAATAAACAAGTCAATAAACAAGTGAAATGATAGGCTTCAGCCACAGCTGCTCGACACAAAAAAGGCGAGACATTTCTTTGAACACTAACATCGACGATTTGGTGCGGGAAACATATATTTTATTTATATCCTAATAAAATATATTATTTTTTTCTGATAATATGTATATGAAAATTATCTTCTACTTGAACTCAAGTGCATATACAATTATATCCTGGATGTCAAACAGAGTTTGAAAGTGTACTGGTCACCTGTATTTGACATCCTAATGTACACAATTTTACTTACAATCGCATAGGTGTACAATAATACTGTATATATTTGTGTATATAAAACCTAGCACATTTTACATGCATCAATCAATCAATCAATCAATCAATCAATCAATCAATCAATCAATCAATCAATCAATCAATCAATCAATCAATCAATCAATCAATCAATCAATCAATCAATCAATCAATCAATCAATCAATCAATCAATCAATCAATCAATCAATCAATCAATCAATCAATCAATCAAACGATCAAACGATCAAACGAGCAATCGATAGATCAATCAATCAATCAATCAATCAATCAATCAATCAATCAATCAATCAATCAATCAATCAATCAATCAATCAATCAATCAATCAATCAATCAATCAATCAATCAATCAATCAATCAATCAATCAATCAATCAATCAATCAATCAATCAATCAATCAATCAATCAATCAATCAATCAATCAATCAATCAATCAATCAATCAATCAATCAATCAATCAATCAATCAATCAATCAATCAATAATCAATCAATCAATCAATCAATCAATCAATCAATCAATCAATCAATCAATCAATCAATCAATCAATCAATCAAAATCAATCAATCAATCAATCAATCAATCAATCAATCAATCAATCAATCAATCAATCAATCAATCAATCAATCAATCAATCAATCAATCAATCAATCAATCGATCAATCAATCACTCGATCAATCAATCAATCAATCAATAAATCAATAAATCAATCAATCAATCGATCAATCAATGGATCAATCGATCAAACGATCAATCAAACGATCAAACAATGAATCAATGAATCAATGAATCAATCAATCAATCACTGAATCAATGAATCAATGAATCAATCAATGAATCAATGAATCAATGAATCAATGAATCAATGAATCAATCAATCAATCAATCAATCAATCAATCAATCAATCAATCAATCAATCAATCAATCAATCAATCAATCAATCAATCAATCAATCAATCAATCAATCAATCAATCAATCAATCAATCAATCAATCAATCAATCAATCAATCAATCAATCAATCAATCAATCAATCAATCAATCAATCAATCAATCAATCAATCAATCAATCAATCAATCAATCAATCAATCAATCAATCAATCAATCAATCAATCAATCAATCAATCAATCAATCAATCAATCAATCAATCAATCAATCAATCAATCAATCAATAAAACTTCTATAGCGCCTATATCCTTAACGGACCAAGCCCAGAGGCGCACAAATCCTTAGCTCGATCTTGTGTCGTAGTCGAGGCCAAAACAGGTTCGTCAACAGGGAGCCGGGCTGCTGAGGAGCTAGGGTGGGAAAGCCAGATCAAATAGGTGAGATTTAAGTGATTTCCTAAATGTTAAAAATGTTTCGGCATTACGTACGAGCACAGGCAGGGCGTTCCATAAGGCTGGGCCAGATATAGAGAAAGCTCTTGACCCAGTCTTAGCTTTTATACGAGGAACAACAAATCTATATGAATTTGTGGAGCGTAGATATTTCGTGCATTTCGGCCAAGCGAGTAAGTCAGCCAGTAATATGCTGTTTGGTTGTCTTTTAGAGTTTGCAAAATTATTGCGCATGTTTTAAAACGAATGCGAGACTAAATCGTGGGGCCTTGGTTACCACTCTTGCAAAGAAGTTCTGAACGCGTTGTAATCTAGCGATATCCTTTTCGGGCATATTGTGAATAAGTGGGTTACGATAATCTAACATGCTATTGATGAGTGCCACAGCAATTTACTTTATTTTTACTTTTTACTTTATTTTACCTTATTTTTGGCTGATGCAGATGGATTTGTGTCCTGACCTGGAATTAAGCATGGGAAATTATGCAAGAATTTTTCTTGCTGAAGTTTGGTTCCAGTAAGAAGGATTAAGCTTCAGCTTAGACCCTGTCATCCAGGCCGACACACCCATTAAACACTGTTGCAACTTCTCAAGAGATTCCTTAGCGTTTGAAACTGATAGAGACATGTACATTTGAGTAGCATCGGCATAAAGATGGTGGTTTATGTCAAAACTAGATATAATAGCATTCCCTTTATCTGCTAGAAATTTGACATCACAATTTGTACATGAGATATTGTCCATGTAGAAGGGGTAAGGGTACATTTATAAAGACATGATGCAAGTGATCCGATATAATATTTTTTTAAAAAAGCTAAGACGCGCTTCTACACCCTCCCATTTCTGATTAGAGTTCCTTTAATGCTTATGATATATAACGAGGTATTTTATATATGTAAAAAATTGCACATAGGAAACTAAAACTGCCATGCTCCTATTTACGATACCATGGAATCACAAAATAAGCCACTACAAAGAAGCAATCTAAGCAGATCTAATCTGAAAATCTATAAAGAACTGAAAAGGAGACCCGCTTGTACACCTCTTCTTTTTTCAATTGAGTATTGATTGTAGTTAATACTAAAACCTCCAAGCAGTTCTGGTGTTTTATGCACCACGTAGCAATTAAAAAACAGAAAATATTTAGCCTCTGACGTCTATAGAAATGAAATGAAATGAATCGGGCTTTAGGCCACCTTTGTGCACATATAGGCTAAACTGGGCCAAGAGAACCTCCTGAGGATGGTGAGATGATTGAGATGACACTGTCCTCCAGACACCTGACGTCTATAGATGTCAGATTCTGACGTATACAAGTCGATCCCCGCGCTGAAAGAATTGACAAAAAATTATTACAAATGTTTTTTTCTTTCAGTGCGGGGACCGATTTATGACGTCAGAATTGAATGTCAATAGACATCAAATTCTGACGTCTAAAGTCGATCCCCGCGCTTAAAAGGTCTTTTCAATACTGATGTCTTACGACGTATACCATGCACACAAAAATAAAAAAAGCTAACATGAAAAAATAACAACGGTCCTGCTGCTATTAGATCAGCCTCGTCAGGTGTTGTGATCATTACTAGAGAAGCACGAGTGGTGTGCTCCTACCTTGGCCTCATAGGCACACACAATAGGCGTGGTCATGCTGAATGGATCGCGTTGTCCACATGGATGATTTCCGCCACGTGTCCTGTAAATACGGCGACTGCTGTGTGTGTCTGAGGTAAATAATATACAATCAGATGTTTGCCTGCAATTGTCGGCAAAAGGCGCTGCTTCAAAAGCTGTTTGCTAGGATTCGTACGGTCCTCTTCCAGACTTATGTAAAATGTAAAAGTTGGGTGAAATTATTTTATTTTTTAACAAATGACATGTGGGTGGGTGAATATTTCTTAACATTGTTCATTGTGGCCACAAGTTTTATGTCTTATGGAAATTATACAAATATTCTTTATAGCACATTACTTCATCTACACCATACGCTTAACAATATTTAAGATTCAAGTGTCTGATTTAAACCTATATGTTATTTGTTTAATTGGGGATGGAACATTTACAGATGATAAAAAAGTGATTTGATCGAGTTGTAAAGGTTAATAGGCCTTCATCGTGTGAGCAGTGGGACATAATTTATAAAGATGCATATAAATAATTACTATGGCATTTCAAAGAGAAAGATGATTGCGTGTTTTGTGCCTATTATCATATTCTGTAATGTTTTGTTACGTCGTCCCGCTCACTATGTGGCCTATAAATATCACAATGACATCTAGGACAATTGCATGGCAGTGTGCCATTCAAAAATAGTTTTTTAGAAAGCCTCTGTCTACAAAGGAAACAATACTAGTTGAAGCACTAAGTTATCTGTTTAAATGTTGGTCCACTTGCAGTTGTGACTCGCTACCGCGACCCACTTCATTAATACAAGCATTTGCAAATATTCTACGACTCTGAAGCAATATTAAACCAGCATTGATGCGACGTTTGTGCTTGCGGCACTACTACGTCTCTTGTGAACCGAATCCATGACTGATCGACTATGCAATACCCAGAAAACATGAAAAACTGAACCGATGTTGTTTTCATGTTGGGTCAGCGTCGAAGACGGTGGATTAAATAATTTAAATTTTTTTATCAAATATTTTATTAAATAATTTAAATTTTCACCCACTTGAAGTTGTGTCCCACTGCCGCGACCCATAACTTCAAGTGGGTGAAAATCACTCATATTTGTTCAATTTGAAAGCAACATTTACATCAAATGTTGATGTTTAAGAACTATTTTTGTTCCCAGTAACTGCAATTTAAACGGCTACTTAAACAGGTTATAAACGACCATAGTCTTAAAACTTAACCCTTTCAAGCTTGCATTTACCATTGTCATCTTCATCCACTACAAGTCGCGAATTGCTGTCGCAATTCTCGACTTGCAGTGGTTGAAAATGATTTGATGTGGTTGAAAAATTAACGAAAATTGCAATTTATTGTTAAGCCAGCTTCATGGGAATTTTCATCCTAAAACCCTTATTTGTAGAAAAATAAAATCTGTTTTCAGGGAAGTTATATGATGCTTTAATGCATCGTGAGGGCTCAAAGGGTTAAATCAAGATGGATCGTTTTTTATGTTTTCTGGGTACCGCCTGCACCACTGCAAATGGCGTCAGGTGTTACAAAACAGAGTTTCTCAGATTTCAAGATTGCGTTCAAATAAACTCGCCACGTGCCGCACAAAAATGAATTAAAAGTGTGCCTGAGGCAAATAAAAATCGGATGTGTGTCTAAGATCAATGTTTAGCAATATGTCCGCCTATTATATGTGGTTGACTTCAGACGCCATCGAAAATAACTCAGTTTGACCCTTACAGCGCTGAATTATTTTGTTCCAACCATGGAGACCAAAATGATTTTTAAATTTGACATCATCATAAATGTCTTACTTAGCTCTTTCCGTTTCATTTGAATACCTATGTTATGGGTCTTCGGTCGTTAGACACATTTTATTTCTTACAGTGCGGAGATCGTCTTTATACGTCAGATGCTGACGTATAAAGACGATCTCCGCACTGTAATAGTTAAAATGGACAGGTGTTAAACCCCATGAAACCCTAGACGTTTAAACAATGCTGGTTTATTGCTGGCCCACCGTCTGCGACGCTGAACCAGCATTAAACCATCATTAGCCCTTACAACAATGAATTATTTTTGGTTAAACAATGGAGTCCAAAGAGTTTTTCTAATTTAAATCCAGCATAAATGTCTCAGTTAGCTCTTTTATTTCCGATTCATTTGAATACCTATGTTATGGGTCTATGGCCATTAGAAATAGTTTTTACTCTTACAGTGCGGGGATCGACTTCAGACGTCAGAATCTGACGTCTACCATGTCTACAGACGTCAGATTCTGACGCCTAAAGGCGGCACCCGCGCTGTAAGGATTAGTTTGGTGTGAGGGGCACATCTGGCCGGCAGGTCCATTCTGCACAGCAGCTATAATGTTTCTTGTATAATGATTTGGATTAGCAAACGTGAGAAAAAAAGTGTAGGTTAAAAGGAAGGTTCACAATATTCATTGTGGTTTACAGCTGTATATTGTTGTTTAAACCATGGAAACCAATGAGTTTTTTTTCAATATGAGATAATCATCAATGTCTTAGTTAGCTTCATTTGAATGCCTATGATACGGGTCTACGGCCAGTGCAGTAACCGATTTTAATAGTAATCATTGTTGTATAAACCGGGGAAACCAAAGGTTTTTTTCATTTTGAAATCATCATAAATGTCTTAGTTAGCTGTTCATGCTTCATTTTAATACCTATGTTATGGGTCTACGGCTAGTGCAGAAACCGTTAATAGACGTCAGAATCTGACGTCGACAGACGCCAAATTCTTACGTCTAAAAACGGTCCCCGCGCTGAAAGGGTTTAAGTTATAATCATAGTATTTCTATGTGTTCTTCAACATAGTAAATTCTAATGCGAAATAAACATATATTTGTTAGATAATAATTCTTCTTCATTCAAATTGTACATAGGTGTTTTTTAGTCACTTGGAGTTGTGGTTCGCGGTAGCGAGACACAACTTCATGTGGGTATAATGTAATTCAATAACTTAGCTCGGAGGCATTCAAACTCATGAACACATTAAAATCTAACCGTACTTGCCCTCCTTCTCTCGAATATGTCTCCTACTGCTGTTATTCCGGAAAGCTACATTTTTTGTGAAACAATAGACCACCTGCGTTGATTGCACTGCAAGTGATTTATTGAATAGCCCCTGCATACTCGCGTACAATAGCATGGTAAGTGAGTGGGTGCTACTTTACGTCGATGTCTGCACAACTTCACAATTATTGCGACAGAAGTAATGATCTCAAATATTCATTAATGTAGAGGGCTATTAAGTATTATATAGAAGTTTCCTATATTATATAGTTGGTTGCTATAGAGGGGTGACACATTTAAATGCTTTACTGGTTGCTAAGGAAGGGTGACATAGTGAGATACTTTACTGGTTGCTATAGAGTGGTGAAATATTATTTAGGTGCGTTACTGGTTGCTATGGAGGGGTGACATAGTAAGCTGCCTTACTAATTGCTATAGAGGGGTGACATATTTGGATACTTCACTTGTTGCTATTAAGGGGAGACATATTGTGATGCGTTACTTGTTGCTATGGAAGGGTGACAGCGTGAGATACTTTACTGGTTGCTATAGAGAGGTGAGATACATATTGATATGTTTACTGGTTGCTATGGAAGGGTGACATAGTGAGATACTTTACTGGTTGCTATAGAGTGGTGAAATATTATTTAGGTGCGTTACTGGTTGCTATGGAGGGGTGACATAGTGAGCTGCCTTACTGGTTGCTATAGAGGGGTGACATATTTGGATACTTCACTTGTTGCTATTAAGGGGAGACATATTGAGATGTGTTACTGGTTGCTATGGAAGGGTGACAGCGTGAGATGCTTTACTGGTTGCTATAGAGAGGTGAGATACATATTGATATGTTCACTGGTTGCTATGGAAGGGTGACATAGTGAGATACTTTACTGGGTGCTATAAAGGAGTGGCACAATGAGATAATTTACTGGTTGCTATGGAGGGGTGACATATTTACATTCTTTACTGGTTGCTATGGAGGGGTAGCATATTTATATGTTTTACTGGTTGATATAGAGGGGTGACATATTTAGATGCTTCACTTGTTGCTATAGAGGGGTGGCATAGTGAGATGCTTTACTGGTTGATATAGAGGGGTGACATAGTGAGATGGTTTACTTGTTGCTATGGAGGGGTGACATAGTGATATGCTCTACTGGTTGCTATGGAGGGGTGTCATAGTGACTTGCTTTGTTGGTTGCTCTAGAGGGGTTACATATTTAGATGCTTTACTGGTTGCTATAGAGGGGTGACAGATTTAAAAGATAAGCTGGTTGCCATAGAAGGGTGATATAGTGAGATGCTTTACTGGTTGACAGGGTTATTATATAGATGTTTGTTATATTATATAGATGGCTGCTATAGAGTAGAGGGGTGACATATTTAAATGGTTTACTGGTTGCTATGAAGGGTGTCATAGTGAGATAGTTTACTGGTTGCTATAGAGGGGTGACATATTTAGATGCTTCACAAGTTGCTATAGAAGGGCGACATAGTGAGATGCCATACTAGATGCCATGGGAAGGTGACATACTTAGATGCTTCAGCTGATGCTATAGAGGGGTGGTATAATTATTGATATGCCATATTGTTTGCTATGGCGGGGTGACATACTTAAATGGTAGATATCAATGAATATGTCATCAGCACTCTTGGGAGTCACTGATGCTGTATCCCTAAGAATAAATGCCGTACATCTCAGCACGTACATGTACACACAGGTCAAACAGATATCTTCTCTGGACAAACTTCCCACATTAGTTAACATGACCAGGACAAATATCACGGAATGAGCAACACAAGAGACGCTGCGTCAATAATGGTTTAACCTTTTAAGCCTTCACGATACATTAAAGCATCATTTTAAGTCCCTGAAAACAGACTTAATTTTCATACAACTATGGGTTTTAGAACGAAAATTTCCACGAAACTTGTTTACCAATACCTGGCAATTTTTTTTACTTTTCACCCACTTCAAGTCATCTTCATCCACTACAAGTCGAGAATTGTGACAAAGTTAAAATTCAGGCTTAAAAGGATTAATGTTTCACCACCATTGTAAATGTATGTTTACTACAAAAGAGTGACATTATTCCGATGTTTTTCTACTGGTTGATTCATGTAGATGACCATAGTGGCTTAGTCAGAGTCACATGGACCGGAATTTAAAGCAGGCATTTTCTGAAATTAACAGAGGGAAAATATAAAAACATACTATTTTCACATTTATCTGCTTTCAGGGACACTGTATGTTGAGACCAGAGACGCTTAGTATAGTGAGCAATGGGTTGTTTGCAGTGTGCCAACAGATCTGATGGCTTACAGTAAACCCCCTATTTAGACAAACAACAGTATGTGCTTCCGTTACAAGTGAGCAGTTACAGTCAAATACAAATAAAACAAATAACACTTTACTTTAAGTAGGTAACCAGCAACTGTGAAAAGACAATAAAACGTTTCAAATAATCCGTTACTGCTGTTTGTCTATGCATTTAAATGCTCAATGCAGAAACTGCTCACTTCCCAATGCTGGTTTCCGTGCAAAAGTAAACATCAGTAACTGCCTACTTTTTAAGTAAGCAGCTACTGACGTTTGATTTTGCAGTCAAATACAAAATTTAATGTCAGTAACTGCTCACATTTGGAACCTTTGTGCTGCTAGAACCGTATATATACGGTTTCTAGCATGTTCTAGATCGATACAAAAATCACTAAATTTGATAAAATAGTTTTTGGTAGAAGCTTAGTTTATTTAAAAATATTTCAAAACTGGATATGTCTATTTTTTCATAAATATAAATACTTTTCGTCATTTAAAGCCGTAATTTGCGTCAAATGAATAAAAAAATATAAAGAAACAATTCAGCATCACAAGGGTTAACACTTTACATGCCAAGTTTGATTTATTTAAATTTTCGTCCACTTGAAGTTGTGTCTCGCTACCGCGACCCACAACTTCAAGTGGCTGAAATGACTCATATTTGTTTAATTTGAGCACAAATACTTGCAAATGATGATGTTTAGATACACGTTTCATTGCCAATAACAGTGATTTGGTCAACAATGCAGGTTAAAAACGACCCTAGTCGTGATCAGCAGCGCAAGGGCTAGGTACATTAAAAGAAATAAATGAGGTTTTAAGCAGCCTTTGTGCACATATAGGCTAAACTGGGCCAGGATAACCTACTGAGGATGGTTAGATGAATGAGATGACACTGCCCTCCAGACACAGGATTCCAGATTCGACAATGGCGGTCTGAGGCCAAGCACGCTACGAATAATCATCTTTCCGGCAGCGAGCCCGTCAGGAGGAGCCAGCCTTGCGGGGGAAGATGCCAATATTAAATATTTACGAGTGAGCGGAGAAGAAACATGTAGTTTCTTTAAAACAAGAGTAGCCAGAGTAGGGTTCGATCCCCCGATTTCCGACTTTCCGAACAGGCAGCTTTATTAAAACCCTTTCACGCCTGAATTAACCATTGGCATCTGCATCCACTACAAACCGCGAGTTGCTATCGCAATTCTCGACTTGTAGTGAATGCAGATGATTTGAAGTGGGTGCCAAATGCAAAAAAAAAGATATTTTTATTATTTAACTTTTCCATTAAAAAAATCGGTCTAAACCGCATTGGTTTAAAGGAAATAGAGTCATTTTTCAGATATGCAAACTGTTGCTTTTATGTATCGTGAGGGCTTAGCCCTTTAAGCCCTCACGATGCTTTAAAGAATCATTTTGCATCCTTGAAAACAGACGTAATTTTCCCACAACCAGGAGTTCAAGAAGGAAAATTTCCTTGAAATTGGTTTACCAATACATGGTAATTTTCTTTACTTTTTAAACCACATCAAACAATCTTCGTCCACTACAAGTCGAGAATTGCGATAACAATTCGTGGCTTGTAGTGGATGAAGATGACAATGGTAAATTCAGGCTGGAAAAGGTTAAAGGGTTTAGTGATGCTCCAGGGCCGCAGCGCCACAGGGGTTCTGTAAGCAGTTACTGCTGTTTGCTTGGTCTTGCAGCTCAGACCTCCTGTACAGATCGCTGGATGTGGCTCTCTGTTTGCGGAGAGGTTTAATCATTTCCCGGTGTTGGCACGCACACTCCAGCCATGTTTGGACTAATTCAACAGATGAGACAGAAATAAACCGACATCAACTCCCCCAGGAATTCCTTTGGTAACTTGATATCAGTGCTAAAGTGCTAAATGCAATATGTCGTATGAGACCCCTGGAATGCTTCCGAGTCAGTAGACAACAAAGTTAAAATTCCACATATTATAAAGTCCCCCCCAAGGGTGCTTCCCAGTCTTTATATAAAAGTGATAAAATGTACTACATCGTGTGAAAATGTCACTAGATACAAGTGGTTTAGAAGAAACATACAAAATGAAATAATAAAATACACCGGTGACGTCAGTCCATTGTTAAAACAGTAGATTCGGATCTACGAATCTACTGTTATTTTTCATACTGGCCCGGGCGGGGCCTTTAACATGGGTGGTGTTAAATAATCTACCATCTCCAACTTTAACGTGGGCACTGGTAAATAATCTACCATTAACAACTTTAACGTAGGTGATGGTAAATAATCTATCATTACCCACTTTTACGTGGGTGACGGTAAATAATCTAGCATTAACCACTTTTACGTGGGTGATGGTAGATAATCTACTATTACCAACTTTTACGTGGGTGGTGGTAAAATTGGTGATGATAAATAATCTACCAATACCACCTTAATAACGTGGGCTATGGTAAATAATTTACCATTACCACCTTAATATCGTGGGTTATGGTAAATAATCTACCATTATCAACTTTAACGTAGGTGATGGTAAATATCTACCATTACCCACTTTTACGTCGGTGACGGTAAATAATCTAGCATTAACCACTTTTACGCGGGTGATGGTAAATATTCTACCATTACCAACTTTTACGTGGGTGGTGGTAACATAGGTGATGATAAATAATTTATCAATACCACCTTAATAACGTGGGGGGTAGTAGATAATCTACCAATACCACCTTAATAACGTGGGGGATGGTAAATAATCTACCAATACCACCTTTATTAACGTGGGTTATGATAAATAATCTACCAATACTACCTCAATAACGTGAGTTATGGTATATAATCTACCATCACCCACTTTAACGTGGAGGATGGTAAATAATCTACCATCATTCACTTTAACATGGGGGATGGTGAATAATCTACTATTCCCCACCTTAACGTGGGGGATGGTAAATAATCTCCCAATACCACCTTAATAACGTGGGGGGGGGGGGGGTGGTAAATAATCCACCAACACCCACTTTAACGTGGATGATGGTAAATAATCTACCAACACCCACTTCAACGTGGGTGATGGTAAATAATCTACCATTACCAACTTTAACATGGGAGGAGGGGCGTAGATACTCTACCAATACCCACTTTAACGTGGGGGGGGGGGGGGGTGGACGTTTGGAAGGCGAGATGGGCTCATCTGCCTAACATCTTCGAAGTTGATCCAAATGTTTTGTGTTTCCTGGTATGTACCCCTCCCCCCCCCCTCTATGGATTCACATCTGCCACTTCACATGATACATGCTAATTCATAGACCGATTGAACATGTCTCTTTCACTTGTGGTTTGGCAAAATACACATGTTCAGTCTGCTAGGAATGACAAAGAATACCTTGGGTTTTCTTGTGTTTTCTTGGCATACCAACATCAATTTTTTGGCATACCACCCGAGCTTGATTGGGATTAAATTAAAGTGTATTTCTAGCAACGCCATCTACACACAGTCGACTACTTATCCGTAGACCGACAAAGAAAGTCTCTCTCGCTGATACCTCAAGTAAAAGAGATATGTTCAGTCTGCCCAAAATGATGATTAAAGCGCTCCTGGATCGTCATTATGTTCGGATGTGTTTTCAGTCAATTAAAACCCTCTCAGTTCTACACTCTTAGCTGTCAAAAAGACATGGGCCTTCGGTCTCGACCTTTTTCACAGCTAAGAATGTAGAGTTCCACGGGCTTAATCTCATACGTAAAATACGTATTCATAGACCGGCTGAACCTGCGTCTCTCGCTGATCTCACAAGTGAAAGAGACATGTTCAGCCTGTCCAGAATGACAAAGAATACAGCATGTTTGTACTTACATCCCAGAAGCATGGCGAAGATGGAAAATATTTTCTCGGCGTTGGTGTTTGGCGCCACATTGCCGAATCCTATACTAGTGAGACTTGTGAAGGTGAAGTAGAGGGCAGTTATGTACCGTGACCTAATGTCAGGACCACCCGTGCTAAAGTTACTGTACGGCGTGTTCATAGTTCGAGCTAGCACGTCAAGCCAGCCTATAGGGGCTTCCAGATTAGGTCTCTCAACGTAGGCTATTGCATAGAAAACACAGGCTAGCCAGTGAGCCATGAGTGTGAAGCAGGCCATCAGGAGCAGGAGGACTGCCGCACCGTATTCTGAGTACTGGTCTATACGCCGAGCCACACGGAGAAGTCTGAGTAGACGAGCTGTCTTAAGGACGCCCATCACTGTCATCGTCTGCAAATAAAGAAACCTTATGTTATTTATAATCAGAAATAATCTTGTTGTAATTGATGTGAGCGGTTTAATTCATTCACATTGATTTTGACGTCTAAAGACGGTCCCCACGCTCAAAGGGGTAAAAAGGTATGATATTTTTGGCATAGTCACTCTGTAAAGATATATGTCATTATTATTAGTGTGTTTTTCTGGTTATTGTGTGAATTGTGATAGAAATGCACACATTAAAATGAAAATGAAAATGAGAAAAAACTAATGGATGAAGAATCCTCTCAAAACATGTTAAATCTAGAGAAGAAAACGTAATATATTTATTCTAAAAAATAATATTATTGTAATTGATAAAATTTGTTTATTTCATTCATCTTGAAAATAAACATTCATAAGTGAATTAGCACCCACCACATCTGTTGTTTTATTTCAAACTAAGCTTGACACCGTGCACGGAGGAACTTTATGCAAGATTATAATTCAAATCACTACCTATGATAGGATCATATATTTTATTGCTATGTACTCCGTGTCTCTCACTGTGAAAAATATACCATGTATACGCTAATAGCAATAAGGCATGTAATTTGGTAATTATAGTTTTCAAATTTAATTGTATAGTCTCGAAGATAACATTGTTCTTGCAGGTAAATCATACTAGTTACTATTACGTACATATTTAATCACAACCATTTATTTTAAACACATTCTGAAATTGTAACACTTTTCAAACCCATGCACATTTATGCAACAGATAGATTTATATTTTAAACATTGCATGACACTAATAAAGTAGCATATGCCTAATCCATTGCAATAAGAAGGTTCTGAGGTGTCATACATTTTTATATTTTATGTTTGGCTATTTCATTTTATATTTTATAATTGTTCACCATGAGATGGGACTTGAGACAGGATGTCTACAATTATCAAAACATGGTGAATAAGTCAAGGACAAAGAACGAAATTCGATAGATTCGTTGATCCGAATGTACGAGAAGCGCCGAGTATATTCGGATCTACGAATCTATTGTAATTGAACTCCTTCATCGACTTAAAATACACAGAATATGTGCAGATGTTCCAAGATTTTATATGGAAAACCTGAATTTCATTGTCAGTAAGGCTAAGCATGAAATATTAGACATCCAGTTCCATGATTAAAAGCCCTTATATTGTGCCCTAACTGACCAGTACAAAATAACAGTAGAATTGTTGATCCGAATCTACTGTTTTAACAATAGACTGACGTCCCTGGTGTATTTTAAAACAAAAGATTAACCCTTGCACCGCTAAGCAAGACTATATTATACTATGTTTTATTAGCCTATCAAATCCTGGGTATTACGAACGAAATCGGTGTTTAAACATCAAGATTTGCAAATGTTTTGGTCTAAACTTGAATCAATATGAGTAATTTGTATCCACACGAAATTGTGGGTCACGGTAAAGAGACACAGCCTCAAGTCGGTGAACATTTATTTTATTTAAAGGGACTGGGTCAGGCTGAAATCATAAAAAATCAGTGATTTTATTTCGGCTTCTTAATATGACCATATGATGTAAACATGTCCATAGACTAGAACTGCATAAGCTTTTTTTAAATTTTTATGCTGCACATTCACCAGTTAGGCTAAATATAGAGACGAAATTCCTGATTTCTTATTTTGGGAAACCATGTCAAAAATAAGAAATACGAGAATTCTGTCTCTATATCTAGCCTAGGCCTAACTGGTGAATGCGCAGCACCAAAATAAAAAAACTTTTGCAGTTCTAGTCTATGAACATGTTTACATCATATGGTCATATTAAGAAGCCAAAATAAAATCACCGATTTTTTATTATTTTAGCCTGGGCCTGTCCCTTTAATTCAGAATTGGCTTAACCCTGACAGCGCTGAAATATTTTTAATATAAACCATGGAGACCAAAGGTTTTTTCAATTTGAAATCATCATAAATATCTTAGTTAGCTCTTACCGCTTCATTTCAATACCTATGTTATGGGTCTACCGCCATTATAGGCTATTTTTTCAAAAGATTACAGTGCGTGGACCGTCTTTATACGTCAGAATCTGACGTCTACATACGTCAGATCCTGACGTATAAAGACGACCCCCGCGCTGAAAGGGTCACTTGAGAAGTGAGATTACTTACATCACTTGTGAAAGATCCAAACAGAAGCAGATCAAAGAGTTGAACACGGTAATTTGAACCAATGCTGCTTTAATGTTGGGGCATCTACGACGCTGGCCCAACATTAAACCAGCACTGACTTATATTATAATACTACTTACATCACTTGTGCCAGATCCAAACAGGAGCAGATCAAAAGGTATGGCAGCCACGGCGTCAATAAGGAACCAGCCTTTCACGTAGTTTATAGCTATTTTCTGGGGATCGCCCACCACTTCCCCACTCTGGAGATAAGTTGTCCTGAAATTAATGAGGATATCCGCGATGAACATGACGTCCACAATAAGGTCTATGAGCACGATGGGGTCTGTGGTTTTGGTCTCAGCGTTACGTAGCCGTGTGGCGGCGTCACTGTTGAGCTTTGCGCGGGTTTCATCCTCGTTGAGTAGGAAGGCAGCTACGTATGGCGTGAACACAGCAGTATAGAGCACTAGGAGCAGGATGATCCAATCCCACACCGCCTTGAAGGGTGAGTAATGTAGGATGATGAGTTTAGGGACTGAGCTTATCCGCGCCCCTCTGATCTCCTCCTCTGTGAGGCCTGTGGTAGCACCCTCATCCTCACCGTCACCCTCACCCTCATCGTCCTCATCTCCATCCTTGTCTGACGACGCCTGGAAACACAAAATGGAATGGTGAACAAACTTATCTAAAGTTAAAACACACCACTACATTATTTTCTTTGTTCGACCACGACATTCTAAGCCTGGAATGGACAGTTATTGTTCATCAAGCACAGACCCATTATCATGGTAGGCCTAAGGTGCTATAATCAGTCAGGTGTGACCGAGCTGTTTATTATGAGGATCCTCATTATGGTTGGATGTGTTTTAAGTCAGTTAAAACCATCGGATTTCTACATTCTTACCTTTGAAAAAGTCCTTGGCCTTCGGCCTCGGCCTTTTTCAAAGGTAAGAATGTAGAGCTCCTCGGGCTTTATCCTATACAGCAAACAACAACAACGTTATGAGCGAACTTATCAGACGACGCCTGAAAACACAAAATGACAAAGGAAAGTACGTGAATATTGCTTCACGTCGCTTTCTTTACATTATGTGAAACTCAATAGCCTTGACCTTCATTGTTGTCACCGAGCTAGATAATGCAATGAAGTATGGGGGAGGGGATCTTATATAACTTTGTTTTCACCGAGTTCCCTTCAAAACGGTTTCCGGTGACGTCACTGCGTTTCACAGAATTGAGGCGATATCGCGACAGAAAGAAGTCCGAAGCTATGCCCTGCTCTTATTTCGAATGGCTACAAGGGTTCTTTATAGTGCACAGTACCATAGAAGGACTGTACACTTCATGTCTTTGAACAGATTGGAGCACTGTGAGTAAAAAAGGTAAGTAGAAAGGTAATTAAGTAATATAAGTAAGAATGAGGCTTAATCCTTGAAGCGCTGACAAACTTTCGTACAATCACGTGGACTGGAGAGTTTTTACAATTTGAAATTATCATAAATGTCTTAGTTAGCTGTTTCTGCTTCATATGAACACCTGGGTCTACGGTCATTATACGCATTTTAATTCTTTCAGTGCGGGGATCGTCTCTAGACGTCGAAATCTGATAATGCTCTTGAGGGTATGTGAGGTGATTGGACATGGTGGGTTATTGAGAGTGTTTTATCCACTCATCCGATAAGGGGATCCTGGCATGTGTAGAAGATATACCTCGCCGTTGCTTCTCACACAGATCTGCTATCCTCTGGTCGGATAATCACAGAGTAACAATAGTTGAGGGTAACTTCATTTATCCCAAGTGAGAGATCTAAATGTCAAAAACATTGTCGGTAGTGTTTGACTAACCTACAACGGCCACATCATTCATCTATGATGCGAAATCTGCATTAGATCCGCTGTTGAATAGAGGAAGAAGGTAAGCCGCTGGCAATCCGTAAAAAAAGTAATTGTTTGACGATGCATAGAAACAAATAAAATACCAAAGGTAAATTACAAGTACCAACTGTTAAATTTGAGCACACGTATCAGAAAACGCTTGAAAACAATAAACAATACAAAAGTAGACGGTGAGCATCAAAAGACGTTTAAAAAATAACAATGGTAGCACGCAAATGCTAGATGTTGATGCAATGTTGGAGTAAAGTTGGCCCAGCGTCGCAGATAGGAGGCCAACATTACAACAGCGGTGGGTGAACGTCTCGTTTATGCTGGGAAATGAGGAAGAAAGACATCAGTCGACGTCTAGAAACAAGCAAAATGTCATAGGTAAATTATAAAGAAACATGTTTAGCGACGCCTTTAAAAAAAACAACGCAAAGAAAAATGCTTGTTTGAGTGCGGTATGATAACGTACAGCGCTAGTTCTAAGAACACGTTGAAGTACAAATTATGGGCGGCCTACAGCACCAATGTTGTATTTAATACCAGATGACGCCTAAAGCAAAGAAAAGCAATATTGTTCTATCGCAGATGACGTTTAAAAAAAACACCTAGATAAATTAATTATTATGTGGTACAAATTAGAGATTTTTGTACTTAATAAAAAATAATAATAATGTCACATCGCGCCAGTGGAACTGAAAGGGTGTATTTCCACGTTGTAATGTGTGAGATACATCCTTTGGCGTCCAAGGAGACGAAATAATGTTTGAACAGAGTTACCCAGCAAGCGTGATAATTTGATTAATGTTAGATTAATGTTGCGAAAAAATCACAAACGGTGGTGCAATATAATTATACCTTATCTGTTTACTAGAATCTGCTGCTAATGCATTATTCTCAAAAAATATGATACAAATATATTTTGTCCCGTGTAAGTTAGTGGTATTTAATATATCCTTTTGATAACAAGAGAGTGTACTGTTTTGCCGCTATGTGGGATATATATTTTCATCTAAAATGCCGTTTATACTTGATTTAAATCCAATGATATTGTATAATTTTTAAATTATATTTGTTTTTTAGAAAATGTGTCATGACAATACCGTTTGAATTGATTTCAAGTGCAGTTAGAAAAGTAAAGCCCTTTGTATATACATATGTTTATGATAAATAAATTTGTCTAAAATATGTCTGGTTATGCAAGTACAATACATAACATAACTAAATAAGTATATAACTAATACTAATACATTTATAAAGCATACACATATAGATCAGAATAAAAAATAGGTACAATTTTTATAATTATTTTAAAGCCCTTAACATGCATGGGGAATGCGAATAGATTAGAAATATTAAAATGTATATTTTAGAAAATTGTCATTCCATTCTGAGTTATGTAATGGATATGCACCGAGGTTTTCATGTGCTCTGTAAATGTGCTGAACAAAACACGCACGATCAATAACTAGGCCTACACAGCAGAAAATACATGTAGTATTTTGTGTCAGTATGCCTTACGATTATATCTGCCTGGAAAAGACACCCACGATGGACACGTTTCTTTTCACCCCATACAACTCGTTATCGCATCAATTAAAAAAATGAAGTGATATGTACGAATTACATTATTTGGTATGCAATTAATTATATCAAAATATTATTTTGATATGAATACAATATTATGAAGTGGTGCATTTGAACCTTTGAAGCGCTAAATTAAATGACCAAAACTTTAACCCACTTGAAGTTGTGGGTCGCGGTACTCCAACTGGGTGAAAATTACTCACATTTGTACTACTGTAGATCAGGTAATAATCGCGAGGTTTTAATTTTCGCGAATTACGCGAGGAGGACAAATTCGCAAATGAAAGAATCGCGCGAAAATTAATATTATCGCAGCGCAACAAATATAAAATAAAAATTCGCGAATTTTAAACTTCGTGAAAAGTCCACATTTGCAATTTCGCAAAAAATTAAACATTTGAAAATGACCAGTATTTTAATTAAAACAAATGCCAATTTGTCAACGGAAAAAGGCCTCAGCCTCTAATCATCGTTTAAAAGTGAAAATCATTTGAAACAAGAGCACATTCGACAATAGCGAAACATAAAAAAAATGTTTAGTGGATCGCGTTAACGAGAAAATTTGACGATCGGAAGTGGCCGCAGGTCGGCCATTTTACATTTTTTCATGTTAACATTTTTCATGGTATATCCCTACCTGGAACTGCACATTTTGTTCTATAGTAATGGTTTAGCTATCTGGTCCGGTTTTCCAGATATTACGCATATTAAAAAAATAATGGCCGATAATCGGTCATTTTGGGCGCCATGACCTAGTTTCTGTCCGAATCTTGCCTAATTTCGAACTCATCCAAGCTATTAGTGAAATGAATATCTGTTATAAATTTTGGAGCGAAACATAGGAAATTGTTGAGTGAATCACGTTAACGAGAAAATTTGACGATCTGAAGTGGCCGCAGGTCGGCCATTTTGAATTTTTCCATGTTGAAATTTTTCATGGTATATCCCTACCTGGAACTGCACATTTTGTTTTATAGTAATGGTCTAGCTATCTGGTCCGGTTTTCCAGATATTACGCATATTAAAAAAATAATGGCCGATAATCGGCGATTTTGGCCTCCATGACCTAGTTTCTGTCCGAATCTTGCCCAATTTCGAACTCATCCGAGCTATTAGTGAAATGGATATTTGGTATAAATTTTGGAGCGAAACATGAAAAATTGTTGAGTGAATCGCGTTAACGAGAAAATTTGACGATCTGAAGTGGCCGCAGGACGGCCATTTTGAATTTTTTCATGTTGAAATTTTTCATGGTATATCCCTACCTGGAACTGCACATTTTGTTCTATAGTAATGGTCTAGCTATCTGGTCCGCTTTTCCAGATATTACGCATATTAAAAAAATAATGGCCGATAATCGGCCATTTTGGCCGCCATGACCTAGTTTCTGTCGGAATCTTGCCTAATTTCGAACTCATCTGAGCTATTAGTGAAATGAATATCTGGTATAAATTTTGGAGCGAAACATAAAAAATTGTTGAGTGAAACGCATTAACAAGAAAAATTGTCGATCGGAAAAAAATCAAGGTCATAGGGGTCACAGAAAGGTCAAATGTGAAATTAGTCAAGCTTTAGTCATGATTAACCTGTATGTGAAGTTTAATGTGCATTGCAGTTATGCGGAACGGACGGACGGACGGACGGACGGACGGACGTGCCTGGTGAAGACAATAGGCATCCGCCAAAAGTTTGGCTGAGGCCTAATAAAAAGGCTAAACAGCTATAGCCGCGCTTAGCGAGTTGAGGGTTGATGTGACAATTAGGACGTTACGATGTTTTATTTGATATTGCATCAGGACATAACTAAATTGGATCATGAATTGATACCACAATAATTTACAATACTAATATCAGTAGGTCGTTATTTTGACGGATTATTCTGTTTTTAATAAGTTTTAACCATTTAACCTTCGGTCCCGAATATATTAAGTTTTTTTAATTTGTAATAAAAAAAAATTCCATTTTTCAAAGCATAAAATAAAACGTGACATTAATCAGCAAGATTTCAAAATCGTTGACCTCCATTTTGGCAAATCCAAATATTTTTCACCCACTTAATATTGTCGATCGCGTCAGCGAAACGCAACTTCAATTGAATGAAAAAATAAATTGAGAATAACTTTGCGGTTATAGGGTAAATCCAATGAATTTTGTTCAGAATACACCTTTTTCAATAACAATACGCCACACGGTGAGCAACGATGAACTGTTTTAATCAGACAACTGTTACACACATTTCAATGACAACACGCCACACAGTGAGCAACTCTGAACTATTTTATTCAGACCATTGTTCACTGCGCAAACTCGTGCAAGCAGTCTATATGCTATGTTTGCCTGCATGACTTATGTCGACTGTAGTGTTATTTCTGTGCTTTAATTTGCACTTGTGTAACATAAATTATGAATGTGCACGAATAATGTCTATAATAGCTATGCACTGTCATACACTGTGACACAAATAACATCAAATACAAATATTGTAAACACTCGAATTGTGGATCGCGGCAGCCAGACACAACTGCAAGTGGGAAAGATAGTTTTATATTGGTGTGAGCTCTTTAATGCTTAAAAGAATTGAGAAAGCAGGAAGACGTAGATGAACCTCAGAATTCACTACCGGAGGAGACCCTGATAATGTGGATTACGACGGATTAAAGCCCGTGTGTACAGGGGATCGAGTGCGGATAGCCTGCGGAGAGTTCACCTAACCCCTTCACGTGTGTACAGGCATGGAGGTGGAGCAGACACAGGGGATGAAGGCCGGATAGCCTGAGGATGGTTCACCTGACCTCCTTATTGTCCTCGAAATCCATACAAGCTGCTAACATGCTGTGTCTCCTGTCCTGGGGCGTCACACAACTTTGTTTTTGATTTTGTAGTTTTTTCGCCTATAGTGAGAATGAGGGTGAATATCTGGGTATTGAGATGGTGCGTGAGTAAATACTGCTTTATTACGTTGCTTTCTGCAAAATCATGGCAATATCGCGACAGAAGGAAGTCGAAGTCAGCACTATGCCCTACTCTTCTTCAATGACGGTTATATTTTTTATAGTGCACAGTATCATAAAAAGTATTGCACACTCCAGGTTGTTGAACTGTTTGGAGCACTACATATGCTAAACCCTAATGACAGACATCCGACCCGGCCGGGATTCGAGTTTCGAGTCAAAACCGGACAAAATGGAGTTGGCCAAGATGGTTAGGATTATAAAGACAGTCTGCGTTATTAATGAAATGGAGAAAAACTCCCAGAATCGATCCCCTAGCAGCCATGGCGAGTATCTGTTGAACTGCTAATCACGACTATAATAGTCTTTAGTTTGTTTTATTAGATAATTGCAAATGTTTGGTGTAAAATTATACAAATATCAGTAAGTTTTGCTCACTTTGAAGCTATGTGGCGCAGTAGGGAGACACATCTTCAGAATTGTGAAGTTTTAAATTAGATATTTAGCGCTGTAAGGGTGGAAGACCTCTAAACCAGTCGCAAATAGTAGATGTTGAACAGTTGAACAGTATACACGTGATGTGGTGAACCATGGGTCGTGTTGTGAGGCGATCTTACATTTTTGTTCAAAATGACATTTGTGTGGGGCTCATACCATATACAGTAATATATCCAAATAATTATTCAATTAAATATTTTATAATTAGTGTAAGTTTACCTATAAATCAACTATAATATCAATATTTATGTGACCCGTCGCCTTGGAAAAGAAAGGGTGTATCTGCCACTTTGTAAAGTGGCAGATACACCTTTTCATTCCAAGGGGACGATATGATGTGATATCACAGCACACCCTCTGGTACCAGGAGTGTAAATCGATAAAATCATTCTGGGATTCGGAATAAAGCCCCCATATATCCGGCCTCCCAATCCATGGATTGCCCAATAAAACTCTTCCAGATACTCTCATCCAGTTAACACGATGCATTGAACCAATATTGGGTTAATTTTGGCCCAGCGTCGCAGACACTGGGCCAACATTAAACCACCATTGGTTCAATATATCATGTTTACGGGAGAGGCAGCTGATTTATGATCATCATGTAGAAATAATTTCCACACCGTCATTGATTTTTGGATTATGATTCTCTACATGTATAGCTTCTAGTTACCAACAAATCACGTAGTTTTTAAATTTGCCTTATTTCCATCTTCTACTAGTGTAAGGATATTTAATTATTTGTTTTTAATTTGCTTCACTTTATTCGACGTAAGCTTTGTTGCTTACGTCAATATGGTTGAAGATGTATATTTTAGAATTGTTGTTGCTTTTATTTGAAACATGGCATCTTTTGACTAGAATATATTGAATAAATATAATAATGGCATCACATTTCTGAGCTTCTATCTGTTATAATAAACTGTTCTCACACTATGTACAGTAGTTTTCACGAGGTAGGTATCGCGACATTGCTATTTAAAACACACCACTACATTATTTTCTTTGTCCGACCACTACATTCTAAGCCGGGAATGAAGAGTTATCGTTGACCAAGTACAGATCAATTATAATGGTAGGCCTAATGGTCAGGTGCGTCCGAGCTGTTGATTATGAGGGATCCTCATTTTGGTCGGGTGTGTTTTTAGTCAGTTAAAACCCTCGGGGTTCTCCATTCTTAGCTGTGAAAAAGGCCTCGGCCGTCGGCCTCGACCATAATCACAGCTAAGAATGTAGAGGTCCTCGGGCTTTATCCTATACAGAATCCAATGCAGCTCCCTTCCCTTTTGGCAGTTATGTCATGTCTGTCTGGATCGTAAGAGAAAATACAAACGTTGTTCATTTTTGTTGTAGTAGTATAACATAATCTTAAAGTAATCATAATAACAAATATTACAGCGTTGTTTATGTTGTCAATGTTTATGGGTGAAGTCACTATTACTCGACATAATTTATGTCGTAAGTGCCGTTTACTTTACCCCTTACAGTGGGATGGACTTTAGACGTCAGATTCTGACGTCTAAAGTCGATCCAAGTACTGTAAGAGTAAATTATTTATAATGACCGCATACCCGTAACATAGGTATTCAAATGAATCGGAAGGAGCTAACTAAGATATTTATGATAATTTCAAATTAAAAAAACTTTTGGTTTTCATGGTTTATATGAAAATAGTTAAACTCTGTAAGGGTTGAGCATACGACGTTCTGCCTGAAGGGGGTCGATATATCCGAAGATATACTAGCATCAGCCAGACAATTATTCCTTTCACGTGATGCCACCTGTATTTTTTCCACGGCGATGCCCTTTTAGATGGTAGACATGTTGCATTAGAAGCTGCAACGCAATTTCAGCTTCAAAAGGATAAAAAACAGAGACCAGAATCAAATACCTTTTACCTTTTATCGTCTAATTATCTGAAAAACACCGATCAGAATCAACCCTTTTCTTTCCAAGTATCTTATTTAAATTCTCACTCGCTTATGGGTTCCGGCTTGCGTTATGTGGATTTGTCATATTCGAATTATATTTTAAATATTTTTTTATCTAAATCACACTTTGCTTCATTTTACTTGAACAAAGTGCTTTCTAAGGTGGGTATAGTCATAATATAAAGGATAAAAACTCCTTTGTTCGTGACAGACGCGTAAGGTATTATCATAGACATATACCTGTTCTAATTATTTGGTATTATGAAGTGTATCCTGTTTCAAAGGCGGTATTCTGGGTCTATAGATACCTGAGAGACAAATTAGTCATTGTAAAGTGGGAAGTGGTGCCAGTAACGAAATGTTGGCTGAATGCTGGTTTAATGCAGAGCCAGCGTCGTAACCAACACTTCGTCAATGTCTGGCGCTCACTGGATTGTCTATAGTGCAGCCTTAGAGACAAATTAGTTGTGATTGGGGAGGGGTGTGCATTGCCAGACGAGATGAGCCATGTCCCTGCAGAGTAGCACAAAGCGCGGTAGCGCTGACTCACTGTTGGTTTATACCGGGCCAGCGTCAGCGACGCCGGCCCAACATTAAGCCAACACTGGCTGGATGCCTGGTGCTTGCTGTAATGCTCCCGCAGAGTAGCACGCTCTAATGGAACTAAATCAAACATATTTCTGTCTCACTGAGCTCTTATTTAGTGCTGTCTGCCATCGGCTTCTACCATGGGCTGTCTGCCATCGGCTTCTACCATCGGCTTCTACCATCGGCTTCTACCACCGGCTGTCTACCATCGGCTTCTGCCATCGGCTTCTACCATCGGCTTCTGACATCGGCTTCTGCCATCGGCTTCTGCCATCGGCTTCTGCCATCGGCTTCTGCCATCGGCTTCTACCAGCGGCTTCTGTCATCGGCTTCTGCCATCGGCTTCTACCATCGGCTTCTACCATCGGCTTCTACCATCGGCTGTCTGCCATCGGCTTCTGCCATCGGCTTCTACCATCGGCTTCTGTCATCGGCTTCTGCCATCGGCTTCTGCCATCGGCTGTCTGCCATCGGCTTCTGCCATCGGCTTCTGCCATCGGCTTCTACAATCGGCTTCTGCCAGCGGCTTCTACCACCGGCTTCTGCCATCGGCTTCTGTCATCGGCTTCTGTCATCGGCTTCTGCCATCGGCTTCTGTCATCGGCTTCTGTCATCGGCTTCTGCCATCGGCTTCTACCATTGGCTGTCTGCCATCGGTTTCTACCATCGGCTTCTGTCATCGGCTTCTGCCATCGGCTTCTGCCATCGGCTTCTGCCAGCGGATTCTACCATCGGCTCCTGTCATCGGCTTCTGCCATCGGCTTCTACCATTGGCTGTCTGCCATCGGTTTCTACCATCGGCTTCTGTCATCGGCTTCTGCCATCGGCTTCTGCCATCGGCTTCTGCCAGCGGATTCTACCATCGGCTTCTGTCATCGATCGGCTGTCTGCCATCGGCTTCTGCCATTGGCTTCTGTTATTGGCTTCTGCCATCGGCTTCTGTCATCGGCTTCTGCCATCGGTTTCTGTCATCGATCGGCTGTCTGCCATCGGCTTCTGTCATTGGCTTCCGCCATCAGCTTCCGCCATCAGCTTCTGCCATCGGCTTCTGTCATTGGCTTCTGCCATCGGCTTCTGCCATCGGCTTCTGCCATCAGCTTCTGCCATCGGTTTCTGTCATCGATCGGCTGTCTGCCATCGGCTTCTGCCATCGGCTTCTGTCATCGCTTCTGCCATCGGCTTCTGCCATCGATCGGCTTCTGCCATCAGTTTCTGCCATCGGCTTCTGTCATCGGCTTCTGCCATCGGCTTCTGCCATAAGCTTCTGCCATCGGCTTCTGTTATCGGCTTCTGCCATCGGCTTCTGCCATCGGCTGTCTGCCATCGGCTTCTGCCATCGGCCTCTGCCATAGGCTTCTGCCATAGGCTTCTGCCATCGGCTTCTGCCATCGGCTTCTGTCATCGGCTTCTACCATCGGCTTCTGCCATCGGCTTCTGCCATTGGCTTCTATCATCGGCTTCTGTCATCGGCTTCTGTCATCGGCTTCTGTCATCGGCTGTCATCGCCTTTTGCCATCGGCTTCTACAATCGGATTCTGCCATCGGCTTCTGCCATCGGCTTTTGCCATCGGCTTCTATCATCGGCTTCTACCATCGGCTGTCTGCCATCGGCTTCTACCATCGGCTTCTACCATAGGCTTCTACCATAGGCTTCTACCATAGGCTTCTGCCATCGTCTGTCTGTTATCGGCTGTCTGCCATCGGCTTCTGCCATCGGCTTCTGCCATCGGCTTCTACCATCGGCTTCTACCATCGGCTTCTACCATCGGCTGTCTGTCATCGGCTTCTACCATCGGCTTCTACCATCGGCTTCTGCCATCGGCTTCTTCCATCGGCTTCTACCATCGGCTTCTACCATCGGCTTCTACCATCGGCTTCTGCCATCGGCTTCTGCCATCGGCTTCTACCATCGGCTTCTGTCATCGGCTTCTACCATCGGCTTCTGCCATCGGCTTCTACCATCGGCTTCTGTCATCGGCTTCTACCATCGGCTTCTGCCATCGGCTTCTGTCATCGGCTTCTGCCATCGGCTGTCTGTCATCGGCTTCTGCCACCGGCTTCTGCCATCGACTTCTGCCATCGGTTTCTGCCATCGGCTTCTGCCATCGGCTTCTGCCATCGGCTTCTACCATCGGCTTCTGTCATCGGCTTCTACCATCGGCTTCTGCCATCGGCTTCTGTCATCGGCTTCTGCCATCGGCTGTCTGTCAACGGCTTCTGCCACCGGCTTCTGCCATCGACTTCTGTCATCGGCTTCTGCCATCGGCTTCTGCCATCGGCTTCTGCCATCGGCTTCTGCCATCGGCTTCTGCCATCGGCTTCTGCCATCGGCTTCTGTCATCGGCTTCTGCCATCGACTACTGCCATCGACTTCTGCCATCGGCTTCTGCCATCGGCTTCTGTCATCGGCTTCTACCATCGGCTTCTGCCATCGGCTTCTGCCATTGGCTTCTATCATCGGCTTTTGTCATCGGCTTCTGTCATCGGCTTCTGTCTTCGGCTTCTGTCATCGGCTGTCATCGCCTTTGGCCATCGGCTTCAACCATCGGCTTCTGCCATCGGCTTCTGTCATCGGCTGTCTGTCATCGCCTTCTGCCATCGGCTTCTGTCATCGGCTGTCTGTCATCGCCTTTTGCCATCGGCTTCAACCATCGGCTTCTGCCATCGGCTTCTGTCATCGGCTGTCTGTCATCGGCTGTCTGTCATCGGCTTCTGTCATCGGCTTCTACCATCGGCTTCTGCCATCGGCTTCTACCATCGGCTTCTGTCATCGGCTTCTACCATCGGCTTCTGCCATCGGCTTCTGTCATCGGCTTCTGCCATCGGCTGTCTGTCATCGGCTTCTACCATCGACTTCTGCCATCGGCTGTCTGTCATCGCCTTCTGGTATCAGCTTCTGCCATCGGCTGTCTGTCATCGGCTGTCTGTCATCGGCTTCTGTCATCGGCTTCTACCATCGACTGTCTGCCATCGGCCTCTGCCATCGGCTTCCACCATCGGCTGTCTGCCATCGGCTTCTACAATAGGCTTCTGCCATCGGCTGTCTGCCATCGGCTTCTACAATCGGATTCTGCCATCGGCTTCTGCCATCGGCTTTTGCCATCGGCTTCTATCATCGGCTTCTACCATCGGCTGTCTGCCATCGGCTTCTACCATCGGCTTCTACCATAGGCTTCTACCATAGGCTTCTACCATAGGCTTCTGCCATCGTCTGTCTGTTATCGGCTGTCTGCCATCGGCTTCTGCCATCGGCTTCTGCCATCGGCTTCTACCATCGGCTTCTACCATCGGCTTCTACCATCGGCTGTCTGTCATCGGCTTCTACCATCGGCTTCTACCATCGGCTTCTGCCATCGGCTTCTTCCATCGGCTTCTACCATCGGCTTCTACCATCGGCTTCTACCATCGGCTTCTGCCATCGGCTTCTGCCATCGGCTTCTACCATCGGCTTCTGTCATCGGCTTCTACCATCGGCTTCTGCCATCGGCTTCTACCATCGGCTTCTGTCATCGGCTTCTACAATCGGCTTCTGCCATCGGCTTCTGTCATCGGCTTCTGCCATCGGCTTCTGCCATCGGCTTCTGCCACCGGCTTCTGCCATCGACTTCTGCCATCGGTTTCTGCCATCGGCTTCTGCCATCGGCTTTTGCCATCGGCTTCTACCATCGGCTTCTGTCATCGGCTTCTACCATCGGCTTCTGCCATCGGCTTCTGTCATCGGCTTCTGCCATCGGCTGTCTGTCAACGGCTTCTGCCACCGGCTTCTGCCATCGACTTCTGTCATCGGCTTCTGCCATCGGCTTCTGCCATCGGCTTCTGCCATCGGCTTCTGCCATCGGCTTCTGCCATCGGCTTCTGCCATCGGCTTCTGTCATCGGCTTCTGCCATCGACTTCTGCCATCGACTTCTGCCATCGGCTTCTGCCATCGGCTTCTGTCATCGGCTTCTACCATCGGCTTCTGCCATCGGCTTCTGCCATTGGCTTCTATCATCGGCTTTTGTCATCGGCTTCTGTCATCGGCTTCTGTCATCGGCTTCTGTCATCGGCTTCTACCATCGGCTTCTGCCATCGGCTTCTGTCATCGGCTTCTGCCATCGGCTGTCTGTCAACGGCTTCTGCCACCGGCTTCTGCCATCGACTTCTGTCATCGGCTTCTGCCATCGGCTTCTGCCATCGGCTTCTGCCATCGGCTTCTGCCATCGGCTTCTGCCATCGGCTTCTGCCATCGGCTTCTGTCATCGGCTTCTGCCATCGACTACTGCCATCGACTTCTGCCATCGGCTTCTGCCATCGGCTTCTGTCATCGGCTTCTACCATCGGCTTCTGCCATCGGCTTCTGCCATTGGCTTCTATCATCGGCTTTTGTCATCGGCTTCTGTCATAGGCTTCTGTCTTCGGCTTCTGTCATCGGCTGTCATCGCCTTTGGCCATCGGCTTCAACCATCGGCTTCTGCCATCGGCTTCTGTCATCGGCTGTCTGTCATCGCCTTCTGCCATCGGCTTCTGTCATCGGCTGTCTGTCATCGCCTTTTGCCATCGGCTTCAACCATCGGCTTCTGCCATCGGCTTCTGTCATCGGCTGTCTGTCATCGGCTGTCTGTCATCGGCTTCTGTCATCGGCTTCTACCATCGGCTTCTGCCATCGGCTTCTACCATCGGCTTCTGTCATCGGCTTCTACCATCGGCTTCTGCCATCGGCTTCTGTCATCGGCTTCTGCCATCGGCTGTCTGTCATCGGCTTCTACCATCGACTTCTGCCATCGGCTGTCTGTCATCGCCTTCTGGTATCAGCTTCTGCCATCGGCTGTCTGTCATCGGCTGTCTGTCATCGGCTTCTGTCATCGGCTTCTACCATCGACTGTCTGCCATCGGCCTCTGCCATCGGCTTCCACCATCGGCTGTCTGCCATCGGCTTCTACAATAGGCTTCTGCCATCGGCTGTCTGCCATCGGCTTCTACAATCGGATTCTGCCATCGGCTTCTGCCATCGGCTTTTGCCATCGGCTTCTATCATCGGCTTCTACCATCGGCTGTCTGCCATCGGCTTCTACCATCGGCTTCTACCATAGGCTTCTACCATAGGCTTCTACCATAGGCTTCTGCCATCGTCTGTCTGTTATCGGCTGTCTGCCATCGGCTTCTGCCATCGGCTTCTGCCATCGGCTTCTACCATCGGCTTCTACCATCGGCTTCTACCATCGGCTGTCTGTCATCGGCTTCTACCATCGGCTTCTACCATCGGCTTCTGCCATCGGCTTCTTCCATCGGCTTCTACCATCGGCTTCTACCATCGGCTTCTACCATCGGCTTCTGCCATCGGCTTCTGCCATCGGCTTCTACCATCGGCTTCTGTCATCGGCTTCTACCATCGGCTTCTGCCATCGGCTTCTGCCATCGGCTTCTTCCATCGGCTTCTACCATCGGCTTCCACCATCGGCTTCTACCATCGGCTTCTGCCATCGGCTTCTGCCATCGGCTTCTACCATCGGCTTCTGTCATCGGCTTCTACCATCGGCTTCTGCCATCGGCTTCTACCATCGGCTTCTGTCATCGGCTTCTACCATCGGCTTCTGCCATCGGCTTCTGTCATCGGCTTCTGCCATCGGCTGTCTGTCATCGGCTTCTGCCACCGGCTTCTGCCATCGACTTCTGCCATCGGTTTCTGCCATCGGCTTCTGCCATCGGCTTCTGCCATCGGCTTCTACCATCGGCTTCTGTCATCGGCTTCTACCATCGGCTTCTGCCATCGGCTTCTGCCATCGGCTTCTGCCATCGGCTGTCTGTCAACGGCTTCTGCCACCGGCTTCTGCCATCGACTTCTGTCATCGGCTTCTGCCATCGGCTTCTGCCATCGGCTTCTGCCATCGGCTTCTGCCATCGGCTTTTGCCATCGGCTTCTACCATCGGCTTCTGTCATCGGCTTCTACCATCGGCTTCTGCCATCGGCTTCTGTCATCGGCTTCTGCCATCGGCTGTCTGTCAACGGCTTCTGCCACCGGCTTCTGCCATCGACTTCTGTCATCGGCTTCTGCCATCGGCTTCTGCCATCGGCTTCTGCCATCGGCTTCTGCCATCGGCTTCTGCCATCGGCTTCTGCCATCGGCTTCTGTCATCGGCTTCTGCCATCGACTTCTGCCATCGACTTCTGCCATCGGCTTCTGCCATCGGCTTCTGTCATCGGCTTCTACCATCGGCTTCTGCCATCGGCTTCTGCCATTGGCTTCTATCATCGGCTTTTGTCATCGGCTTCTGTCATCGGCTTCTGTCATCGGCTTCTGTCATCGGCTTCTACCATCGGCTTCTGCCATCGGCTTCTGTCATCGGCTTCTGCCATCGGCTGTCTGTCAACGGCTTCTGCCACCGGCTTCTGCCATCGACTTCTGTCATCGGCTTCTGCCATCGGCTTCTGCCATCGGCTTCTGCCATCGGCTTCTGCCATCGGCTTCTGCCATCGGCTTCTGCCATCGGCTTCTGTCATCGGCTTCTGCCATCGACTACTGCCATCGACTTCTGCCATCGCCTTCTGCCATCGGCTTCTGTCATCGGCTGTCTGTCATCGCCTTTTGCCATCGGCTTCAACCATCGGCTTCTGCCATCGGCTTCTGTCATCGGCTGTCTGTCATCGGCTGTCTGTCATCGGCTTCTGTCATCGGCTTCTACCATCGGCTTCTGCCATCGGCTTCTACCATCGGCTTCTGTCATCGGCTTCTACCATCGGCTTCTGCCATCGGCTTCTGTCATCGGCTTCTGCCATCGGCTGTCTGTCATCGGCTTCTACCATCGACTTCTGCCATCGGCTGTCTGTCATCGCCTTCTGGTATCAGCTTCTGCCATCGGCTGTCTGTCATCGGCTGTCTGTCATCGGCTTCTGTCATCGGCTTCTACCATCGACTGTCTGCCATCGGCCTCTGCCATCGGCTTCCACCATCGGCTGTCTGCCATCGGCTTCTACAATAGGCTTCTGCCATCGGCTGTCTGCCATCGGCTTCTACAATCGGATTCTGCCATCGGCTTCTGCCATCGGCTTTTGCCATCGGCTTCTATCATCGGCTTCTACCATCGGCTGTCTGCCATCGGCTTCTACCATCGGCTTCTACCATAGGCTTCTACCATAGGCTTCTACCATAGGCTTCTGCCATCGTCTGTCTGTTATCGGCTGTCTGCCATCGGCTTCTGCCATCGGCTTCTGCCATCGGCTTCTACCATCGGCTTCTACCATCGGCTTCTACCATCGGCTGTCTGTCATCGGCTTCTACCATCGGCTTCTACCATCGGCTTCTGCCATCGGCTTCTTCCATCGGCTTCTACCATCGGCTTCTACCATCGGCTTCTACCATCGGCTTCTGCCATCGGCTTCTGCCATCGGCTTCTACCATCGGCTTCTGTCATCGGCTTCTACCATCGGCTTCTGCCATCGGCTTCTACCATCGGCTTCTGTCATCGGCTTCTACAATCGGCTTCTGCCATCGGCTTCTGTCATCGGCTTCTGCCATCGGCTTCTGCCATCGGCTTCTGCCACCGGCTTCTGCCATCGACTTCTGCCATCGGTTTCTGCCATCGGCTTCTGCCATCGGCTTTTGCCATCGGCTTCTACCATCGGCTTCTGTCATCGGCTTCTACCATCGGCTTCTGCCATCGGCTTCTGTCATCGGCTTCTGCCATCGGCTGTCTGTCAACGGCTTCTGCCACCGGCTTCTGCCATCGACTTCTGTCATCGGCTTCTGCCATCGGCTTCTGCCATCGGCTTCTGCCATCGGCTTCTGCCATCGGCTTCTGCCATCGGCTTCTGCCATCGGCTTCTGTCATCGGCTTCTGCCATCGACTTCTGCCATCGACTTCTGCCATCGGCTTCTGCCATCGGCTTCTGTCATCGGCTTCTACCATCGGCTTCTGCCATCGGCTTCTGCCATTGGCTTCTATCATCGGCTTTTGTCATCGGCTTCTGTCATCGGCTTCTGTCATCGGCTTCTACCATCGGCTTCTGCCATCGGCTTCTGTCATCGGCTTCTGCCATCGGCTGTCTGTCAACGGCTTCTGCCACCGGCTTCTGCCATCGACTTCTGTCATCGGCTTCTGCCATCGGCTTCTGCCATCGGCTTCTGCCATCGGCTTCTGCCATCGGCTTCTGCCATCGGCTTCTGCCATCGGCTTCTGTCATCGGCTTCTGCCATCGACTACTGCCATCGACTTCTGCCATCGGCTTCTGCCATCGGCTTCTGTCATCGGCTTCTACCATCGGCTTCTGCCATCGGCTTCTGCCATTGGCTTCTATCATCGGCTTTTGTCATCGGCTTCTGTCATAGGCTTCTGTCATAGGCTTCTGTCATCGGCTGTCATCGCCTTTGGCCATCGGCTTCAACCATCGGCTTCTGCCATCGGCTTCTGTCATCGGCTGTCTGTCATCGCCTTCTGCCATCGGCTTCTGTCATCGGCTGTCTGTCATCGCCTTTTGCCATCGGCTTCAACCATCGGCTTCTGCCATCGGCTTCTGTCATCGGCTGTCTGTCATCGGCTGTCTGTCATCGGCTTCTGTCATCGGCTTCTACCATCGGCTTCTGCCATCGGCTTCTACCATCGGCTTCTGTCATCGGCTTCTACCATCGGCTTCTGCCATCGGCTTCTGTCATCGGCTTCTGCCATCGGCTGTCTGTCATCGGCTTCTACCATCGACTTCTGCCATCGGCTGTCTGTCATCGCCTTCTGGTATCAGCTTCTGCCATCGGCTGTCTGTCATCGGCTGTCTGTCATCGGCTTCTGTCATCGGCTTCTACCATCGACTGTCTGCCATCGGCCTCTGCCATCGGCTTCCACCATCGGCTGTCTGCCATCGGCTTCTACAATAGGCTTCTGCCATCGGCTGTCTGCCATCGGCTTCTACAATCGGATTCTGCCATCGGCTTCTGCCATCGGCTTTTGCCATCGGCTTCTATCATCGGCTTCTACCATCGGCTGTCTGCCATCGGCTTCTACCATCGGCTTCTACCATAGGCTTCTACCATAGGCTTCTACCATAGGCTTCTGCCATCGTCTGTCTGTTATCGGCTGTCTGCCATCGGCTTCTGCCATCGGCTTCTGCCATCGGCTTCTACCATCGGCTTCTACCATCGGCTTCTACCATCGGCTGTCTGTCATCGGCTTCTACCATCGGCTTCTACCATCGGCTTCTGCCATCGGCTTCTTCCATCGGCTTCTACCATCGGCTTCTACCATCGGCTTCTACCATCGGCTTCTGCCATCGGCTTCTGCCATCGGCTTCTACCATCGGCTTCTGTCATCGGCTTCTACCATCGGCTTCTGCCATCGGCTTCTGCCATCGGCTTCTTCCATCGGCTTCTACCATCGGCTTCCACCATCGGCTTCTACCATCGGCTTCTGCCATCGGCTTCTGCCATCGGCTTCTACCATCGGCTTCTGTCATCGGCTTCTACCATCGGCTTCTGCCATCGGCTTCTACCATCGGCTTCTGTCATCGGCTTCTACCATCGGCTTCTGCCATCGGCTTCTGTCATCGGCTTCTGCCATCGGCTGTCTGTCATCGGCTTCTGCCACCGGCTTCTGCCATCGACTTCTGCCATCGGTTTCTGCCATCGGCTTCTGCCATCGGCTTCTGCCATCGGCTTCTACCATCGGCTTCTGTCATCGGCTTCTACCATCGGCTTCTGCCATCGGCTTCTGCCATCGGCTTCTGCCATCGGCTGTCTGTCAACGGCTTCTGCCACCGGCTTCTGCCATCGACTTCTGTCATCGGCTTCTGCCATCGGCTTCTGCCATCGGCTTCTGCCATCGGCTTCTGCCATCGGCTTTTGCCATCGGCTTCTACCATCGGCTTCTGTCATCGGCTTCTACCATCGGCTTCTGCCATCGGCTTCTGTCATCGGCTTCTGCCATCGGCTGTCTGTCAACGGCTTCTGCCACCGGCTTCTGCCATCGACTTCTGTCATCGGCTTCTGCCATCGGCTTCTGCCATCGGCTTCTGCCATCGGCTTCTGCCATCGGCTTCTGCCATCGGCTTCTGCCATCGGCTTCTGTCATCGGCTTCTGCCATCGACTTCTGCCATCGACTTCTGCCATCGGCTTCTGCCATCGGCTTCTGTCATCGGCTTCTACCATCGGCTTCTGCCATCGGCTTCTGCCATTGGCTTCTATCATCGGCTTTTGTCATCGGCTTCTGTCATCGGCTTCTGTCTTCGGCTTCTGTCATCGGCTGTCATCGCCTTTGGCCATCGGCTTCAACCATCGGCTTCTGCCATCGGCTTCTGTCATCGGCTGTCTGTCATCGCCTTCTGCCATCGGCTTCTGTCATCGGCTGTCTGTCATCGCCTTTTGCCATCGGCTTCAACCATCGGCTTCTGCCATCGGCTTCTGTCATCGGCTGTCTGTCATCGGCTGTCTGTCATCGGCTTCTGTCATCGGCTTCTACCATCGGCTTCTGCCATCGGCTTCTACCATCGGCTTCTGTCATCGGCTTCTACCATCGGCTTCTGCCATCGGCTTCTGTCATCGGCTTCTGCCATCGGCTGTCTGTCATCGGCTTCTACCATCGACTTCTGCCATCGGCTGTCTGTCATCGCCTTCTGGTATCAGCTTCTGCCATCGGCTGTCTGTCATCGGCTGTCTGTCATCGGCTTCTGTCATCGGCTTCTACCATCGACTGTCTGCCATCGGCCTCTGCCATCGGCTTCCACCATCGGCTGTCTGCCATCGGCTTCTACAATAGGCTTCTGCCATCGGCTGTCTGCCATCGGCTTCTACAATCGGATTCTGCCATCGGCTTCTGCCATCGGCTTTTGCCATCGGCTTCTATCATCGGCTTCTACCATCGGCTGTCTGCCATCGGCTTCTACCATCGGCTTCTACCATAGGCTTCTACCATAGGCTTCTACCATAGGCTTCTGCCATCGTCTGTCTGTTATCGGCTGTCTGCCATCGGCTTCTGCCATCGGCTTCTGCCATCGGCTTCTACCATCGGCTTCTACCATCGGCTTCTACCATCGGCTGTCTGTCATCGGCTTCTACCATCGGCTTCTACCATCGGCTTCTGCCATCGGCTTCTTCCATCGGCTTCTACCATCGGCTTCTACCATCGGCTTCTACCATCGGCTTCTGCCATCGGCTTCTGCCATCGGCTTCTACCATCGGCTTCTGTCATCGGCTTCTACCATCGGCTTCTGCCATCGGCTTCTGCCATCGGCTTCTTCCATCGGCTTCTACCATCGGCTTCCACCATCGGCTTCTACCATCGGCTTCTGCCATCGGCTTCTGCCATCGGCTTCTACCATCGGCTTCTGTCATCGGCTTCTACCATCGGCTTCTGCCATCGGCTTCTACCATCGGCTTCTGTCATCGGCTTCTACCATCGGCTTCTGCCATCGGCTTCTGTCATCGGCTTCTGCCATCGGCTGTCTGTCATCGGCTTCTGCCACCGGCTTCTGCCATCGACTTCTGCCATCGGTTTCTGCCATCGGCTTCTGCCATCGGCTTCTGCCATCGGCTTCTACCATCGGCTTCTGTCATCGGCTTCTACCATCGGCTTCTGCCATCGGCTTCTGCCATCGGCTTCTGCCATCGGCTGTCTGTCAACGGCTTCTGCCACCGGCTTCTGCCATCGACTTCTGTCATCGGCTTCTGCCATCGGCTTCTGCCATCGGCTTCTGCCATCGGCTTCTGCCATCGGCTTCTGCCATCGGCTTCTGCCATCGGCTTCTGCCATCGGCTTCTGCCATCGGCTTCTGTCATCGGCTTCTGCCATCGACTTCTGCCATCGACTTCTGTCATCGGCTTCTGCCATCGGCTTCTGTCATCGGCTTCTACCATCGGCTTCGGCCATCGGCTTCTGCCATTGGCTTCTATCATCGGCTTTTGTCATCGGCTTCTGTCATCGGCTTCTGTCATCGGCTTCTGTCATCGGCTGTCATCGCCTTTTGCCATCGGCTTCTACAATCGGATTCTGCCATCGGCTTCTGCCATCGGCTTTTGCCATCGGCTTCTATCATCGGCTTCTACCATCGGCTGTCTGCCATCGGCTTCTACCATCGGCTTCTACCATAGGCTTCTACCATAGGCTTCTACCATAGGCTTCTGCCATCGTCTGTCTGTTATCGGCTGTCTGCCATCGGCTTCTGCCATCGGCTTCTGCCATCGGCTTCTACCATCGGCTTCTACCATCGGCTTCTACCATCGGCTGTCTGTCATCGGCTTCTACCATCGGCTTCTACCATCGGCTTCTGCCATCGGCTTCTTCCATCGGCTTCTACCATCGGCTTCTACCATCGGCTTCTACCATCGGCTTCTGCCATCGGCTTCTGCCATCGGCTTCTACCATCGGCTTCTGTCATCGGCTTCTACCATCGGCTTCTGCCATCGGCTTCTACCATCGGCTTCTGTCATCGGCTTCTACCATCTGCTTCTGCCATCGGCTTCTGTCATCGGCTTCTGCCATCGGCTGTCTGTCATCGGCTTCTGCCACCGGCTTCTGCCATCGACTTCTGCCATCGGTTTCTGCCATCGGCTTCTGCCATCGGCTTCTGCCATCGGCTTCTACCATCGGCTTCTGTCATCGGCTTCTACCATCGGCTTCTGCCATCGGCTTCTGTCATCGGCTTCTGCCATCGGCTGTCTGTCAACGGCTTCTGCCACCGGCTTCTGCCATCGACTTCTGTCATCGGCTTCTGCCATCGGCTTCTGCCATCGGCTTCTGCCATCGGCTTCTGTCATCGGCTTCTGCCATCGACTACTGCCATCGACTTCTGCCATCGGCTTCTGCCATCGGCTTCTGTCATCGGCTTCTACCATCGGCTTCTGCCATCGGCTTCTGCCATTGGCTTCTATCATCGGCTTTTGTCATCGGCTTCTGTCATCGGCTTCTGTCTTCGGCTTCTGTCATCGGCTGTCATCGCCTTTGGCCATCGGCTTCAACCATCGGCTTCTGCCATCGGCTTCTGTCATCGGCTGTCTGTCATCGCCTTCTGCCATCGGCTTCTGTCATCGGCTGTCTGTCATCGCCTTTTGCCATCGGCTTCAACCATCGGCTTCTGCCATCGGCTTCTGTCATCGGCTGTCTGTCATCGGCTGTCTGTCATCGGCTTCTGTCATCGGCTTCTACCATCGGCTTCTGCCATCGGCTTCTACTATCGGCTTCTGTCATCGGCTTCTACCATCGGCTTCTGCCATCGGCTTCTGTCATCGGCTTCTGCCATCGGCTGTCTGTCATCGGCTTCTACCATCGGCTTCTGCCATCGGCTTCTACCATCGGCTTCTGTCATCGGCTTCTACCATCTGCTTCTGCCATCGGCTTCTGTCATCGGCTTCTGCCATCGGCTGTCTGTCATCGGCTTCTGCCACCGGCTTCTGCCATCGACTTCTGCCATCGGTTTCTGCCATCGGCTTCTGCCATCGGCTTCTGCCATCGGCTTCTACCATCGGCTTCTGTCATCGGCTTCTACCATCGGCTTCTGCCATCGGCTTCTGTCATCGGCTTCTGCCATCGGCTGTCTGTCAACGGCTTCTGCCACCGGCTTCTGCCATCGACTTCTGTCATCGGCTTCTGCCATCGGCTTCTGCCATCGGCTTCTGCCATCGGCTTCTGTCATCGGCTTCTGCCATCGACTACTGCCATCGACTTCTGCCATCGGCTTCTGCCATCGGCTTCTGTCATCGGCTTCTACCATCGGCTTCTGCCATCGGCTTCTGCCATTGGCTTCTATCATCGGCTTTTGTCATCGGCTTCTGTCATCGGCTTCTGTCTTCGGCTTCTGTCATCGGCTGTCATCGCCTTTGGCCATCGGCTTCAACCATCGGCTTCTGCCATCGGCTTCTGTCATCGGCTGTCTGTCATCGCCTTCTGCCATCGGCTTCTGTCATCGGCTGTCTGTCATCGCCTTTTGCCATCGGCTTCAACCATCGGCTTCTGCCATCGGCTTCTGTCATCGGCTGTCTGTCATCGGCTGTCTGTCATCGGCTTCTGTCATCGGCTTCTACCATCGGCTTCTGCCATCGGCTTCTACCATCGGCTTCTGTCATCGGCTTCTACCATCGGCTTCTGCCATCGGCTTCTGTCATCGGCTTCTGCCATCGGCTGTCTGTCATCGGCTTCTACCATCGACTTCTGCCATCGGCTGTCTGTCATCGCCTTCTGGTATCAGCTTCTGCCATCGGCTGTCTGTCATCGGCTGTCTGTCATCGGCTTCTGTCATCGGCTTCTACCATCTGCTTCTGCCATCGGCTTCTGTCATCGGCTTCTGCCATCGGCTGTCTGTCATCGGCTTCTGCCACCGGCTTCTGCCATCGACTTCTGCCATCGGTTTCTGCCATCGGCTTCTGCCATCGGCTTCTGCCATCGGCTTCTACCATCGGCTTCTGTCATCGGCTTCTACCATCGGCTTCTGCCATCGGCTTCTGTCATCGGCTTCTGCCATCGGCTGTCTGTCAACGGCTTCTGCCACCGGCTTCTGCCATCGACTTCTGTCATCGGCTTCTGCCATCGGCTTCTGCCATCGGCTTCTGCCATCGGCTTCTGTCATCGGCTTCTGCCATCGACTACTGCCATCGACTTCTGCCATCGGCTTCTGCCATCGGCTTCTGTCATCGGCTTCTACCATCGGCTTCTGCCATCGGCTTCTGCCATTGGCTTCTATCATCGGCTTTTGTCATCGGCTTCTGTCATCGGCTTCTGTCTTCGGCTTCTGTCATCGGCTGTCATCGCCTTTGGCCATCGGCTTCAACCATCGGCTTCTGCCATCGGCTTCTGTCATCGGCTGTCTGTCATCGCCTTCTGCCATCGGCTTCTGTCATCGGCTGTCTGTCATCGCCTTTTGCCATCGGCTTCAACCATCGGCTTCTGCCATCGGCTTCTGTCATCGGCTGTCTGTCATCGGCTGTCTGTCATCGGCTTCTGTCATCGGCTTCTACCATCGGCTTCTGCCATCGGCTTCTACCATCGGCTTCTGTCATCGGCTTCTACCATCGGCTTCTGCCATCGGCTTCTGTCATCGGCTTCTGCCATCGGCTGTCTGTCATCGGCTTCTACCATCGACTTCTGCCATCGGCTGTCTGTCATCGCCTTCTGGTATCAGCTTCTGCCATCGGCTGTCTGTCATCGGCTGTCTGTCATCGGCTTCTGTCATCGGCTTCTACCATCGACTGTCTGCCATCGGCCTCTGCCATCGGCTTCCACCATCGGCTGTCTGCCATCGGCTTCTACAATAGGCTTCTGCCATCGGCTGTCTGCCATCGGCTTCTACAATCGGATTCTGCCATCGGCTTCTGCCATCGGCTTTTGCCATCGGCTTCTATCATCGGCTTCTACCATCGGCTGTCTGCCATCGGCTTCTACCATCGGCTTCTACCATAGGCTTCTACCATAGGCTTCTACCATAGGCTTCTGCCATCGTCTGTCTGTTATCGGCTGTCTGCCATCGGCTTCTGCCATCGGCTTCTGCCATCGGCTTCTACCATCGGCTTCTACCATCGGCTTCTACCATCGGCTGTCTGTCATCGGCTTCTACCATCGGCTTCTACCATCGGCTTCTGCCATCGGCTTCTTCCATCGGCTTCTACCATCGGCTTCTACCATCGGCTTCTACCATCGGCTTCTGCCATCGGCTTCTGCCATCGGCTTCTACCATCGGCTTCTGTCATCGGCTTCTACCATCGGCTTCTGCCATCGGCTTCTGCCATCGGCTTCTTCCATCGGCTTCTACCATCGGCTTCCACCATCGGCTTCTACCATCGGCTTCTGCCATCGGCTTCTGCCATCGGCTTCTACCATCGGCTTCTGTCATCGGCTTCTACCATCGGCTTCTGCCATCGGCTTCTACCATCGGCTTCTGTCATCGGCTTCTACCATCGGCTTCTGCCATCGGCTTCTGTCATCGGCTTCTGCCATCGGCTGTCTGTCATCGGCTTCTGCCACCGGCTTCTGCCATCGAATTCTGCCATCGGTTTCTGCCATCGGCTTCTGCCATCGGCTTCTGCCATCGGCTTCTACCATCGGCTTCTGTCATCGGCTTCTACCATCGGCTTCTGCCATCGGCTTCTGCCATCGGCTTCTGCCATCGGCTGTCTGTCAACGGCTTCTGCCACCGGCTTCTGCCATCGACTTCTGTCATCGGCTTCTGCCATCGGCTTCTGCCATCGGCTTCTGCCATCGGCTTCTGCCATCGGCTTCTGCCATCGGCTTCTGCCATCGGCTTCTGCCATCGGCTTCTGTCATCGGCTTCTGCCATCGACTTCTGCCATCGACTTCTGTCATCGGCTTCTGCCATCGGCTTCTGTCATCGGCTTCTACCATCGGCTTCTGCCATCGGCTTCTGCCATTGGCTTCTATCATCGGCTTTTGTCATCGGCTTCTGTCATCGGCTTCTGTCATCGGCTTCTGTCATCGGCTGTCATCGCCTTTTGCCATCGGCTTCTACAATCGGATTCTGCCATCGGCTTCTGCCATCGGCTTTTGCCATCGGCTTCTATCATCGGCTTCTACCATCGGCTGTCTGCCATCGGCTTCTACCATCGGCTTCTACCATAGGCTTCTACCATAGGCTTCTACCATAGGCTTCTGCCATCGTCTGTCTGTTATCGGCTGTCTGCCATCGGCTTCTGCCATCGGCTTCTGCCATCGGCTTCTACCATCGGCTTCTACCATCGGCTTCTACCATCGGCTGTCTGTCATCGGCTTCTACCATCGGCTTCTACCATCGGCTTCTGCCATCGGCTTCTTCCATCGGCTTCTACCATCGGCTTCTACCATCGGCTTCTACCATCGGCTTCTGCCATCGGCTTCTGCCATCGGCTTCTACCATCGTCTTCTGTCATCGGCTTCTACCATCGGCTTCTGCCATCGGCTTCTACCATCGGCTTCTGTCATCGGCTTCTACCATCTGCTTCTGCCATCGGCTTCTGTCATCGGCTTCTGCCATCGGCTGTCTGTCATCGGCTTCTGCCACCGGCTTCTGCCATCGACTTCTGCCATCGGTTTCTGCCATCGGCTTCTGCCATCGGCTTCTGCCATCGGCTTCTACCATCGGCTTCTGTCATCGGCTTCTACCATCGGCTTCTGCCATCGGCTTCTGTCATCGGCTTCTGCCATCGGCTGTCTGTCAACGGCTTCTGCCACCGGCTTCTGCCATCGACTTCTGTCATCGGCTTCTGCCATCGGCTTCTGCCATCGGCTTCTGCCATCGGCTTCTGTCATCGGCTTCTGCCATCGACTACTGCCATCGACTTCTGCCATCGGCTTCTGCCATCGGCTTCTGTCATCGGCTTCTACCATCGGCTTCTGCCATCGGCTTCTGCCATTGGCTTCTATCATCGGCTTTTGTCATCGGCTTCTGTCATCGGCTTCTGTCTTCGGCTTCTGTCATCGGCTGTCATCGCCTTTGGCCATCGGCTTCAACCATCGGCTTCTGCCATCGGCTTCTGTCATCGGCTGTCTGTCATCGCCTTCTGCCATCGGCTTCTGTCATCGGCTGTCTGTCATCGCCTTTTGCCATCGGCTTCAACCATCGGCTTCTGCCATCGGTTTCTGTCATCGGCTGTCTGTCATCGGCTGTCTGTCATCGGCTTCTGTCATCGGCTTCTACCATCGGCTTCTGCCATCGGCTTCTACTATCGGCTTCTGTCATCGGCTTCTACCATCGGCTTCTGCCATCGGCTTCTGTCATCGGCTTCTGCCATCGGCTGTCTGTCATCGGCTTCTACCATCGGCTTCTGCCATCGGCTTCTACCATCGGCTTCTGTCATCGGCTTCTACCATCTGCTTCTGCCATCGGCTTCTGTCATCGGCTTCTGCCATCGGCTGTCTGTCATCGGCTTCTGCCACCGGCTTCTGCCATCGACTTCTGCCATCGGTTTCTGCCATCGGCTTCTGCCATCGGCTTCTGCCATCGGCTTCTACCATCGGCTTCTGTCATCGGCTTCTACCATCGGCTTCTGCCATCGGCTTCTGTCATCGGCTTCTGCCATCGGCTGTCTGTCAACGGCTTCTGCCACCGGCTTCTGCCATCGACTTCTGTCATCGGCTTCTGCCATCGGCTTCTGCCATCGGCTTCTGCCATCGGCTTCTGTCATCGGCTTCTGCCATCGACTACTGCCATCGACTTCTGCCATCGGCTTCTGCCATCGGCTTCTGTCATCGGCTTCTACCATCGGCTTCTGCCATCGGCTTCTGCCATTGGCTTCTATCATCGGCTTTTGTCATCGGCTTCTGTCATCGGCTTCTGTCTTCGGCTTCTGTCATCGGCTGTCATCGCCTTTGGCCATCGGCTTCAACCATCGGCTTCTGCCATCGGCTTCTGTCATCGGCTGTCTGTCATCGCCTTCTGCCATCGGCTTCTGTCATCGGCTGTCTGTCATCGCCTTTTGCCATCGGCTTCAACCATCGGCTTCTGCCATCGGCTTCTGTCATCGGCTGTCTGTCATCGGCTGTCTGTCATCGGCTTCTGTCATCGGCTTCTACCATCGGCTTCTGCCATCGGCTTCTACCATCGGCTTCTGTCATCGGCTTCTACCATCGGCTTCTGCCATCGGCTTCTGTCATCGGCTTCTGCCATCGGCTGTCTGTCATCGGCTTCTACCATCGACTTCTGCCATCGGCTGTCTGTCATCGCCTTCTGGTATCAGCTTCTGCCATCGGCTGTCTGTCATCGGCTGTCTGTCATCGGCTTCTGTCATCGGCTTCTACCATCTGCTTCTGCCATCGGCTTCTGTCATCGGCTTCTGCCATCGGCTGTCTGTCATCGGCTTCTGCCACCGGCTTCTGCCATCGACTTCTGCCATCGGTTTCTGCCATCGGCTTCTGCCATCGGCTTCTGCCATCGGCTTCTACCATCGGCTTCTGTCATCGGCTTCTACCATCGGCTTCTGCCATCGGCTTCTGTCATCGGCTTCTGCCATCGGCTGTCTGTCAACGGCTTCTGCCACCGGCTTCTGCCATCGACTTCTGTCATCGGCTTCTGCCATCGGCTTCTGCCATCGGCTTCTGCCATCGGCTTCTGTCATCGGCTTCTGCCATCGACTACTGCCATCGACTTCTGCCATCGGCTTCTGCCATCGGCTTCTGTCATCGGCTTCTACCATCGGCTTCTGCCATCGGCTTCTGCCATTGGCTTCTATCATCGGCTTTTGTCATCGGCTTCTGTCATCGGCTTCTGTCTTCGGCTTCTGTCATCGGCTGTCATCGCCTTTGGCCATCGGCTTCAACCATCGGCTTCTGCCATCGGCTTCTGTCATCGGCTGTCTGTCATCGCCTTCTGCCATCGGCTTCTGTCATCGGCTGTCTGTCATCGCCTTTTGCCATCGGCTTCAACCATCGGCTTCTGCCATCGGCTTCTGTCATCGGCTGTCTGTCATCGGCTGTCTGTCATCGGCTTCTGTCATCGGCTTCTACCATCGGCTTCTGCCATCGGCTTCTACCATCGGCTTCTGTCATCGGCTTCTACCATCGGCTTCTGCCATCGGCTTCTGTCATCGGCTTCTGCCATCGGCTGTCTGTCATCGGCTTCTACCATCGACTTCTGCCATCGGCTGTCTGTCATCGCCTTCTGGTATCAGCTTCTGCCATCGGCTGTCTGTCATCGGCTGTCTGTCATCGGCTTCTGTCATCGGCTTCTACCATCGACTGTCTGCCATCGGCCTCTGCCATCGGCTTCCACCATCGGCTGTCTGCCATCGGCTTCTACAATAGGCTTCTGCCATCGGCTGTCTGCCATCGGCTTCTACAATCGGATTCTGCCATCGGCTTCTGCCATCGGCTTTTGCCATCGGCTTCTATCATCGGCTTCTACCATCGGCTGTCTGCCATCGGCTTCTACCATCGGCTTCTACCATAGGCTTCTACCATAGGCTTCTACCATAGGCTTCTGCCATCGTCTGTCTGTTATCGGCTGTCTGCCATCGGCTTCTGCCATCGGCTTCTGCCATCGGCTTCTACCATCGGCTTCTACCATCGGCTTCTACCATCGGCTGTCTGTCATCGGCTTCTACCATCGGCTTCTACCATCGGCTTCTGCCATCGGCTTCTTCCATCGGCTTCTACCATCGGCTTCTACCATCGGCTTCTACCATCGGCTTCTGCCATCGGCTTCTGCCATCGGCTTCTACCATCGGCTTCTGCCATCGGCTTCTACCATCGGCTTCAACCATCGGCTTCTGCCATCGGCTTCTACCATCGGCTTCTACCATCGGCTTCTGCCATCGGCTTCTGCCATCGGCTTCTACCATCGGCTTCTGTCATCGGCTTCTACCATCGGCTTCTGCCATCGGCTTCTGTCATCGGCTTCTGCCATCGGCTGTCTGTCAACGGCTTCTGCCACCGGCTTCTGCCATCGACTTCTGTCATCGGCTTCTGCCATCGGCTTCTGCCATCGGCTTCTGCCATCGGCTTCTGCCATCGGCTTCTGCCATCGACTTCTGTCATCGGCTTCTGCCATCGGCTTCTACCATCGGCTTCTACCATCGGCTTCTGTCATCGGCTTCTACCATCGGCTTCTGCCATCGGCTTCTGTCATCGGCTTCTGCCATCGGCTTCTGCCATCGGCTTCTGCCACCGGCTTCTGCCATCGACTTCTGCCATCGGTTTCTGCCATCGGCTTCTGCCATCGGCTTTTGCCATCGGCTTCTACCATCGGCTTCTGTCATCGGCTTCTACCATCGGCTTCTGCCATCGGCTTCTGTCATCGGCTTCTGCCATCGGCTGTCTGTCAACGGCTTCTGCCACCGGCTTCTGCCATCGACTTCTGTCATCGGCTTCTGCCATCGGCTTCTGCCATCGGCTTCTGCCATCGGCTTCGGCCATCGGCTTCTGCCATCGGCTTCTGCCATCGGCTTCTGTCATCGGCTTCTGCCATCGACTTCTGCCATCGACTTCTGCCATCGGCTTCTGCCATCGGCTTCTGTCATCGGCTTCTACCATCGGCTTCTGCCATCGGCTTCTGCCATTGGCTTCTATCATCGGCTTTTGTCATCGGCTTCTGTCATCGGCTTCTGTCATCGGCTTCTGTCATCGGCTTCTACCATCGGCTTCTGCCATCGGCTTCTGTCATCGGCTTCTGCCATCGGCTGTCTGTCAACGGCTTCTGCCACCGGCTTCTGCCATCGACTTCTGTCATCGGCTTCTGCCATCGGCTTCTGCCATCGGCTTCTGCCATCGGCTTCTGCCATCGGCTTCTGCCATCGGCTTCTGCCATCGGCTTCTGTCATCGGCTTCTGCCATCGACTACTGCCATCGACTTCTGCCATCGGCTTCTGCCATCGGCTTCTGTCATCGGCTTCTACCATCGGCTTCTGCCATCGGCTTCTGCCATTGGCTTCTATCATCGGCTTTTGTCATCGGCTTCTGTCATCGGCTTCTGTCTTCGGCTTCTGTCATCGGCTGTCATCGCCTTTGGCCATCGGCTTCAACCATCGGCTTCTGCCATCGGCTTCTGTCATCGGCTGTCTGTCATCGCCTTCTGTCATCGGCTGTCTGTCATCGCCTTTTGCCATCGGCTTCAACCATCGGCTTCTGCCATCGGCTTCTGCCATCGGCTTCAACCATCGGCTTCTACCATCGGCTGTCTGCCATCGGCTTCTACCATCGGCTTCTACCATAGGCTTCTACCATAGGCTTCTACCATAGGCTTCTGCCATCGTCTGTCTGTTATCGGCTGTCTGCCATCGGCTTCTGCCATCGGCTTCTGCCATCGGCTTCTACCATCGGCTTCTACCATCGGCTTCTACCATCGGCTGTCTGTCATCGGCTTCTACCATCGGCTTCTACCATCGGCTTCTGCCATCGGCTTCTTCCATCGGCTTCTACCATCGGCTTCTACCATCGGCTTCTACCATCGGCTTCTGCCATCGGCTTCTGCCATCGGCTTCTACCATCGGCTTCTGTCATCGGCTTCTACCATCGGCTTCTGCCATCGGCTTCTACCATCGGCTTCTGTCATCGGCTTCTACCATCGGCTTCTGCCATCGGCTTCTGTCATCGGCTTCTGCCACCGGCTTCTGCCATCGACTTCTGCCATCGGTTTCTGCCATCGGCTTCTGCCATCGGCTTTTGCCATCGGCTTCTACCATCGGCTTCTGTCATCGGCTTCTACCATCGGCTTCTGCCATCGGCTTCTGTCATCGGCTTCTGCCATCGGCTGTCTGTCAACGGCTTCTGCCACCGGCTTCTGCCATCGACTTCTGTCATCGGCTTCTGCCATCGGCTTCTGCCATCGGCTTCTACCATCGGCTTCTGCCATCGGCTTCTGTCATCGGCTTCTGCCATCGGCTTCTGCCATAGGCTTCTGTTATTGGCTTCTGTCATCGATCGGCTTCTATCATAGGCTTCTATCATAGGCTTCTGTCATCGGCTTCTGTCATTGGCTTCTGTCATCGGCTTCTGTCATAGGCTTTTGTCATTGGCTTCTGTCATCGATCGGCTTCTGCCATCGGCTTTTGCCATCGCCTTCTGTCATCGGCTTCTGCCGTCGGCTTCTACCATCAGCTTTTGCCATCGGCTTCTACCATCGGCTTCTGCCATCGGCTTCTGTCATCGGCTTCTGTCATATGCTTCTGCCATCGGCTTCTGTCATAGGCTTTTATCATTGACTTCTGTCATCGATCGGCTTCTGTCATTGGCTTCTGTCATCGGCTTCTGCCATCGGCTTCTGTCATAGGCTTCTGTCATTGGCTTCTGTCGTCGATCGGCTTCTGTCATAGGCTTCTGTCATTGGCTTCTGCCATCGGCTTCTGTCATCAGCTTCTGCCATTGGCTTTTGTCATTGGCTTTTGCCATCGGCTTCTGCCATCGGCTTCTGCCATCGGCTTTTGTCATCAGCTTCTGCCATCGGCTTCTGTCATCGGCTTCTGTCATTGATCGGCTTCAACCATCGGCTTCTGTCATCGGCTTCTGTCATCGGCTTCTGCCATCGGCTTCTGTCATAGGCTTCTGTCATTGGCTTCTGTCGTCGATCGGCTTCTGTCATAGGCTTCTGTCATTGGCTCCTGTCATTGGCTTCTGCCATCGGCTTCTGTCATCAGCTTCTGCCATCGGCTTCTGTCATTGGCTTTTGCCATCAGCTTCTGCCATCGGCTTCTGCCATCGGCTTTTGTCATCAGCTTCTGCCATCGGCTTCTGTCATCGGCTTCTGTCATCGATCGGCTTCAACCATCGGCTTCTGCCATCGGCTTCTGTCATCAGCTTCTGCCATCGGCTTCTGTCATTGGCTTCTGCCAGCGGCTTTTGTCATCGGCTTCTGTCATCGATCGGCTTCAACCATCGGCTTCTTCCATCGGCTTCTGTCATCAGCTTCTGCCATAGGCTTCTGTCATTGGCTTCTGCCATCGGCTTCTGTCATCAACTTCTGCCATCGGCTTCTGCCATCGGCTTCTGTCATCGGAGGTTGCCCACAATATTGAATATTTACGAATCAGCGCGGAAAAACAGTTTGCTTCTTTCAAACTTGAATGCCAGAGTGGGGTTCCAAACAGCGATCTCCGACTTTTCAAGCAGGCAGCTTCAACCACTGCAGCACCCCCCCCCCCCCCTGCACATCATACACGGAATTCGCCCAGCCATGCGTCTGGTCATCCGTGTAAAATAATAGCTGTGTGTCCCTACATTATTTAAGGCTTCCACTCAGCCCACGTCACGCACCACAATAGACAGTACACAATAGATAACTATTCAGTAAGCTGATATCAACATCACACCTGAGCACAGGATCAAAACTGGCGCATGCGTTAACATATCGTCCTTTAGATGTCTTAATGGAGTGATTTTTTCTAATTCGATTTTATAATAACAACACTTTTTTTAATTGTTGGAGATATGCCTGAATGACGGCCCTCTATATTAACTGTCTCATTAACTGAATTACATAATTATATTGTCTCCTTTGATATGAAAGGGTCTATATGCCACTTTACAAAGTGGCAGATACACCCTTTCATATCCAAGGGGAGGATTCACCTGAAGACAGAATTCAACTATATATGTATATAGTTGAAATGTATATCGCATGCATTTCGCTCATTTTTCAGTCACTTACCACACGATTTTTCTAAAATTCTGTACATGATATTTATCGAGTAAACCTCCAAAAGGCCTGACAATTTCTCGAAATTATATATATAGATAAATCGATTTTTGTTGACATAATTCGAAATCATTGCTATCTTATTTTTCATAGAAATATATATATATATACAATATGTTCAACAGTTATACACATTATTTAAAAAGTTGGACTATTTTTAATGAAATTCTGGGTTTAAAACAATTTAATGGGTTATGGTTATAAAGGGAAGTCATAATTTTTATTTTACATCATGTCAAATGGTCTAAGTTTTGAATGATTGAATGGGATGGTGTTTTTGGCCAGCTTTGTGTACATACAGGCTAAACTGGACCTGGAGAACCTTCAGAGAATAGTGCGATGAATCTGATGATACTACCCTCCAATTCGAGCTGTGGCAGTCTGCAGCCAAGCATCCTGCCTCTCGGTCACGAAGGCTCCCCACGATTGACCTTTTAATATCATAATAAAATAATATAAAAAGCCATAGGGCATATAATTATGGTTATTATGAATAATATGGTAGTTGTTTCGTGCAGAGTATTCCTCTGTTATTGCTGACAATGAGTTGATGTATTGACTTCCGGGACAGTAACTCAAGCAAGAACGATACATCTTTGGTGCAACGTTGGCCCACCGTCTGCAACGCCGGCCCAACATTAACCCAACATTGGGTGAGCGTGTCATGTTAGCCGGGACATCATAATCACCAACTCGCACGACCTGACGTGTCACCGCAAAATATCACTCCAACAAACATCAGACGTTGAGCCAATGGTGGTTTAATGTTGCAGACGGTGGCCCAACATTAAACCAGCATTTGCTCAACGTCTGCTGTTTGCTGGACTACTCGGTCGCTGATGATGTTGCTGCCATGGTAACACGTCAGTCTCGCATCCCTGATACGCTGTCAATTAGGTGTGAATTTATCGCATCAGTAGTCAGGATCATTGACTGCAGTGACAATCAGGCCGACAGAAGGTCAAGGGATGTGATAAGACTAAATAACGCTAACACTGAGAGGAAACAGCGGGTCCAAAAGTGGAATTTGACCTTCCCTCACCCCCACTTCCCCTCTACGCAATGGTGAAAAACTTGTTCAATGCATATTTTGGTCAAATGAGCTCAACAAAATATATCGATTATTGCCTTCTGGCGGCTATTTGAGAAAAATCGAAATTGTGCGGAAGCACACACCGGAAAGTTTGGAACTTTTTTGTATATTCATCCGCTATGTGTTTGGCACTTTTAGTAAATGAAATGAATCAGGCTTTAGGCCACCTTTGTGCACATATAGGCTGAACTGGGACAGGAGAACATCCTGAGGATGGTGATATGATTTAGATGACACTGTCCTCCAGACACAGGATTCGAAATTCGAGCCCTGGCGGTCTGAGGCCGAGCACGCTACCTCTCGATCACGGAGGCTCCCCACAATACTGACTTTCACACGTGGATGGGTAAGAAACATTATGTTTCTTTCAAACCGCCGAGACCGGGAACCGAACCCCGAACTCTGGCGAGAAAGGCAGCGGTGCTAACCACTACCCTAGGACTCCCGCCCGGCACTTTTAGTGAAAAGTTAGGCTTTTTCTGATTTTTATTTACGGGTTGAACCCTAATGAATTCGAACAGGGAAGGTCTTCGTGACGTTTGTTTGTAAAATAGATGAGCTCGTCATATTTTTTTACAAAATTTAGCTCAGAAACTGAACATTTTCTGTAATCGGTCGGCGGCTTAATCAGCCATTACCCGCTAATCACGACAATAGTCGTTTTTAACCCTTTGAAGCCTGAATTTGCCATTGTCATCTTCATCCACTACAAGCCGCGAATTGCTATCGCAATTCGTGACTCGTAGTGGATGAAGATGATTTGAAGTGAGTTAAAAAATTAAAGAAAATTACAACGTATTGGTAATCCAGTTTCATGGAAATTTTCATTTATAAACCCTTGGTTGTAGGAAAATTAAGTAGGTTTTCAAGGATGTTAGATGATGCTTTAATGTATCGTGAGGGCTTAAAGGGTTAATAGATTCATTACTCGATCAAATCACTGTTATTGGGAATGAAACGTGCGCTTAAACATCAAGATTTGCAAATATATGTAATGTCACAGTTAGTCACACACTTGAAGGTGTGGTTCGCCGTAAATTATTTAATTTAGCTATTTAGGGGTTAAGATATTAGACATAGTTTCCCAGCAGGCCAGACATTTTAGTCCAGGAGCCCAGAAGGTTTTATTTAGCATTGCGACTACAAAAGGTTTGAAGTATATCACGTGTAGACCAGACCGTCAGGACCCCAAAAGTACAATTCATAAGTGTCGCAACATGATCCGATTAATGTTATAGCCCTTTAATTAGGGCCGAAATTAGTGATTAATTAGCATACCCAGTACATGCACAAAACCAATGGCACAGAAAAGGTGGTTGGTGGTAGAGCCCGAATTCATCATTCTTAAGTGTCAAATACTGTACTTATTAATTATGTTCAGTAGTCGGAGAGCAAAGGGTCTCACGGGAGGGAATCGATGTAGTGAGTGAAATCAGTGGCTGTGAGACGTGACTGAGGACAATAATATGGCCAGTTTGGCCCTGTGGACATCTAGAGAGGCTGAAGGACATGACCGGCTGCGTCCAACATGGTCAACAGCAGGGGATCACACGTGCCGGACTGATGTTGGGCCGAAGTCTACGACGTCGGTCCACCATCAGTCAACCATCGGGTCAATGCCCCATGTTGACTGGTGTACCTCACATCCTTCACAGATGTCTACCTACACAGATGGCGATCTTGTCGTTGGGCCACATCTCTGTTTTCGATGAGCGCGCGCATTTGATTTAGGCAGCGCATTACCAAAACAAAAACATGTGTTTTTTTCTGCCCAGCACGCGCATTGGATTGTTCCCGATTTCTGAGAAAAAACAGTTAATTTCGGGAGATAAAACAAACATCCAAAAAAAAAACAATTTTCTTTAGGAGATAAAAAACATTTTTTCAAGCTATGTTTTTTTGCTTGTTTTTTTTCGTCGCCCTTATAAACTTTATTTTAAATAGATCAACAGTTTTTTTATTTGGACGCCCTCATTAACTTTTCTAGAAATTTGTCCAATGTTTTTTTTTATTTCGTCGCCCTCATTAACTTTTCCAAAAATACGTTCAATGTTTTTTTTTCTGAAATGTTTTTTTTTACCGCCCACCCTCATTAGATTTTTGATTTTTGTCTGATCTAACACAAATAAATTAAACATAGTGGCCTTAGTCCTAGTTTGCGCAACCACGTCGGTCAGCGTTAGATGTCCATCTCAATCATCTCACCCTCCTCAGGAGGTTCCCCTGGTCCAGTTTAGCCTATATGTGCACAAAAGTGGCCTAAAACCCCATTCATCCCATTTAATGTCATAGAGATTCACAGCATAGCAAAAGCTATGTTTCTGTGTGCTGGTAGACAGTGTACGCTAAGGTCAACAATTTTATAAAAAATGTCAGGGTAACCCTATTCAAATGATAATTTCTGCTATAAAGACTGGTGTTTAATTCCCCACATTAACCCTTTAACCGACGGTGTCGCATATATTCGGGTTTTCATTTTTTATTACCACATTAAGTACCACCTCTTAAACATGTGACAGAGATAAAATGTGACATCAATCAGCAATATTTTAAAACAGTTGACCTCTATTTTGCCAAATCTGAATAATTTTCACTCACTTGAAGTTGTGGATCGCGTCAGCGAGACACAACTTCAAGTGGGTGAAAATTCAGATTGAATAATTTGGCGGTTAAAGGGATAAGGCTTTATTCCAATGAGATGTAAATCTGTCATTACAGAAAAATAAAATAAAAAGCATTGAAACAAAGACGTCTAAATTCATTGCGCAATCGATCGCATGCACACCGGGGCACAACTTACCGAATTATTACAGACTCTGTGTCGTACACAGAGTCTGCTATTACTGACCATCCTGTCGTATGTGGAGATAGCCCCAATATGACCAAAACAGAAGCTTTTAGCCACATATCGCGACCAATTAAAAACGTGTGACTTTTCTTTTCACGCTCATATCGAAGATTTGGCCTCGATTTATCAGGTCGATAAGATATGCAGACGGTGTTCATTTGAGTACAATATAGGCATATACAGCACTTTTGTCTCCAAGGTTATGTCAAGGAGAAAGAACGAAATTCGATAGATTCGTGTATACGATTGTACGAGGCGCACAGCACCGAGTATATTCAGATCTACGAATCTACGATCTACGACTTAAAATACACAAAATAAATAAATGTGTTCCAAGATTTGATAAAGAAAAACGTAATTTTATTGTCAGAATAGTAAACTACGAAGCAGTATACATGCAGTTTCATGGTTAAACCCGCAAAATGTGCCCGACCAGGCCAATATAAAAAATCTACTGTTTTAACAATAGACTGACGTCAAAAGTGTTTTTTAAACAAAGATAGCTCAGCGTTGTAAGGGTTAGCACGTCAATGACTTCTATTATGAAATAATGCACGGATGTGATATTATAAGTGGATGGGTGAGGAAGCCCCTTTGGATTCTGCATAAGTCACCAATGGCTGCAGGTGTTCAGTGCCTCGTTCTGGCTGCATATGGTAGCGACCATAACGGCGGCTGCACGCATGGATGCGCGTGACTGGTTATGGGGTGTTGTTTTAGTAATACACAAGCACCACAGAAGTTGACAAAAAAAATACCAAATGTAATACAGCAGTGAATGGTGGTTTTATGTTGGGCCAGCGTCGCAGACGGAAGGCCACCATTAAATCACACTTACCTTGGTAAATATAAAAATCCTATTGTATGAATACTTATGTATTATAAGGTTATATCAAAATGTGTGATAATATAAGTAGAAATGTTTCAAATGTTTCCTTATTATTAAAGTATTTGTTCCAAGTTTCACAAGATTATGCCTAGTTAACTCCGTCAGGAAGGTTATGTATTCGGTCTTGTTGGTTGGTCTGGGTCTGTCCGTCTGATCAGTGGAACAGTATGAACGGATTTGCATGAAACTTCCACCAAAGGTGTGTTTCGGACCAGGCAACAGGACCCGGATTATTGTGATAAAACATGTAAAAATTGTAAAAGGACGAACATTTATAGATTATAATCGGTAACTATTAAACGTTTCCTTCACTTAGACTGGACTATCAGGGCTTACTGATTTCGGACATGCATGTCCAAATAAGAAATACGGTCCTTTATATCTCGTTTAACTGGTAACTGCGCAACACAAAAAATGAAATACATACGCAGTTCTAGTCTATGTACATGTTTACATCATATGGTCATATTTGGAAGTCAAATAAAAATACTGATTCTATGATGATTTTAGCCTGATTGTGTTGGCTTAACCGTTATTCTGTCAAATGTTATTATCTTCAGTGGTATTTCCAACTACAAGTGACTAGATTTAAAAAAAAACTGTCTGAAATTGAATTATTCTATGAACGAAGCATCAACAACAAACCATGTTGTTACCTTCATTTGTATTTCCAGCTACAAGCTGCCAGATTTATTTGTAACAAAAACCTGGGTAATATAGAATTATTTATGAACGGAGGATCAACAAAAATCTGTTATCTGACAAAGGTCAATAGAGCATGTCTATATCTGACAAAGGTCCACAGGGCAGATGGTGAAAGTTTCATGCAAAGTATTTTTAACCCTTTAACCGCCAAATTATTCAATTGAAATTCTTAGACACTTGAAGTTGTGTCTCGCTGACGCGATCCACAACTTCAAGTGAGTGATTCAGATTACACAAAATGCAGGTTAACTATTTTTAAATTCATGCTGATTTATGTCATTTTATATCTTCAACTTAATTGAAAGCTGCTAATATGCTAATAAAAAATGTAAAAAATATAATCAGTACCGGCGGTTAAAGGGTTAGGTGGTCAGCGGGACAGAGAGACAGATTAACCAACAAGACCAAAACCATAACCTTCCTTGCAGAGGTAATTATGTGCCACACATTGAATTTGAAAAAAACACGTTCAAAAGTCATCTATATACAAGAAATTTGTGGAGGCCATCTTGAATTTGAGCGTTTTGTGCATTTCAAATATTTTCTAATGTTGTCCATCTAGGCTGTGTTCGGGGGGGGGGGGGGGGGGAGGGTGGAGGGGGTATATGTAGGGGATCATGTGTTGATGTATGGAAAATTAACCGAATTGATCATGTTTCAATGTTGCCTATTCAAGATATCGGAAAATAAATTTTAACACGTCGGCCATCTTGAATATTATTATGACGTCACATAAGACTGATAAGTTGGGCATAAATGAATTCCTCGACTCCGAAATTGGTAGTGTAGATACCAAGATCATGATTCTATGTGTTGTACTGCAAGCTAAGAAGGACAGGGGCGCACGCCCACCCCTTTTGACGCCAAGTTATTTTAAAAATCCCATAAATTGGTTGTTGTTTTACTATGTACATATACACAGACACATTCCATGTCATCCATGTAGTGATATACATTGTATACCGAAGTAAAATGCATCGTTTTTTTGTTGTATCTCACATTCTGAAGATATTACTGCACTTGCACAAGCAAACAAAATGTATACATAATTAGAGGAAATATAAGCCACGCGGCTTCACTTCTCACTTTCTGTTATATACTATTATGTATCTAATATGTAAAGGTATATTTCGGATAATAAACATTATTATTATTATTCCACTCTAGGTTAGTCTTTGTCGACCCAATTATGGTTTAATGTTGGTCCACCGTCTGCGACGCTGATCATTGTGTCAACAAATCTTGTCTACTGGTATTTTAATTTAGTTTAGGACTAAATTATTTCGGTAAATCGGTAGCGCATGCTTTTCGTCGATTTCTCCGTCAATCATCAACGGATTTTCATGTCATTTTGCACAGGTAATGTCCAAGTAAAAAATAACGTAAATTTATATGCGGTATTTCAAATGTTAGACCATTTGACATGTAGTAAATTGAAATTATGATGACCCTTTGGAAATGTCCTGTGCAAAATTTCAAGGAAGTCGGTTGACGGGGAATTCGACGACAAACATGCGCTACATATTTACCAAAATAATTGTGTCCTATACCCGCTGTCAGATTTACTTGTGTCGCATTTGTTTCGCTAATTTCTTAGTCATCTCTCAACCGATTTTGATGAGATTTAACAAGGACTATTTTCGGGTCACTCGCCGACTTCCTTGAAATTTTCATAGAAACATATTCTATAGTTTAAAAGTGAGACGATTTGACATGTAGTAAATTTGTATTTACGACGTCCCTCTATAAATCCATTAAAGTGTTTAAATCAAAGTTTGTTTTTAGCCTTGAAAATCATTACATGCCAGATAGTCCAACTTTTCAGCTAAATAATTATAGTATTATGTAGATAGACACTGACCTGGGTGGATTGGCTTTTACTTCGGCTTCGTCTTTTAGCCGCCTCATCTGACACCAGCCTTAGGCTGCTCCCCTTCCCGCTCAACTCCTTCAAAACCTTCAACATGATGAACTTGTTCTTCGCCTGTAAACACAAACAAACAGATAAAGTGAGATATGGGGCCGACTGAAAAATAATCTGTGGAACATTTATAACAATCGACGATAATAATTATATATTTGCCTGTGAAAGAAACAAACAAAAAAGAAATGTTTTTTCTGTAATGTTCTCGAACACCAAGAAATTTTATGTTGTCTTCCTCGCCTGAGAAAAACCAAGGCATGTAATATATATCTGTACACAATTTATAGGAGTGATATGGAGATGTAATTTTCTACTGCTGTTTAGTTTTATGGCATATCCAATATTATGTCCACTAAGCTATTATGTCCACTAAGTTATGATTCATTCATTCATTCATTCATTCATTCATTCATTCATTCATTCATTCATTTATTCATTCATTCATTCATTCATTCATTCATTCATTCATTCATTCATTCATTCATTCATTCATTCATTCATTCTATAGTTCACTCGATAAAGCTGGCTGCTCGATTTTATGGAAAAGCAAGCTGCACTTATGAGACCTCCTATTGACGAGCGAGCTTACAGTAGTGTGTGACATGGTAAATACATGTAATGGTCAGATGCCTGCCAACTCTTAGGTGAAAATATCGTGTATGCCAACCTCTTGGTATATAGCCATGTGTCAATGGTGTATACGTTATGTCGAGAAAGAACTAAATAACGTTATATTTGTCAATCGGAATAAGTAAAGAAAATAAATGTATTAAGATAGCGAGACGGCGGCCTTTAAGCGTATCTTAAATCAAAACAGATATAAAAAATACGTATAGATGTTTTATCAAAATTAAACATTCTTTTTAGTGTATTCCATGATTTGAAAGAGTATTATTATGGATTATGATTTGATAGCGTCCTTGAATAGCTTTCCACGCTTTCAGTTTTGTTTGATAACTCGTCCTCTTGAATTAAAAGGGTTGTATCTAACATTTCACATAATGAAATATACCCTTTAATCTTTAGAAGGCGATAAAACACATCCGAACACAATGAGGATTCATCATAATCAACAGCTCGGTTACACCTGACTGATTTTAATACCATAGGCCTACCATGATAATTGGTATATACTTGATCAACATTAACTCTCCATTCCCGGCTCAGAATGTAGTGGGTGGACAAAGAAAATAGTGTAGTGGTGTGTTATAATACTTATTATAATTGAAATAAAAGGTAGTTAGAGCACCCGAAGCCTGCTATGAGCAATGATAGAAATACTGGACCATGCCCGCCAGGGATAGGTCTCAGTGTAATACGGGTAAGGCTCACCCATATAACGCGGACATATCAGGTGAAGTGTATATAATGGAGGTACATGTTTCTTCCCTGCTTCTGCATTGTATTGTTTTTAAAACAATTAACTAGCCAGAGAGAGGCTGATGTATCTACTGAGTCATGAGGGTTGATTAGGTTTCTACAGACAGTTGGGTCGTTGTACAATGTATAGAATGGAGGCACGTGTTACACCCGTCCCTACATGGTTACATCATGGTTACATCAGACATACACAATAACCACGGCATGTTTCTTCCCCATCCCTGTATTGTATTGTTTCTGGAATAATTAACTAGCCAGAGAGAGGCTGGTGTTTCTTCAAAGTCTTCAGTGTTGATTAGATTTCTGTGTTGAGTGTTGAATCGCAGTACAGTGTATAGAATGGAGGCACGTGTTCCACCCCGCCTCTACATGGTTGCAGCAGGTTACATCATACACAATAACCACGCCATGTTCCATCTCTGCATTGTACTGTTTTCTGAGATAATTAACCACCCAGACAGCGGCTGCTGTTTCTTCAGAGTCTTCAGTGTTGATTAGATTTCTGTGTTGAGTGTTGAATCGTAGTAGAGAGTATGGAATGGAGGCACGTGCTCCACCCCGCCCCAAGATGGTAACATCATGGTTACATAATGCATTATATCCACATCATCTGACACTGGACAGCTCTTAGTGGGTGTCATGTCAGGGAGGCAGGTAGCAGTAGGGATGACAATGCAGACTGATATGCGTCCGGTCGACCATTTCAGTGCGGGGACCGACTTTAGACGTCAGAATCTGACGTGTCCCAGCAAACATGGGGCATTCACCCAATGCTGTTTCAATGTTGTGACAGCGTCGAAGACGGTGTGTCAACATTGAAACAGCTTTGGGTGAATGCCCCATGTTTGCTGGGGTGTAAGACGTCAGCTTCTTATGATTAAAGTCGATCCCCCGTACTGAAAAAAAAATCTATAATGACCTGTAGACTGATAATATTCGTATTCAAAAGAAGTGGTAATAGCTAACTAAGACATTCAAGATGATTTCAAATTGAAAAAAAACCTTTAGTCTCCATGGCTTATACAAAAATATTTCAGCATTGGAAGGGTTAAAAATGCTTGTTTTACATGTTTAAGAATGGATACAGGACATATAATAGTATAAATATAAACATACAATCGTTTCTAATAGCAATGAACATGCGCTTGTGGATCAGTTGAGTATATAGGCGCACTATAAAAGATAGTTAATGTTACTGATATAATTTATGTAAACGATAGGTAGGCAGCTGTATAATGCAGATTAATTCTTTATGCTGATGATTCAGCATTATTGGTCTCAGGTACATCGGTTTCTGTAATAGAGGAAACTCTGTGACATAAACTGACTTTCCTGAGTGAATGGCTAGTGGATAATAAGCTATCCATTCACTTAGGAAAGACCGAAAGTATTCTTTTTGGTTCAAATAAGGAAATACGCAAACAGTCCACCATGAAAATTATATGTGGAGACAATGAAGTTACTGCCAAAGATAATGTGAAATACCCGGGAGTTAGCCTAGACCAGTCACTGAGAGGAAAATATATAGCAGAAAGTATTTAAAAAAAGGGAAACTCTAGACTCAAATTTCTATGGGGACAGGCTTAATATTTAAATAGAAATTCTAGGAAACTTTTGGCTACATCTTTAATTTTATGTCATTTTGATTATGCCTGCTCCGCATGGTTTGAGGGTCTCCAGGTTAACTTACAAAAAAAACTACAAATTTTGCAAAACAAAACTATGAGATTTGTTCTAGGCTACCCCCCTAGGTCTCACATTGGCATAGAAAAGTTTACTTTGTTGCAACCCTTTGTTGTCAAAGGGTTAAACAAATCAAGCTAAACAATATGTATCGAATTGTCCATGGAAATGCCCCTCAATATTTAAAGCGGGACATTTCCATGGTCAATGATCAACATTCTTTTTTTAACCAGAAATAGTATTCTATCAGTTGTTTTACCCCACTTAAAATCATCGGGGAATAAGAAATTTAGATACTCAGCCGGTAAGATATGGAATGCGCTCCCAGTTTCCCTGAGATCAGCTGAAGACTTACTTTCGTTTAAAAAAGGAGTCAATAAGGATCTTAGAGAGGAGCTAATTACTGAAGCTCGGTGTGATTTTCATTTCTATTAATCATATTTACAATCAACAGCCTTATAAATATAGGCGGGTGTGTTTGCCAATTTATGTGCTCTAGAGTTTTAAAGGCCATTTTATTCAGCTCCTTTTTTACAATGTTTTTAATTAATTTACAACAGGCAGAGTCTGAAAAATTCTCCACAAACCCTTGTAAATAATAAGGGTTCTAGAGTGTATATTATCATCAATAAAATATATTTCATCATATGCACTATTTATAAACTTTCATAATCATTTCATATTTCATCTAGTCGAGGCAGTTTCTGCCTGTATTTTTTGTGAAAATGCTATGACTTTCCTAGTCAACAGGTTACCTGTGATAGAAATAATGTAGTCTATTTATTGAAAGTATAATAATAATTTGCTCTTGTCGCCGCCACTCTGGAACAGCATATAGGGACCACTGCGGAAATAAGTGACCTGCACCAGGATACTTTTCAGTGTTTTATCCCTGGTGTTCCAGAATGGTAATCACTTTGTATTTTGAATGCATAATGTATTTATCTTACTAATTGTTAATGTATTTTTCTTATTCTGGTCATAATAAACTGACGAATTTTTTAAGAACGATTATTATCGTGATTGGCGGATCAAGGTTTATAACAGAGGGGAAATCGGTTTTTGAGGGATATTTAACCCTTTCAGCGCGGGGACCGTCTTTAGACGTCAGAATCTAACGTCTAAGGACGTCAGATTATGACGTCTGAAGACGGTCCCCGCACTGAAAGAATTCACAAATGTATAGTGGCCGTAGATATGTTAGACCCATAAGATAGGTATTCAAATGAAGCGGAAAGAGCTAACTAGGACACTTATGATGATTTCAAATTGAAAACCCTTTGGTTTCCATGGCTTATGTAAAAAATATTGCAGCGCTTTAAGGAGAAAACACGTTGGCCTACCGAATGCGCCGGCTGTTCCTCCATGTTGCTGTAGAAATACATGAGTCATACCAGGTAGAATATCACCAGGAAGCAGACAAATCTCACATCAAACAGAGAAAGAAATCACGTCAAGATGCCAGCACTAATCGGCGAAATATCATATTAGACAGAGATAGAAATCCCGTGAATCACTGAACATCTCATTGCGTATCCACGCAGGTAATCTTTGTCAACGCCGGTGTGTTGCTATCCATTTTGTGATGATCCTGATGGCGTTGTATTCTAGATAACGATTGTGACCTGGATATGAGGATTTTAAATGTCCATGTGGATCAAAACTGGCTGTAAGCATTAACCCTTGTCCTGCTATGCTCGTGTTAAATCCTTGTCCTGCTAGGCCCGTATATATACGGCTTCAATCATGTTGTAGATACATAGACATTTCAGCAAACAATTCAGCAGCAGAAGGGTTAGGATGTGTTTCCTCAAATATCTGAATTAATCCATCACCACCACCTCTAAAAGCCTGGAGAACCTTTCCAGAAAACAATCTTATGTTAAATCTCGCGCGTGTTGTCACCGGTGTGGCAGATGGCCATGACAGTACCGCCCCTGTTATGACAGAGCTGTACGTGAAGCGGCGTAACCAGTCATAATTATGTATCCAGATGGCGAATGACTCGTGTCGTGCTTCACCAATCTCCCAGTTATTTATTCATCCAGTTTCCCGTTTTGTAAAGCTTGAATTTTCCACATAATGTGTGTTTCTGTGACTTCCCCGTGGTGGCTTTCACTGTAAGCACCCCCCGGTCTGTGATTCTGCCAGTGCCGTTGGCCTTCCTTGAGAGCGGTCCATGGTGTGTGTCAATGTGAGTGACATCTATATAAACATGGATTTATTGTTGGTAATGTTGCCGTACACGCTATGGGCATGTACCTCCGTGATCGGGACTGGCGTACAGGTATCGGCTGGGGGGAGACAGGTATTGACTGCCTACCTGCCCCCCCTCTGTGGCCACCTGTACAGGCTGACGTGCAGGCTGGCATTGCCGGCAAAGCAATCGCGGGACATCGATCTAATGGTGGTTTACTGATGGGCCAGCGTCGCAGACGGTGGCCCAGCAGTAAAACAGCATTGATTGCTCGCCTTCTGCGAGGTATTGCCAGACAATAACGCACTGCAATTGCAAACAGCAGCAACCGCTCACCTATCACGTTAACAGCTACCTCCTTTTGGCAGATAATAGTCAAATACAATCCCAGCAGTCACTAGACACTGACCTAAAGGTATTTCAATGTTGGGTCGGTGTCGCAGACGGTGGTACAGCATTGAACCAACACTGGGTCAACGTCTCTTGTTTGCTAGTAATGCAAGAGGGTAACTACTCACATAAGAATAAACAGTTATGCCTTTTGTCATTGGCAATCATTTCTGCCCTACAAAGGCAAATAACAATAAGCTCTAATATCTTACGCTAGGAGTTACCGCATTTTGACATTGCAAGATAATAGTGACAGAGGGCAGTAAACAGCTCAGCTTTTTAGCACTACCAGATACTTCTTCCCTTTATATTAAAGGCAAACAGCAGTAACGGCTGATTCTTCATGTTATAGTTACTGCATATTGCATTTCGTGACGGTATTGTCCCAGTTGACACGAGACGCCGACCCTATGTGGAGACCAACGGGTTATTTTCAATTTAAAATCATCATAAATATCTTAGTTAGCTCATCCGCTTCATTTGAATACCTATGCTATAGGTCTACGGCTATAATAAATAGTTTACTTTTTCAGTGCGGGGATCGACTTTAGACGTCATATGTACAATAATTACTAACTTTCAGGTATAGTTGCCGCCTTTGAGCATTGCTTGACAATAGTGACGTGACAGAAGCCAGTAACTCCTAATATTTGACATAAGTTACTTCTTTTGGCATATCCATACTGTAATACTCGGAAAAGACAAATGACAAACGCTTGCTATTTAAGTGAGCAGTTAGCAGCATTTCGTATTACAGAGAAGGCGACGTGCATCGACAGTCATGCATACGTCCCGGGTTCGAACCCCGCTGATCCTGCCTGTTTTTTTTTAGGAATATCCTTGTTTCTCCCTTCTCAATGTGACTAGGCTATCACGTTAATGACGGCCTCGTTGAGTTATATTTGAAACTAGTTTATCGACGTTAATTTCGCGCAGGGCCACGCGCTGCGCGCTCCCTCATCATTTGGCATTGCCAGATAATACAAGGTCTGCATACACTGATGCAGAGATTGGTATAAGCCATCAATACTGACAGTGTGACTGTGCTTTGGACGAGGACATACCATCTGAGTACACGTGATCACGGCACCCTCTGCTACCAATACCTCCACAAATAACCCTGTGCACACCAGAGTATTCAATTTAAAGTTTCACCTGCTTGAAGCTTTGTTACCCTACCCTACAATTCGATGTTGGATCAGCATCACAGACGGTGGCCCAGCAATTTGTATACCAACACTCTAAACAATATAGGTTTCTTTAAAAAGAGCCCTTCAGTACTATTACCATGCAACCCCAGGAGAACTCTGCAAGGGTTCTCCTGGGGTTACATGGTAAAAGTACTGAATGGTTCTTTCTATAGAACCTATATTGTTTGATGTGTAGCTTAGGCCCTAATACGATAGCGCTCAACTAGAAAAGGCCTTTCTAAAGACTAGAAGATCCTTATGGTGACAGAGTAAAACGGCAACGCCAAATAAATGAAACATCTCGAGAGGCCATATGGTTACAGAATCAATAAGACAGTCAGGTTATAATCAACACTTGGCCAGATTTCAATTAACCCTTTAACCGCCGGTGCCGCATATCTTCGGGGTTTCTTTTTTATTAGCACATTAAGTGCCACCTTATAAACATGCTAAAGATAATATGTGACATTAATGAGCAATATTTGAAAACAGTTGACCTCCATTTTGTCAAATCTGAATAATTTTCACTCACTTGAAGTTGTGGATCGCGTCAGCGAGACACAACTTCAAGTGAGTGATAATTCCAATTGAATAATTTGGCGGCTAAACGATTGCCTGCATAATTTTTTGTAATTACTCTGAAAATGATGGGTTACCCTTTAAAGCGATAAGTTGAATAATTTAATTTTCACCTACAGCACCACTTGAAGTTTTGTCTCGCTACCACGACCCACAACTTCAACTGAATGAAAATTACTCATATTTGTTTAATTTATGTTCAAAATCATTACTGCGCACCGCACCAGTGCCCCCGCCAGACGTTATCACTTTAGAGAGGGACGTGGCGCAATGGTTTGAGCGCGGAGCTTTGCAGATGTCGCTGCCTGCCGTGCGGTTTCGGATCCCGCTTCGTGCAGGATTTTCAGAGAAATATTATGTATCTCCCCTCTCAATATTAGTACACTGTTTAGATGTTGTGTCCTTGGGCAAGGCACCTAACCTTCAAAAGCTTCACTTGGCTCATGTGTAAATTAAATACCTGGTAGGACAGAGATGGCAATGTGTATGATAAGTTCAATGCACCGAAATGGCTGCAGGACTGTATGCTCTCCGTGGAGTTGAGATGGCACACAGCTGAACAGATCCAGACTATAAACCTTTACCTTTTTTATCATGGCCTTTCCAATTGATCATTTGGTTACGTAACCTTTACCAGTGTTTACGACAACGCGCAGCCGAGGAGAGCTCCCCAATTGATTACAGGGTCATTATAGCAGCATCCCAGCAGGAACGACACAGTTATCCAATATTGGTGTGATGTTGGGCTAGCGTCGTAGACGATGGCCCAACATCAAACCAACATTTGGTCGGCGTCTCGTGCTTACTGGATCAAATAGAGAAACCTCTCCAATTGACCACATAATTACGGAGCTATTATGACGGCACCGCGCCACAAAAGGCCTCCATAATTAACCCTTAGAGAGCTGAGCCCGATCACAGTCGCTTTTACTCCGTTTTTATCCGTTTATCTCACTGTTATTGGGAACGAAATGTGTGTTTAAACATCGAGATTTGCAAATGTTTGGTCTGAAATTAACCAAATATTTTACACCGCTAAGTGCGACTATAGTGATTTTTATTCAATTTTATTAGCAGTTTAAATTGCAGTTATTGGGAAAGAATGTGTGCTTAGACACCAAGATATTTAAATGGTCGGTCCTAAATTAAACAAATATGTGTAATTTTCACCCACATGAAGTTGTGGTTCGCGGTAGCGAGACACAACATCATGTGGGTAAAAATTTAAATTATTTACCTTAGCGCTTCAAGGGTTAACCCTCACGTTCAGTATCATTACAGAAATGCCACGCGAAAGGCCATTATTATTAACCCTTTGTGGACAAGTGCTTCACGACAACGCCCTGGCACGCGCACTTCGCTAACCTTAAAGCGCTGGAATATTTTTTATATAAACCAATAGACCAACTTTTTTTAAATCTGAAATCAGCATAAATGTCTCAGTTAGCTCTTTACGCTTCATATAAATACCTATGTTATGGGTCTAGGGCGATTATAAATATTTTGTCAGTGCGGGGATCGACTTTAGACGTCAGATTCTGACGTTTATGGACGTTAGATTCTGACCTATAAAGTCGACCCCCGCACATAAAGCGTTAATAAACCCTCTCTAGAAAAAAGCGCCCCGTCACAGAGACATTAATAATTAACCCTCTGCGGACAAAGGAAAAACAGCAACGCCCTTTACCAGGTACCTTAATAAACTTTTTTACACAAAGGCATTTTTACAACTTCGTGCCACGGACAATTAACACAAATTAACCATCTGTGGACAGAGGCACAGTGCAAAATCTTGCCACAGACACCGATAGTAATTAACAATTATTAAGGGACAATTAACCTTTGGTGTACAATGTCATCACCGCAACAATATGCAATTAAATATGTTTCACAATAGAGATCCAAATAATTGACTCTTCAAATGCTAAATTAAATAATTTATATTTTCATCCACTTGAGGTTGTGTCTCGCTACTGCCATACACAAGTGGGTGAAAATTACTTATATTGAAACAAAATTGAAATGAATCGGGCTTTAGGCCACCTTTGTGCACATATAGGCTAAACTGGGCCAGGAGAACCTCCTGAGGATGGTGAGATGATTGAGATGACACTGTCCTCCAGACACAGGATTCGAAATTCGAGCCCTGGCGGTCTGAGGCCGAGCACGCTACCTCTCGGTCACGGAGGCTCTCCACAATACTGACTTTCACACGTGGATGGGGGAGAAACATTTTTGTTTCTTTCAAACCACCGAGACCGGGAACCGAACCCCGAACTCGGGCGTGAAAGGCAGTGGTGCTAACCACTACCCTAGGGCCCCCGCCCTTATATTGAAACGAAACGTTTGCAAATCTTGATGCTTAACCCTTTCAAGCCTGAATTTACCATTGTCATCTTCATCCACCACAAGCCGCGAATTGCTGTCGCGATTCTCGACTTGTAGTGGTTGAAGATGACTTGAAGTGGGTGAAAAAGTAAAGAAAATAATTGTCATGTATTGGAAGAACAGTTTCATGGTAATTTTCCTCCTCTCAAAACCCTTAGTTGTGGGGAAATCATTAGTGTTTTCAGGAAGGTAAAAATGAGGCTTTAATGCATCGTGAGGGCTTACAGGGTTAAGCGAACATTGCGTTCCCAAAAACCTGCGATTTAAGCGGCTGATGAAACATATTTAAAACGACTGTTGTGGCACTTAGTGGATTAAGTGTTAAACCAACAGGTGCTGCTTTGTGGGATCCCAGCCAACATGATACATTGACCCAATATAAAACACACCACTACAATTTTTCTTTGTCTGACCACTACATTCTGAGCCGGGAATGGAGAGTTATTGTTCATCAAGACTTTTCTACTGACCAATATCATAGTAGATCTATATGGTAGTATAATCAGTCAGGTGTGACTGAGCTGTTGAATTTGAGGGATCCTCATTATAGTCAGATGTGTTTTAAATACAGTTGAAACCCTCGGAGCTCTCCATTCTCAGCTGTTGAAAAGGCATCGGCCTTCGGCCCCGGCCTTTTCCACAGCTAAGAATGCAGAGCTCCTCAGGCTTTGTTTGCTGAGATTCAGCCAATACACTAACAGCTGAGTGGACGTCATTTCCGCATAATCATGACAATATCGCGAAAGAAGGAAGCCCGAAATCGGATTATGCCCTACTCTTATTGAATGACCTCAAGAGTTCTTGAAAGAGCACAGTACCATAGACAGCACTGCACAATCCGGTCATTTGAACATTTTCTTTGTCCGACCACTACATTCTAAGCCGGGAATGGAGAGTTATTGTTGATCAAGTACAGACCAATTATCATGGTAGGCTTATGATACAATAATCAGTCAGGTGTGACCAAACTGTTGATTATGAGGGATCCTCATAATGTTCGGACGTGTTTTAAGTCAGTTAAAACTCTCGGAATTCTACATTCTTAGGTTTGAAAAAGGCTTTTCAAACCTAATAATGTAGAGCTCCTCGGGCTGCTCCTCGGGCTTTATTCTATACGGAGTTTTGAATCAGGCTGGGAATATCTGAAACATGTGTGTTGCCTATTCTCACTTAATACTTGGCGTTTATATGCACGTACAACGACTGTATTATCTGCCGCTGCAATAAATCTGTCAATCTAAAAAATTATATCGATCTATAATTCCCTGTTTGTGTGTCGTTAATACATTATTCAAGTGTGACCATTCGACTGCATGACGAAGAAGGGTGGGGGGGGGGGGGGTGGAGGGGCAAGGGGGGGGGGATGAAAACAGAGTACACATGTTCGTGACGGCGTCTCCCACTGTGACATTTCACTATAATCCTTATCGCGCTGATCACGACTATTGTCGTTTTTAATTGTTTTATTTGTTGATCAAATTACTGATATTGGGAACAAAATGAGTATTTAAACATCAATATTTGCTAAGGATAGATGTGAAAATAAACAAGTTTGAGTATTTCACTTAAAGTTGTGGGTGAAAATTTAAATAAATTAACTTTGGCAGCATAAGGGTTAACCCTTAAATCGCTATATTAAATAATAATTTTTTCACCCACCCAAAGTTGAAGTGGGTGAAAATTAATCATGTTTTTTTAATTTGAAATCACACCTCGATCGATTAATACAACGAGTATTCAATACGACTATATTCTTGTTTTGTGCCGCAGATGTGAGCTAAAACATTTCAGGAAAAGTGTAACAGATTGAGCCATAATAATCGTACATATCCCTCTGTAATATATACGTATCAAACTTAAAAACACATATATTCGACGGAGCGCCACTTGTAAATAATATCATTGTATCTTTTAACCGCAATTCTATTTTCATTCATTTGAAACTAACAAATGCATCAGAAAAGCAATTTATAAAGTAATACAAACTGTAAAGGAGTGCTGCTGCGCTTAAGCATTCAATCAATAATCGATAATGACGTATATTTGCCTGTATTTTTTCACTAACCACATGCTTCGCAATAACCTATTGTCTACTGCCCACCTACTACATGCAATATAAAATAGCTCCGGGGGCAGGTTTAGTTTCACTACAGTCAAGCAATTTTGTTTTTAACCTTTCAAGTAACAAAAAGTGCGTTTTCTATATTTCATTGAGAGCTATAATTTACCGTACCACAATTTCCCCCTTAGAGTGTTAAAAATAAGAAATACAGGAATAACAAAAACATTAAATCTCATTCTTTATATTTCTCTTCTAACTGGTTAATATGCAACCCAAAATTGCAAGACTTGCGCAATTCTAGTCATGGACATTTTGAAAATTTAAGAACAAAATCAAGGAGCACAAATAAAAAGGACGATTTCGGCCTGATTGTATCGCTTTAACCGAATGAGCCATATAGCGGTAGGTCGAGGAGTGTCCACATGGATCACTTTTTCACCCCTGCCTGGCTGGCTGCTCTGTCGGGGAGCTTGGATGCAGGAGGTGGTGATCCCATATCACGCTCTGCTATCCATGTCAATCCTCTCTCTAAACCTGAGGACATCTGGGGGCATAGAGGGAAGAAGTGCTGACCACTTGGCCTTTGGTCTCACATCCCTATAGCAGCCCGCCGGCGAGCAGGGTGATCAGTAGGGATGGAGTCCTTAACACACAACCACCCACTTACCAGCCGCCAGTATACTTGTATAGACAGACAGACATACCGAAGGCTTTATCATTACACCTTTAAGCAACCATGTACTAGTTTTAAAACACACCACTACTATATTTGCTTTGTCCGACCACCACATTCATAGCCGGGAATGGAGAGTTATTGTTAATCAAGTAAAGACCAATTATCATGGTAGACCTGTGGTGCTATAATCAGTCAGGTCTGACCGAGCTGTTGATTATGATGGATTTTCATTATGGTCGGATGTGTTTTATGTCAGTTATAACCCTCGGAGCTCTTCATTCTTAGCTGTGGAAAAAGGTCTTGGCCTTCGGCCTCGGACTTTCCCACAGCTAATAATGTAGAGCTAAGAATGTAGATCTCCTTGGGCTTTATCATTATACGTAATAAGTATGCACCACAGTGTATATATCTTCTCTATGGCTAATAATCTGCACATGATGTTGGATAATCACGCTGTGTTTCAACAGTCTCTATATTAGTATCTGGAATACACCATTCTAGACATTTATACCAGTAGTTCTCCATGCTGTCATTTCAGACCCTTAGCTGACAAGTAGATTGTTACAGCACATGGCTAGCCCCATCTGCCTGCAGTCACGCTTGACCCGGGATAATAATGTCAGATATGGTCACTTGACCTTCATGGCATGTAGGAGGTCAAATTAAAGCCCCATCTAGAAATCCTTATATATTCTTTGCTGCAGGTCGCTATGTTGCGGGACAGAATATTTCATGTAGATGTGAAAGTTTTCCATTTTATAGCAGATATAATTCCAGCTCTGAACATAACGCAGTTGATCTATTTATTCATTTATGTATTTATTTGTTTGCCATCAACACAAAAAAAAACAATTAAAATTTAAATGTCTCACATAATCATAAAAAAAAGTAAAAATCGTTCGTTTTCATAAAAATGGATGGCTGTGCCACCAGAAACAGACATACAGTACATGTACCGTATTATCTATACAAGTCTGGTAGTCCACAATGTATATAATACTTCGATAAAATATAACAATAATCATAATAATAAAATAAACAATAAAATGAGCTTAATTACAATTTACCGGGCAAAAATTAGCCGGTTGCACATACACGTGTAACATTTGCATGTCCCCGACCAAGAACACTTATTATTCACATAGAAATCACATAATAAATTGCGATAGGATATCAACCCTTAAAGCGCAAAAATATTTTTGAATGAATCATGGTGACCAAAGGGTTTTTAAATTTAAAATCATCATAAATGTCTTTCTCGCATTCTGGTTGTTGGCTTTCGCTCCGAGACGTCTAGTGAGATCAGCCTATGTCGCACTCTCTAATTTTGGCTTCACTGCTCAGTTTGATATTCCCGTACAAGAAAATACATTCTGCATCGTTGGTACCGCGAGATGGGTTGATCTCACCACTCTCACCACTACATCAAGCCAGAGCCTTGACTTGTGCTGAGATCAGCCCTTCTGCTCGCCTGAAAAATTTTATTGAGTGATTCTATATGCATTATATAAATTAACTGTCCTTTTACGGACTTACTTGAGGAGAACTTACTGATAAAATTGATCAGTACAACTGGGATCGAGTCTCGGATGTTTGTTAGCGTGGTTGTGGACACAGTGCTCCAAACTGTTCAAAGACCTGGTGGAAGCAGTACTATACTGCCCATGGTACTGTGAACTATGAAAACATTTGAAGTCATTCTGTAAGGTCTTCCCCATCCACGTGTGAAAGTCAGTATTGTGGGGAGCCTCCGTGACCGAGAGGTAGCGTGCTCGGCCTCAGACCGTCAGGGCTCGAATTTCGCATCCTGTGTCTGGAGGACAGTGTCATCTCAATCATCTCACCACCCTCAGGAGGTTCTCCTGGCCCAGTTTAGCTTATATGTGCACAAAGGTGGTCTGAAACACGATTCATTTCATTTCATTTCACTCTGTAAGGACTTCCTTCTAATGCACTATTGCTATAATGCACAGAAAGCGACGTGAAGCAATATTCACTAACTGACTCAATAAAACATATTGTTTTTAGCTCGTGCTGGAATTGCGAATTATGGTTGAGCAGCGTTGGAGACGGTGGTCCAACATTGGCCTGGTTGATCAGTGAAACACCAGCACTTCCACAACCCAACAACCACAAACACTTCTCAAGGCTGATTCAATGTTGGGCCAACGTCGCAGACGTTGGACCAACATTAAATCAGCCTTGCGTGAATATCTCGTGTTTGCTGGGTTAATGTTGGCCCACAGTCTGCAACGCCGTTCCACCATCAAAACAACATTAGATAAACGTATTATCTGGGAGCCAATATGGCCAGAGGGTATCCATTGATTCGTCGTTTGAAAAGGCGACAAACCACTTCTTCTCGAGCAAATCTATCCTCGCTCGTCTTGTTTGCATTGTGCTGGCAATAGATTGGTGGTACAGGGATAGATTGGTTTGGCCAAGCTTTTCTTTTCAGCAACAACTACTGACAGCGATTGGACCGCACATCAAGTCGCTCACCCATTAAATACAGGCGTCGACTCAATGTCGATTTAATGTTGGGCCAGCGTCGCAGACTGTTGGCCAACATGAATGAAACTGACATCGGTGTATATTTTGTTTGCTGGGTGGGTTTTCAATGCCTGACAGAAATGTCTAAATAACGGCGGTAGTCGCATAAACATGGTAATATGCAGCAATATTTGTATTTACGATAATGCCGCTATATATCTATTTTGTCAAAGTAAGCATATCCATAATCATGATAACAAAATATCTTACCAAAGGATACAAGTACTTTTGATTGACTCCTTTCAAAAGTATTTGTTTTTTAATAAGATAAAATGTTATATAACTTCGGCATAAATCCACCAGAAAATATTATTATATTTTAAATCAGTCAAACTCTAAAATAAACACAATTCGTCAGAAAATCAGTGCACCTTTTACTCAGGTCACAGTTCCATATAGAGTTATTGTAGTTCAACCTTTCAGCGCGGGGTTCGACTATAGACGTCAGATTCTGACGTCTACAGTCAAACCCCACACCGGAAGAATTAAGAATTTGTGATGACTTTTATGATGGTTTTAGATTAAAATAAATTGTTCTCTTGGTAACCCTTCCAAGCCAAGGTTTGTAATCTCCATCCACTACAAGTCGCCATTATATGTCGCAATTCTCGACTTGTAGTGTATGAACATGACTTGAAGTGGGCGGCGAATGAAAAAGGATATTGCTATGATTAAACGGTTCCTTGGAAATTGTCGTAGGAAATTAAGTCTTTATTTTTTTTGTATAAATATATTTTTATTTACCAATTAAATGATGCTTTAATAAATCGTGAGGGTTTGAAGAGTTAATATTAAAATCCACCGTGTGACTGTGTTGTGTGAGAACGTAACTGGTCACAGCATCTGATTACACAGAGCAGTGACCATTGGCCTGAGGTCACTAGTCACCAGGAAATCAATACTTATCTGGCCATCTGACCTAGAACAGGGTGTATACTTAGGGCTCTTGTCAAGTTAAAAAATCAGAAAATCCGTGTGTGTTTTTAATGTTTTTTGTGTTGTTTTTCTTTTTACACATGTTTCAAAAAATGGATAGGGGGTGGGTGTATGGTGTCTGGCCAATCCGAGTCTTTCTTTGATTTCTGGATTTTTTTAACTTGAAAAAACCCTTAGCTGTAAAGCCTCGCAAGTAACACGTGATGGACATTTCAACGTATCACATGCCTATGATGTGGGTCAGTTCAGAGCACATTGTTGCCATGGAGCTGTGACCACAGGGCAGCCTGGGGCAATGATTGATCTTGAATATCCCTGACTGCGATGGTCACTTGACCTTCATATACATGCGTCTTCTACATGACGGCTGGAGGGAGATTTATCAGGTCGTCCAGGAGCCGTGGGTCATTCGACCACTTGTTGTCGTGTGCAAGACGCAGAAATAACTGATTCTCCTTTGATATTCGCAGATCGCGCCTATTATAACGCCCCTCACACACTTTGGAACAATCTACCACCAAACCTGAAAACTTATATTTTTCAAGCAGACGTTATAATCAGCTTCTAAAGCGGTTTTTCTTTAAAACTTTAAAAACTTTGCTATTTATTTTATTGTCAAATAGGTTATGTTGATAGCTATTATCACTCTTTATCAAATGTTTTTTTTTTTAATTATACTTATTATAAATAATTAAAAAATAATTTGGAAACTTTCTCAGAAATAACTGGCTGCAGCATGGTGGCTTATATATAAAACAACACGTCCTGCCCGCGGCGATGCTCGGGATAGAATATCAATGTAGCAATGGTCACTTGACCTTATCCCAGTTCAATACAAGACTAAGGCCCATTATGGCACAATGCTGGCCCACCGTCTGCGACGCTGGTCCAGCATTAACCCGTCATTGTTTCGTTTCAACGGTTAAGTTTGCAGGGATCACAGTTTTTTTCAGGTGGTAATGACGTATTCTCACATGGCAGTGCAACGACCTGTCCTAGAAAACATAGGTCATTGACCGATGTTAGATCAACTACATCGCTAAGCACGACTTTGGTTTAGCCGATTAAGTCACTGTTATTGGGAATGAAATGTATGTTTAAACATCAAGATTTGAAAACAAACGCTGGGTCTCTAATTAAACAAATATGAGTATTTTTCACACACTTGAAATGAAATGAATCAGGCTTTATGCCACTTTTGTGCACATACAGGCTGAAGTGGGCCAGGAGAACCTCCTGAGGATGGTGAGATGAGTGAGATGACACTACCCTCCAGACACAGGATTCAAAATTAAAACACTGGAGGTCTGAGGCCGAGCACGCTACCTCTCGGTCACGGAGGCTCCCCACAATACTGAGTTTTAGGAATGGATGGGTAAGAAATATTTTTGTTTCTTTTAAACCGCCGACACCGAGAAACGAACCCCTGGCGTGAAAGACAGCGGTGCTAACCACTACCCTATACTACCACTATACTTAAAAAACAGTACACTGGTTTGCAAAACAAATTATGTAATCATCACCAACCACCTTGACCGACTTGATTGACATTAAACATTCTTAAAAAAATAACGTACACTATAACAATAACAGAACATATCTGCTGTATGTTGTTTGAAGGCTCTTAGATGTATGGTAGCATAAACGGTAAAATGTTTCCTTTGACACTGACGTGAGTCGGTATGCGGCGCTAGTATTTAAAATCAGGTTTCCGGTGCACTGGTGGGAAACATCCATTAACCCTTAAATCACTAGATCAAATAATTTACATTTTCACCGACTTGAAGTCGTGTCTCGCTACCGCGACCCACAACTTCAAGTGACTGAAAATTACTCATATTTATTTAATTTGAATCCAAACATTTGCAAAATCTTGATCTTCAAACAGACGTATCGTTCTCAATAACAGTGACTCAAACAGACTAATGTCTCGCTACTGGGACCCACAACTTCAAATGACTGAAAAATACTCATATTTTTTTAATTTGAAGCCAAACAAAAATCTTGATGTATAAAACACATTTCGTTCTCAATAACAGTGAATATCAGTTTTGGCACCCTGACTAATATTTATATGAAGACAATCTGACCTAGAACAGGGTGTATTCTTAGGGGGTCTTGTTAAGTTAATAAATCTAAAAATCCGTGTGTATTTTCAATTTTTTTTTGTGTGTTGTTTATAAAATGGATTAAAAACGACTAGGCCTATAGTCGCACTTAGTCGTGTCAAGGTGAAGCACTGATTAAAATGGCCGACAACGACATCTATTGTTGAACGTATTTTATTGTTGTTGATATTTACGTGACACATGAACATAATATGTCCTTGATAATGCCCGTCTGGCGACTCAAACATAAGTAAGTGATGGTGACAGAAAGACTTTATGCAGTCATACTGTCCTAGCGTGGCCAGTTCTCAATAAATATTTAAAGGGACTAGCCAAGGTCTAAAATCATAAAAAAATCGGTGATTTTATTTTAGCTTCTTAATATGACCATATGATATAAACATGTCCATAGACTAGAACTGCAAAAGTTTTTTATTTTTTGTGCTGCGCATTCACCAGTTAGGCTAGATATAGAGACGAGATTCATGATTTCTAATTATTGACAACCATGTCAAAAATAATATAGACGGGCTATATCTAGCCTAACTGGTAAGTGCGCAGCACAATGATTAAAAAAAACTTTTGCAGTTCTAGTCTACATGGTCTATGGACATGTTTACATCAAATGGTCATATAAGGAAGCTTAAATAAAATCACCGATTTTTTGATGATTTTAGACCTGGGCTAGTCCCTTTAAATAACGTCTCCATATACTGCCTTACTGAGTTGTTTTTCATTTTAACCTGGAAAAAATTATTGCTAGCGCAAATTTCATGTTCAAATAAAAGAACAATATTTCGATTAATCTAATTAGATATCTCCCAAATTCAATCTACAAAATCTTGACAAGTCACTTGACTTTACATTATTGCTATTTTATCAACATACGGTCGTAATAAGCATCATCTCATCAGACAAGGGACGTTGACTTAATGTGGGGTTTATGTTGGGCCGACGTCACAGACGTCGGGCCAACATTAAGACAACATTGGATTAAGACAACATTGGATTTGCTGGGATATAAACGGGCCATGAGCTCTAATTACTATGGTATTATATATATCGATTGACATTAACTGATTAATTGCAGCTCTTTAACCATCTAACCACAGTCAATGTGAGGTAATGTGTGTGTCAAATGTTCTACAATATTTCTTTAAATATCGGTTCAGTTCAGTTGACCTGAGCTGGCATAAAAACACTATTGATAACAGGAACAGATGCCATTTTTGTATACGTTCATTGCTTTGAATTTGACAATTTCCAGAGATTATGCGTAGCTCTGATATATCAGATTTGGCCCTAGCTAAATCTGATGTAATATATCAGATTTGGCCCTACCTAAATCTGATGTGATATATCAGATATGACCCTACCTAAATCTGATGTAATATATCAGATTTGGCCCTACCTAAATCTGATGTGATATATCAGATATGGCCCTACCTAAATCTGATTTGATATATCAGATTTGGCTCTACCTAAATCTGATGTGATATATCAGATTTGGCCCTACCTAAATCTGATGTGATATATCAGATTTGGCCCTACCTAAATCTGATGTGATATATCAGATTTGGCCCTACCTAAATCTGATGTGATATATCAGATTTGGCCCTACGTAAATCTGATGTGATATATCAGATTTGGCCCTACCGAAATCTGATGAGATATATCAGATTTGGCCCTACCTAAATCTGATGAGATATATCAGATTTGGCTCTACCTAAATCTGATGTGATATATCAGATATGGCCCTACCTAAATCTGATGTGATATATCAGATTTGGCCCTACCTAAACCTGATGAGATATATCAGATTTGGCCCCACCTAAATCTGATGTAATATATCAGATTTGGCCCTACGTAAATCTGATGTGATATATCAGATTTGGCCCTACGTAAATCTGATGTGATATATCAGATTTGGCCCTACCTAAATCTGATGAGATATATCAGATTTGGCCCTACCTAAATCTGATGAGATATATCAGATTTGGCTCTACCTAAATCTGATGTAATATATCAGATTTGGCCCTACCTAAATCTGATTTGATATATCAGATTTGGCCCTACCTAAATCTGATGTGATATATCAGATTTGGCCCTACCTAAATCTGATGTGATATATCAGATTTGGCCCTACGTAAATCTGATGTGATATATCAGATTTGGCCCTACCTAAATCTGATGAGATATATCAGATTTGGCCCTACCTAAATCTGATTTGATATATCAGATTTGGCCCTACCTAAATCTGATGTGATATATCAGATTTGGCCCTACCTAAATCTGATGAGATATATCAGATTTGGCCCTACGTAAATCTGTTGTGATATATCAGATTTGGCCCTACGTAAATCTGATGTGATATATCAGATTTGGCCCTACCTAAATCTGATGAGATATATCAGATTTGGCCCTACCTAAATCTGATGAGATATATCAGATTTGGCCCTACCTAAATCTGATGTGATATATCAGATTTGGCCCTACCTAAACCTGATGAGATATATCAGATTTGGCCCTACCTAAATCTGATGAGATATATCAGATTTGGCCCTACCTAAATCTGATGAGATATATCAGATTTGGCCCTACCTAAATCTGATGTGATATACTGTAGATCTGATAATTCACACGTGTTTAAATTTTCGCGAATTTCAGATTTTAGGACTTTTCACGAAGTTTAGAACTTGCGAATTTTCATTTTTCTTTAGTAGTGCTATTATAAAAATAATTTTCGCGAGATTCTTGAATTCGCGAATTTGTCCTGCTTGCGAAATTCGCGAAAATTAAAACCTCGCGAATATTACCAGATCTACATTATCAGATTTGGCCCTACCTAAATCTGATGGGATATATCAGATTTGGCTCTACCTAAATCTGATGTGATATATAAGATTTGGCCCTCCCTAAATCTGATGTGATATATCAGATTTGGCCCTACCTAAATCTGATGTGATATATCAGATTTGGCACTACCTAAACCTGATGTGATATATCAGATTTGGCCCTACCTAAATCTGATGTGATATGTCAGATTTGGCCCTACCTAAATCTGCTGTGATATATCAGATTTGGCCCTACCTAAATCTGACGTAATATATCAGATTTGGCCCTACCTAAATCTAATTTATTATAACAGATTTGGCCCTACCCAAATATGATGTAATATATCAGATTAGGGCCTACCCGAATATGATGTAATATATCAGATTTAGGCATACAAAATCTGATCTTATATATCGAACTTAGACAGGGTCTAAATCTGATATATTACATCAGATTTAGGCCTAATTTCTGGAAAATTTCAAATAGTCTAGTTGTCAAAATTATACGTATTTGTTGACAGTAATATTTTTGCCGAATGATACTGATATATGCGTCACAAGCAGGTTTATCTTTAAAGGCGTAGTCCACTCTCAGGTCTGTCTATGTTTACATGTATTCACCAGGTGACGCTTCTCTTGACTATCTGTGTAATGTGCGTGGTGCTTTCTGGGAATGTAAATAGCCTGCTGCTTGTGTGCAGTGGACAGCTGTACATTAATATTTCAGGTGCGTCCCTAGAGCCATTTAGCTTGTAGCACAAGGAAACATTTGGAATTAAAACAAAATTTAGGAGAATAAGTGACCCTAAAGTTATCACCCAGCCCATCCCTCTAAGAATCTCAAAATTAAGATTACCTTAATTTTCTCTTTTTTTTCCATTAGAAAAGTTAAGATTTTTCTTAACTTTTCTAATGAAAATAAAAGATAATTAGGATAATCTTAGCTTTAAGATTCCTCGTGACTCGGGTCCATGATGCTAAAGAGCTCATTTGACGTCCATGACGTCATCTATAAACATAATCTGCGCTACTGAAGTCATAATAACCAGATTCACATCCTAATCGTCATGAGGATACCGGTCTGCCGGGATACAAGGTATGGCATGCCAGGACATCCATTATGTTAATCTCGCAAACCCCAAGTGACCTAGAAAAGCGACCAACCTCGTATCCACGATGGAATTTCTAGGTCACGCGGATTTGTGCGGATAAAGGGCCTAAGCCAAGAGAGGAAAATTAATTATCTTGTAGTCAAACTTTAAAGCGTCAGCTTAAATAGTTTAATTATCCACCCATGTAATTTGTGTCTCGTTGAATTGATGTGAAGGGTCATTGAACGAATCTACATTAACAGCAGGCGATAGGTCAAATTAACTTGGTCCAGCGAAAAGCGGCCTATACAAGTAGTAACATGAGATGCAGTAAATAAGTAGGCCTATTATCATGAATTATTACATTCTTCAAATAATAATAAAAGTTTATCGGCAACACACTGTGAGCATATCAATACACTAATAATAGTAATAACAACAAAAAAGTGCAGACGAACACTCGCAGCACCCTGTCTAAAAACAAAGATATAGAACAATCAGTTCTGCATATGCCCATTTCTAAGAAAAACAAATGGTAATTAATATAAGGATATTAACATGCGGAGTTCCTTGAGAATATCGTTGAAAACTATAAAATTAGCCAGTCTTGTCACCGTTGTTCCATGGGAGTTTGTAAACAAAGTTAATAATTTGAACACGTTTGGGAGAATCAAGTTATACATGTATTTTTTAAATGTAAATATATTTTGTTTCAAATCAGGAAATCGATAAAGCAAGTGCTGGTTGCATTCACCTTCAGCTCGGTGTTTTTTTAATGGATTACTTTTACTGGGTACCCTTCGGTCTACAAGGCTTATATGAAAATATTTCATGCTTATTATTTTTTTACAGAGAATTATGCATTAAAAAACGCTGGATACTTCATGGTAGAAAAATATATAGCCGATTGATCTGGACTGATGGTGTCACAGTTTTGTTGTAGTCCAGAAATTACACTTAATAATAAAAAAAATAATGATATAACTAAGCATGATTGGGCCCACGTAGGGTATTATACCCTCTAATTCGGACCGGGGGTAGAATTCAATACTTGGACCTAAAATTGTACAGACAAATATATCAATAGTTAATATAAAAATTAAATATATTTATTACAGAAACGAGATTGCGGTTTTGGTTGGGTATATTTGACATTTTCAAAAATAAGTGTAAATGACAAAACAAATTAACATAGGCCTACAAAATCAGTAGAAAGCGGCGAAATACGTACAATAGGCAATGCTGAATATATATAACTCATTGATCTGGACTGATGGACTCACAGATTTGTTGTTGTCCAGATTTGTACCCGGGATACACGCTGTGTCGGGTATTAACGAGTCAGTATATCCCGCGCCCCGTCCCTGACGTCACGTCTTGACGTCTGTGACGTATACGTGACGTATAGAGTGTCACGGGGGTCGTTAACCTGTCACGGGTTGATGGACATTGTGACGTCAGTGATTGTCACGTGTTAATCACCTTGTTCAGCCTGGTGATGAACACAATGCAGGGCCAGCGTCGAAGACGGTGGACCAACATTAAAACAACATTGCATCACTATTTTGTGTTTGCTGGTACGGAAGCTTTAAAACGACATGACAAAAATATTTTTTATCTCGTTATACCGATTTATAAGTCGTTAAATCGACTTAGCATAAGTCGTTATAACGACTTATGCTAAATCGATTTAATCGATTTAGCATAAGTCGTTAAAACGACTTATAAGTCGTTATAACGACTTATGCTAAATCGATTTAACGAGTTTCACTTATAAGTCGTTATAACAAGATAAAAACTATTTTTGTCATGTCGTTTCAAAGCTAATGTATGCTGGTGATGTATACTGAGTATTCGTGAACCACCACTTCTCAACTTCACTCCTAACATCAGCTGCGTACCGGCAGCTCCAAAATATATGTAATACTGATTCACATTCAATACCACAAGATGTACAGGCATATCATTCCCAGAGAGCTCAAATCGCCTCAACCAATAATTCGTAATCGATATCGTATAATAATTTGAATTGGAATTCTTGTAATTTGGTATCCCTTAAAACAGTAAAGTGGTATAGAAACACTTCCTTTGATGAATATGATTTTATAGACAAGGAATTAAAAATTATCGGTGTTAGTATACTGAGAAAACTTGTTCCGCTGAATTGTTTGTTTCTATTTTTCATTCATTTGAAGCTGAAATTGCTGAAATTCCACCCATTTCAATTTGTGTGTCGACTTCACACACGGTATGTAAAAATAGCACATTAAAAGAGTATAAACTAAATAAAAAACCTTTACAAAGATTCTATATATGCATAGACGTATTATTTATAATAACTTTCTATAGATTCTGGCCTGTAAAGACTTGAATAATTAAAATGGCCGTATAGATCCATAACATGGGTATTCAAATGAAGCTAACTGAGACATTTATGATGGTTTCAAATTGAAAAACACGTTGGTCTCCATGATTTATCAAAAATATTTCAGCGTTTTATTTGTTGTAAGGGTTAGACCCCTAAGTTAGGATTTCTATTTTAACAGTTTGAGTTATGAATCTATCACACTTACTGCGACCAGGAAAAAAATATAAAACGACAATTAATAATTTAAATTGAAGTGCAAATTCATTATTCGATTGAACTAATTTATTCAATAACAATTTATTAAATTGTTTTTCCCATTATTCTTTTTGAGCACACAGTGGTCTCTTGACGAGCGGCGGCTTTTTTGACAAGATATTATAAATGATACCATGCAGTGTACGAGTGTACATTTACCATGTTTACTATACACGCTGAGGTTGTTACAGGCCATTTAAATGATTCCAGTGATAATATGCTGATCAAGTTGTAAAATCATTAAAATGCTCGATTTTTTTCAATTGTTTTTTTTCCGATTAAACACACAACATACACAATCTATACAGACATCACGACACATACAACTTTACAATACCACTATTCTCAATATAATTACAATCAAAATCAGGCTTTTCCATTTATGAATACATTTGTTCATGGTGTTATTTTCTCTGGAAATATTTTCTTCAACGTTTAATGTATTGTACACGTTCGCTACAGACAGTTGAACAGATGACATGCAATTGTTGCACCTTGCTGGATAGATACAGTATTTAGCTACTAGTAATATTAAAATATGATTCTGAAGATCCGTAAAATTAGAATTACCAACAAATATACAATCTTTTCCTATGCTCATAATTTCCCCCGTTTTCGTGAACCACCACTTCTCAACTTCACTCCTAACATCAGCTGCGTACCGGCAGCTCCAAAATATATGTAATACTGATTCACATTCAATACCACAAGATGTACAGGCATATCAGTCTCAGAGAGCTCAAATCGCTTCAACCAATAATTCGTAATCGATATCGTATAATAATTTGAATTGGAATTCTTGTAATTTGGTATCCCTTAAAACAGTAAAGTGGCATAGAAACACTTCCTTTGATGAATATGATTTTATAGACAAGGAATTAAAAATTATCGGTGTTAGTTCTAAAATAGGTTCCCGCGCTGAAAAGGTTAAATGATCAATCATATATAATTTTGGTGAGATTAGCCCTGCTAAATTCCTGATGCGGGGCTGGCCTGGAGACACGTGCAAAAAATATTTACGATAGAAGAGGTAGCCAGTAGTTTAATGACAAATATTTGTTTTATTGCATCATCCGGCTCTCGCAACTTAATTAAGCTTCTCAGTTTGCATTGTTTAATTGCATGTAGGAAAATAAATATATTACATGTATATTATATTTTATTTTCCTTATCTGTGAGACACCTGCAAATTATCATGATTGTTATGCAAATGATCTTTGTAATCGGTTATCTGTCTGACTGCATAATAAAGACATTGCTGGGGCTCTCAATGAGTGGGTCTGACTGCATAATAAAGGCATTGTTTGGGCTCTCAATGAGTAGGATAAGCATCTGATAGAGATTAAAAACAATTTCAATTTTTCCAGACATATGCAACTATAACCATGATAACAGTACGTCATATGTGTCTTCTTCAAATTACCATATGTGTTTGTTTTATATAGAAAACAATCTTGGTGAATACATTTTTCTCAAAGAAAAAAAATATGGCTGAAACCTTTACATAGACTACGGCGGAAATTACTAATTATCTAAGGATAGCCTATCTTGACGGGAAGATTAAGTCTCACAACGCTGAAATATGTTTGTATAAACCATGGAGACCAAAGGGTTATTTTCAATTCGAAATCCTTATAAATGTCTTAGTTATCTCTTCCGCTTCATTTGAAGTTATGGGTCTACCCCTATTATTATCAACTGACATATCAGATATATCGTAGGCTTCGAATTGGTCGAGATGGCCATCTCGACCAATCAGAAGCCTACGATATATCGTAGCTTGTACGAGAATACGGCCCAGGATAAATCATCTGCCACTTTAATTTTACAGTCTATGACGTGCCATACTAGACGGACGCAGTAATAACGTTCCATAATTAATTTTAGGAGATGAAGGAGGTCAGTGTATTACACGCGGGGGACATTCAGGGCACCAGGTGCTCCATCAATCACCACACACCCTTTAACTCCTAGAGCACTGAGATCGGGTGCAGTGGTGATCGTGTAGTTTATTGGTGTGATTCACACTTGTGTAACCAGATTTAAAATTTGACAAAAAGTGTTTTAACTCTTACAGCGCGGAAATAAACTTAAGACGTCAGAATCTGACGTCTGTAGACGTCAGATTATGACGTCTAAAGCCAATCCCCGCACAGTAAGAGTAAAACTATTTATGATGACCGTAGACCCATAACATAGGTATTCAAATGAATCGGAAAGAGGTAACTAAGCCATGATCGAAAAAACCCTTTGGTCTCCATGGTTTATGGAAAAAATAATTCAGCGCTTTAAGGGTTAAAGCTGCTAAATGAATGATTGATGTGATGTGGCTTCATTTTTTGAAAATCCGAGTATTTTTTCAAGACACTGAAAATTACTCCAGGGATTACATCATCCACAACATCATTTTAACCCCTTCAAGCCTGAATTTATCATTGTCATCTTCATTCACTACAAGCCGCGAATTGCTGTCGCAATTCTCGACTTGTAGTGGATGAAGATGACTTAAAATGGGTAACAAATTGAAAAAAATAGTGTTATTATTAACCAGTTCCATAAATGAAATAGTTCTGAAACCTCTAATTTTGGAAAATTTAGGTCATTTTTCAGAGATGCGAAATGATGCTTTAATGCATCGTGAGGGCTTAAAGGGTTAATGGATGATGTAATCCCTGGAGCGTTCAGGTCACTGTTCTCGTGTTTCTGTTTTATTCACACTTGTTTAGCCCTTTAAGCCCTCACGATGCATTAAAGCATCTTTTTACATCCCTGAAAACAAACCTAATTTTCCTACAACTATGGGTTTTAAAGTGATAATTTCCATGAAACTTGTTTACCAATACTTAGCAATTTTTTTATATTTTCACCCACTTCAAATCATCTTCATTCACTACAAGTCGAGAATTGCGACAGCAATTCGCGGCTTGTAGTGAATGAAGATGACCATTGTAAATTCAGGCTTGAATGGGTTAACTCTCACAACGTTGAAATATGTTTGGATAAACCATGGAGACCAAAGATTCATTTTCAATTGGAATTAATCATATCAATGTCCTAATTAGCTCTTTCCGCTTCGCTTGAATACCTATGGTATGGGTCTAAAGCCATTATAAATATTTTACTTTTCAGCGTGGAGATCGACTTTAGGCGTCAATATCTGACGTCTACAGACGTCACATTCTGACGTCTAAAAACGGTCCTCGGGCTGAAAGGGGTAAAACTGTTAAACTAATCAATGATATCTGGATATGGCTCAGTCTTAGAAACCCGAGTAATTTTCAGTCAAATTTAAGTCCAATAAACTAAGGATCACTTTGTAGTAGCCTAAGATGTATTGTGCATTAAATATTGACATGCTGCAATTTAATAAAAGTGTAATAATTTATGCAATAATTCTGTATTTATAGATTATTTGTAGCTTATTTACTGCCCATTTACAGCCTGTATTTCCTTCTGTACTCACGTGTTAACCCTATAAGCCCTTCTTTGAATAAAAAATGTTTAATCAATATGGTCGTTCGTTTTATATATTTTGATATATAGTCTGCCATGACATGAAGAATTTGTGAGAAACACTGAGTAATGACTTCGGTAAAACACATGTCGGTTTCTTTATAATCACACTTAGTTTAAAAAACTGAGATAATTGACCCCTTTAAGCGCCGAGCACAACGATAATCTTTTGAAATCTGTTTTATTAGCCGATTATATCACAGTTATTGGGAATGAAATGTGTGTTTAAAAAGCAACATTTGCAAATGTTTAGACTCAAATTCACCCACTTGAAGTTGTGGGTCACGCTAGCGAGACACAAGCTCTCAGCTCGTTGATGGCGGGGGCCCTGGTGCAGTGGTTAAAACTGCCTGCTTGGAAAATCGGAGAGCGCGTGTTCGAGCCCCGGAACAAGGATACAAAATGTTTCTTCTCCGCTCACTCGTGGAGATTGAATATTGCGGGGAGCCTCCGTGACCGAGAAGTAGCTTGCTCGGCCTCAGAGTCACAGGGCTCGAATATCGAGTTCTGTGTCTGGAGGGCAGTGTCATCTCATTCAGTGCCACCATCCTCAGGAGGTTCTCCTGGCCCAGCTTAGCCTACATGTGCACACAGGTGGCCTAAACCCCCATTCATTTTATTTCATTTCTCAGCTCGTTGAGGTAGCACTTGACAAAAAAACTCAGAAAGACCTGCTATTACAATAAATCCTATCATTTAAAAAAAAATATATCCTAAAGACCTCCTAATGGCTAGTAAGGATATTTTGCATCATTTCTGATGTCAAACTATATTTTATCATGTAAAAATATCGCGTTTTAAACCAGCCTGTCTACTGTGTGTTCCAAGTAGTCATAACATTTGAGGATGGCAACCAAGATGGCGACAGTCACACAATCATCAATGATAGTGATTACCGCGTTAAAACCATTCCCAATAGATTATCATCTATCGGCCTATTACATTCACAGGACCTATTTATGATTGTCTGGATGGGGATTATATGGCGCAGATACTCTTTTAATGGTATATTAATATCTCTGATCCGACATAAGCAGTTTTTGAATGGACTTATATCATGCATTCTAATTATTTAGTGGCGCGCAACCCAAACTACCAGTCATTATTTTATCATACAACAGCGTGGCATTAATGCTGCTGTCATAAAAACATTGAACTTATGTTGGTTTATTGTTGGCCAAATGTCTTCGACGCTGGCCCAGCATTAAGCCAACATAGGTGCAATGTCTGATTGATGTTCGTGTTTACTGCTAGCTAGGGTCTCATATTATCGATCACTTTGTAATTTTATTACCAGCATGTCTTCTATATTGGCGCCACCAAGACTTCAACTCTGATTTTGAATACCAATAAAAATGTGTTTTTATGTCGTAACAAGTGAGTTTATTGGCTTCTGTATCGGCCTTTACTCTCAGCCTGGGGCTATGTGAGCTCTGATGGCTGATTAAGTTCCGTTGTGGACTCGTAACATGGATGTACCGGGTTTGGTTTGTAGCATGGAAATACCGGGTTCGAGTCGTAGCATGGAGGTACCTGGTTTGTAGCATGGTAGTGTTCACTTCGGGCTGAATTTACCATTTATGTCAACACCCACTATAAGCCGCGAATTGTTATCGCAATTCGCGACTTGTAGGGGGTGAATATTAATTGGAAATGGTTACAAATTACAAAAAAATGTCATAATATTGTTAAAACCATGATAGAAAGGGTGAATTGCGTTAACTCTTATCTTGCTAAGTTAATTGAGTTAAATTTCACCAACTTAAGGTTGTGTCTCATTGCTCATTTATAAGTGTACCCTAACCTAAAGTGGTTGAAAAATACTCATATTTGTTTAATTTGATACCAAACATTTACAAATCTTGATTTTTAAACATTCATTTCATTCCCAATAACAGTGATTTAATCGGTTAATAAAACGGGTTAAAAACGACTATATTCAGATTAACATCAAATTCATCAACCAGGATTATTGAATTTCGCGGATTTCTCAGTCAATTCTCAACCAATTTTCATGAAATTTTACACACACTATTTTCCATCTATGTCGTGAAATTTGCAAAGTTTCGATAAGTATTTTAAAAGTTAGGCTATTTGACATGTGATAAAATCCTGAGATGAAGCTAATGGGTTTATAGAGGGCAACATTTTTATTAATTTACTACATGTCAAATGGTCTAGTTTCTTAAATACCTAACAAAACTCCGGGAAATTTTCAGGGTAGTCACGACATGAATGGAAAATAGTGTGTGTAAAATTTCATGAAAATTGGTTGAGATGATCGGCGAAATTCATTCACCACGGTTAATGTGAATCCGACTATTATTGTCGCGATCAACGGTGAAAGGGTTAATAATATACACTGATTATGGATATCATTTTGCACCTAACCCCAACAGATTTATAACCCTGAGCACTGAGCACTGAGCCAAGAAATTTACATTTTCAGTCACTTGAAGTTGTGTCTCGCTACCGCGATCCACAACTTCAAGTGACTAAAAATCAGTTTAATTTGCAAAAAACAGGTTGAAATGTATATGATTATCACAGATCTGAGACATATTTAATTTTTAAAGCCTGGTTATACAAGACAACTAAAACATGAGAAAACACTAACTATAGTCAACTGTAGTTGACATCAGTGTGCCAATGGTTAATATAATGAATAGCCTCATAACAGTATGTGTACACGGAGAATAAAAAAACACGTAGCGATGTGGGAAGAATCACTGAAAACGCGATATGCTCCCCAGTGCAGGCCTGATGTTGGCCCAACGTCTACGACACTGACCCTGCATCAGGCCAGCATTGGACTAGCGTCCTGTAGTCGCTGGGATGCGTGACGGTTGCGGCAGATATTTTCGCAGGCAGGTCTCCCGCATCACTCTATTATCGATCGATCGCCAATGGCAATGAATATCAGAGATGGTGAAATACACGGTGCAGCCACGTGTACCTGTTGCCATGGAAACAAATTAGCGAAAGCAACCCTTTATTTCATGGGTTGTTTCATCTTTTCTGACAAGTGGTGTGATCTCGCTGCCAATTATATTATGAACTCTCATGTGAACATGGTAGATTTGTGACGGAGGATATGTTTTCTGCTGTTGTATATTATGGCAGATGATTATATGATTTAGCTGTTAAACCTTGGTACATCACATACAGTGACCTGACGGGGACACCATTCGATCTCCAGGGGGCAGAATATTTGTCGCGGACAAACTATTTATTTCAACACCTCCAAGGCGTGCTAAAATAAAAATTAAAAGGATACTTATATAGACCGGTTCTTGAAATAAATTATTTATTTCATGCAGATTCTGCCCGGCATCATGTATTTAAAACATACTCACCCCCCCCCCCCGTGAGGATTGAATGGGGCCCCTTATCAATCTAACCCAATATGATGCTGATATTTCATCGCTGAGCTAACGTTAAACAAGCACTGGTTCAATGTATCGTGTTTGCAGAATAGTACATTGACCGCAACAAGATCTCTTCGACTGCTATGAGCATGAATAACATGATCAGATTTTAAAAAAATATGTAAACGTAGTACATTCACATCGTCCTTTGTTGCGTACCAATTTGTAAAAAACGTCTCAAAGTTACACATTGGGACGCAATTGCATTACATAAATTATACGTTCCAATTTGTAATTTTCATTACAAATTGGGACGTTATTACAAATCGGGACGTAACAATCGTCAGCATTTGACTATTAATGCTTCACGACCGAGATACTGACTCGCGGGTAACCATGGTAACTAGGTACACAGCTGCCATGCTATAACACTTACAGGCTGGTGCCAGTCAGACAATAAAGGCAGTGACTGACTCTAATATAAATGTAAGTAAAGAAAAGGACTCAATTCTTGAAAGAATACATGGCGCTTTGATAGAAATCCTGACTGCTTCGCCAGTCATGCGTTCGTCCCGGGTTCGAGCCCCATGAGCTAATCCTGTGTGGGGTTTTCAGAGAAATATCATTGTCTCTCCCTTCTCAATCTGACAGTCTAGTCGATCACGTCAATAGTGGCCTCGTCGTGTTAAGGTTGAAACCAGTGTGTATCGACGTTAATTTCGCGCGGGGTGGTGACGCGCTGCGCTCTCCAATTACTGTATTTTAGAGAGAGGACGTGGCGCTATGGTAGAGCCTGACTGCCTGCCAGTCATGCATGCGTCACTGGTTCTAACCCCGATGAACCGTGGGTTTTTCAGAGAAATATCCTTGTTTCTGGTTGAAACCAGTGTGGTGACGTTAATTTCGCGCAGAGCCACGCACTGCGCGCTCCTTTACTGTACTCTTCATAATTGGGACTGTGACAAGAACAGGGCTACACATCCTCGTCCTTGTCCGAGGCAGATACATTTATCTTCACAACAAGAACCCAGTAAACACAAAACATTGAACCAATGATGATTTGATGTTGGGCCAGCGTCGTAGACGGTGGGCCAGCATCAAATCAACATTGGTTCAATGTATTGTGTTTGCTGGGATGATTGATTTATTAGTCTTTTCCATTTCTTGAAATAATTGGATCAATGTAATCCATTGTATTTATGTGAAACAAGTTAGGCATTGCAAACCTTAGCTTACCACTGGAATCTTCATCATCGCGAATCGCTGTGGGTTGAGCTCACACTGCGACATGTGCGTGTAATGTTTTTTTTGGGTAGATTTTATTGTTTTACAGTTTTATAGATTATAATCTGTAAATTGACATGGTTACATGGTGATATAATCATACCGCACGTGCGTATAGTAATATTATCTATGGCCCTCTGTATATTTCCACGATCATAATTATAGCTAGAAATTGAATAGAAAGGGCTTTTAAACAAATACATTTTATGCGGGTTATAATATATATTTAGCTGAGATATGACTCACTCCAGCAGTCTGCTATAAATTACTTCTAATGATAAAATAACATGTAAAATAAAGCTACCTTCACAACACAAACACGACCACGGTAAAAATTTCATCTTACTGTATGTTATTTTGGTGTGGGTGTTCACATGTACACGACCACGATTGGGGATCGACTTTAGACGTCAAAATCTAACGTCTGTAGACGTGAGATTCTGACTCTATAGACGATCCCCGCGCTAAAAGGGTTAATTAAATAAAAACAAAAAGTATTCCTTTAAGCTGACTTGTTACAATTATTTACTAAACATGCTAAAAGTCAACATTTACTATGTAAAACATTGTATAATCTAACACTATGAGCACATTGTGTGCGTTTATTTGATATATTGCACTTAGAGCGTGACGTGGCGCATTGGTTAGGTCATGGCGGTTTGCAATTGCCGCTGCCTATCGAGAGGGTTCAAACCCCGCTTGGGGCAGGTTGTCAGTAAATGTAATATTTCTCCCCTCTCAGCGTTGCGACATAGCTTCGATGTTTGTGTACTTGGGTAAGGCACTTTACATTCATATGCTTCTCTTGACTCGGGTGTAAATGATTACCTGGTAGGACAGAGAAGTCAATGTGTACGATAAGTTAAAATGCCGAATTTCTTCCAGGACTGTATAATGTTCTCCTTGCAGTTGAAATGACACACGAATGAGCAGGTCCAGTGACCAGGGGGTGAAATGTAAAAAAATCGGAAGATAGGCCTTCATTCTTCATATAAGACTACTATTTTTTTTCGATAGACAGATATATTATTGACCTAGATAAAAGTAATTACAGAATTATTTGTGACTTATTAGTATAACTCTGCATCGTTACCTATAATTAGCTATTGAATTAACCCTTGCATCACGGGGATCAAATGTAGACGTCAGATTCTGACTGCTAAAGTCGATCCCCGCACTACAAGAGTGTGTATTTGTAAAGGCCGAAGACCCATAACATAGCTATTCAAATGAAGCACACAGAGCTAACTAAGACATCTATAATGATTTCAAATTGAAAAAAATTTTTTAGTCCCCATACAAGAATATTTGAGCGTTGTAAAGGTTAAAATTTCACCATGATATTGTACATACGGTCAGGTAAAATTGAATGAGTAACTGACCCAGATCTTACGCATGTGATTGGTCGAGATGGCCATCTCGACCAATCACATGCCTAACATCTAGGTCATTTACTTTCAAAAATATCAGTCCTGGGCACTATGATAGCTGAGTCAGCTTTATATCCAGGTACTAGTCTCATACCGCTGTGGTGCCTTGATATAGCCATAAAATAGTATCACTTTCAGTTTTATTCAGATTAAAAATCTAACATTTTTTGGTCATAAATATCATGCTTCAATAATTACTTACGTGACAATAGACTCCAGGGAAGATCTATAATTACTGCAGTGACGCAATCTTATAATTATGAAAAAAGAAATAAAACCCTAGCCATTTGTTGCAGTTCGTTAGCAGACCATTTTCCATCCAGTTGCTATGGTTATCCCACTCCGCAGTTTTAAAACAAATTACCTTTCACAAAAGTGTCAAAAAATATATTGTGCAATTTTGCCAATTTTACCTACATGGCTAAAATTGTTTTATAATTCAACACATACTGAAATGTGATTTTTACTTATACTCGCTGTCAAATTAAAAATGATAAACCAGGATCGCATGAACCGATATCCTTTAAATTTTACAAAGGACATTTTCTACTCTATTCCCAACAGCCCTGAAAATTTCCCCAATATTTCTAGAATTTTAGTACATGGCAAATGGTCTAACTTTTGATATATTAAATATAATTTTGCGACTTTTTACCGCAGTTAGTATTTGAATAGAAAATGACCTTGGCAAAATTGCAAAGAAATCGGTACAAAATTAACGGAGAAATCGCCGAAAATCATCCGATCCTGGTTGATCATTTTTAATTTGACGGCGAATATAGACTATTATTTCAGATGTAATAATTGTCACCCGACATGATCAGGCGGCCATCTGACGTAGCGGCAGACCTGGCCACAGTGACTGCCATTTTATGAACACCGCCAGCCGTGTAAAAACGATAAACTCGGGTGTCAAGACAAATATTTTGAGTGTCTATTATAACTAGGCCATGTTCATTTGGCGAAATCTAACGTTAGTGATCGCGTTGAAGGTATTCCATTTAAAAATGGAGGTGTCTGTATCAGTGCCTTGTGATGTCACCAGGGTATGTGATTGTAACAATGAGAATGATTAGCGAAACAACTATCTGCCTTAGACGCTTAGCATCCACAGTATACGTGGGCGGCCATCATTCAATCTCCAAGGGGGGGGGGATGTATTTTTAAATTAAATACATTTGGACAGCTACTGCATGAATTAAATAATTTACTCCAAGAACTGTTCTATATAAACATGTAATAAAATTTTAATTTGTCAGCGCGCCGCCGAACTGGGTTGAAATAAATAATTTGTCCGCGACAAAAACACCAGCCCCGAACCGGGTTGGAATAAATCATTTGTGAGCGACAAAAACTGAAGCTCTCCCCCTCTCCGGATTTTGAATGGTGGCCACTTATTAGACACTTGTGCTCACATATCTAGGCATATGACATATACTGCTTCTACTGTTTGTGCCTGATTTAAGGGCGAACTATAAATAATCCAACATAGCACTGCGATCACTTTAGTATTTGGGCTATGTCTATCCCGGAATATAAGCCATGCAAACAAAAATCGTCAAGAGTTCCACCGCTGTGAGAGGTGGTGAGATGCGATGGCTTTATTATATGGGCTGGTGTGAGATGAGAACCTCCAAATGTAGCAGGACAGATGTAATGTGTGCTGAGCTTTTGGGGGATAAATGTAGAAATGGATTCGGTGTTATTTGTTACCATGGCTACACTTACGAGACGTAATCTGACACTGAGGATCATTATTTCAATGTTGGTTCAATGCTGGGCAACCGTCTGCGACACTGACCCAACACTAAAACGATGCCCCGTGTTTGTGAGGATATTCTTTGCTGACATTTATCCCTTGTGCTGCTAGAGCCGCATATATCCGGTTTCGAGTAAGTTTCAGAGGAAATAAAATGACACTGAAATCCATAAAACAGTTTGTGATAGATGCTCAGTTATTAGAAATATTAATTTTCACACATTTATTTTTCATAAATAGTCATATTTTTCGTCATGACGAAAAATACAATTGAAGCAATTCATTGTTTGTTTCTATTTTACATTCATTTAAGGCTGAAGTTGAATGAATGAATGAATGAATGAATGAATAAAAGAATGAAATAATGAATGAATAAATAAATGAATAAAGGAAGGAATGAAGGAATGAAGGAATAAACGAATTAAATAATTAATTAATTAATTAATTAATTAATGAATAAATGAATGAATGAATAAATGAATAAATGAATAAATGAATAAATGAATGCATGAATGAATGAATGAAGGAATGAAGGAATGAATGAATGAATGAATGAATGAATGAATGAATGAATGAATGAATGGGATTTCAGACTACTCATGTGAACATACAGGTTAAACTAGGCCAGGATAACCTGACGAGGACGATGTGATGAATCAGATGACACTGCCCTCCAGACAGACTTGGCTCTACATAAATCCCAGGGGGTGAGGGACTGGTCAGCCGGTCATGTACCTCTAGGTCAATTTCTCCCGTCCTTGGATCTTGTGACGTCGGTGTCAGACGGTGCCTGTACCGTGGCATTCAACACGCGCCACAGACGGCCCCAAGCGTCACAGACTGCCCCCAGGGTCACAGACTGTCCCCAGCGCCCGCGAGTAACACACAGTGCACTCTCCCAGAGCTAACTCAATGTTGGTTTAATGTTGGGCCAGCGTCACAGACGCTGGCCCAACATTCAACCTTAATGCGCTGAAAATATATTTGTATAATCCATAAAGCCCAAGTTTTTTTCAATTTAACGTCATCATAAATGTCTTAGCTAGCTCTTTCTGTTTCATTTGGATACCTATGTTATGGGTCTACAGCCATTAGAAATATTTTCACTCCTTCAGTGAGGGGATCGTCTTTAGTCGCCAGAATCTGACGTCTACAGACGTCAGATTCTGACGACTAAAGTCGATCCCTGCACTGGAAGAGTTGAATCAGCTCTGTGTGAATCTCTCCTGCCTCCTGCGTCCACACCACTGATGCCCTTTCAGATGGTCGTGTGCCTACTTTGACGTGTGAAATAGAGAGTCCAACTAGCCACGTCCCCTGCCCACTCAGTTCACCCCGCTCCCGTACTTGATCCATAGATATGCTCAATTAGTCCTGATCTGTACTTACATACAGCACGGATATTACTAATTTGAGAAGTCATAATCAATAAACCATCACACATTTAGCCAGCCCAGAATAAAATGATCCAGAAAAATGAGAAAGACGAAACCGATGTGAATTTATTAGCATTGTTCACAGATATGATACGAATACTTTAGACATTAGTCAACGGGCTCTTTTTCAAAAGGTGTTTAAAAATAAATTTAGTGTAACCTTTATAAGAACTAAGTTTCTTGGTACCAAAGTAAAGCTCATCTTGACCGGGGTAACTTTTTTAAAGTTGTCCGAAAAAGGTTGAAACCGACCAAAAGTACGCTCAATATTTCAGGAAATCATCACTTTTAATCTATGGACTCATTCACCAAGGTGTGGATATTAGTGGAAGCCCACGAAATTTGGCATATAGACTCTTTATGAAAAGCTTTGTGATATTTTTTTCTGACAAATTTAAGAAAAGTACCCTGGTCTTGATATAATCTAGAGATGATAAGCTTTAATTTGGTAACAAGAAACCTAATTCTTATAAAATTTACACGAAAAAAATACATTTGGACACTCAGATATGTGGATACAGATCTGGAGAGCCACCTTGCACGAGTCCCCCTGTAGTCCAGGAGCTAGTTTTTGTAGGGGCTCTATTTAGTGAGTTCGTTCAACCGGCGTAGTATCTACAATTCGAATTGACAGAATTGTAGAATGGACCTTCGGCAACAACCCCAGGTAGTATGTACAAACAAATTGTGGTATCAGTTTTTTTGTACAGCCCATTTTTTAACATAGGGGGTGTTTTTCGCTATGTTCATCAAAGTGGAGGTCAAGTTCGGAAAATAGCCATATCTTTGTAATGAATGAACCAATTCTTACACTTTTAGTATCACTACACTCAGTATTATCTAACATTTAGGTTCATCTGACCTTAGGTATAAATGTGTATTGTGAGAATATAACAACTCACATCAAGTCACATCTTTATAGTAAATACGCTATGGACTTTTTCCTAAATCTTTACAATAAATGAAACAGAAATTATACTAAGCGTACTGGCTGAAAATGCATTATATGACCAAAATAAACAATGCTTACGGAAAAAAAATAAGATCAAATTCGATTCCATGGGTGTAACGGTAATGTGACTGAGTTCACTTCATGCTGCGTGCGGTCCTGGTGATTATTGATATATTCTAGTGGTCATCGAGACCACACAAACCTGTTTAGATTTAAGGGGTAGACATAGTAGAGTATAGTCAGGAATAAAAATCAGAAACAAAACAAAATAGTCAACATGGTCAATAGAAGCGACTAAATAAAACATAATTATTGCCCATATCTCCATGTGGCCTATGTTTTCTGAAGCCAGATATGTATATGTTTAACAACCAGTGGTATTTAGATTTATAAGTGTTGATATATTTTTTTAATGTAATAATAAGCAGCCTGTTATGAAAATGTATGTATTTAACCTGGGCTGAAATCTGAAACATTGAGCTGTGCTCGGCATTATATGTGTATAATTTGTTATCCACTTGTTTTTACATAATTTGGGTGTGCTGAATTCGAATCTGTCGGATAAAATTCTATATTTGGTAACCTTCACCTTCAAATTAGCAAGCCTAAAATGGCCGCCAAAAAGTAAATAAAACCCTGTATTTTCTTTGATTTATCGCACATGAAAGCGTAATTTAAGGTTTCTGGAGGATTTGTATATGAAAAATTTACATTGAGTGTCTTTAGAAAGAAATGACCTTGATTTGACCTTCAAATTCAATATGTCCGCCGTTTTTTTAATATTATGCCGCTAAACACGCTGCCTATAATACGGCTTATTTGAAGTAACTTAATGGACCAGGAATAAACATTATTGACAAGTAAATTTTGAAAAAATCCAAAATGGCCGCGACATCCACCCTCTAATGAACGAAAAACAAAATGGCTATCAAAAATGTAAATTACACTTCTTTTTTTGGTTTGTCGCACGGAAATGCTCAATTTCTGATTTTTGAATAACTTGGGGACAGAAACACTCATGTCTGATGTTTACTTATCATCGTTACTTATCATCGATGTTTACTTATCATCAAGTTAGATAGTTGAATACTGAGTGTATTGATACCAAAAGTGTAAGAATTGGACCATTCATTGCAAAGATATGGCTATTTTCCGAAATGAAACTCCACTTTGACGACTATAGCGAAAAAAACCCCTTATGGGCTTAGGTTAAAAAATGCGCTGTACGAAAAAAACTGATACCACAATTTGATTGTACATACCACCTGGCGTTGTTCCTGCATAGCTATTCTATCATTCTGTCAATTCAGATTGTAGATAGTCGGCCGGTTGAACGAAAAATTTGTTTTGGTGTCCCTGCTCCTGGACTACTGTTGTGATACTGACATGAATCTCTATGCGGTGCCTTGTCGTATTCAAAATAGGCCACACATATGGTGCATATATGCGACGAATACACCAGTTAGGCTACTTCTGCTCATATACAGGCTAAACTGGGCCAGAAAAACCTCCTGATGATGGCGTGATGCATGATATGGCGCTACCCGGTACCCGATATCCTAACTTTTGCGATTTGAGGTCGAGCACGCTACCTCATTGTGCCGGTCACCTGACGATCATATGGCTGTTCCAACGGTGAGTTTCAAGATGGTGATAGAGATATTTCTGTTGCGCCATCGCTTGTAAATAAAAAAAAGTCATTTCTGAGCCTGATTAGGAGCTATTGAGCACGGGACACCGAGGATTTAGGCGCTTTGGAAGTCTTTTCATTTTTTTCATTCGTTCATTTATACCTGCATTCATTCATTCATTCATTCATTCATTCATTCATTCATTCATTCATTCATTCATTCATTCATTCATTCATTCATTCATTCATTCATTCATTCATTCATTCATTCATTCAATCAATCAATCAATCAATCAATCAATCAATCAATCAATCAATCAACCAATCAATCAATCAATCAATAAATCAATTATTTCTTCATAAATATGATAAATGCAACTAGAGAGCTTATAGGTTTTATGCTAATATGTGAACACCATGGCGTGTTGATAGTGATGGACATGACGGCCTTGTCCTGACCTGATGAGGCGTAAAAATAACATTACTTTATATTCACACATATTGTATGGATATAAAAGGCTGCATTATATAGTAGTGATCAGTGATGATGGGTGTCCTTGGTCTGACGCAGGATAGGGACACACCCAGATATCTGCGAAATATACAACGGCCACGCAGCACACAAATAACTGTAACTACTTACTTTACAAGTATGCAGTTACTGTTTTTTGCGTTGCGAAGGCAAACAGCGGTAGCTGCATACTTGAAAAGTGAGCAGTTACTGTTCTTTGCAGTGGCCACGCAACACGCAAATGTAAAAGTTAGCACTTACTGTTGTTTGCCTTTTTAAAGGCAAACAGCAGTAACTGCTAACTTGAAACGTAGTCATTTACTATGTTTGCTTTTGCACAGGGAGACGATAGTAACTGCTTACTTTTCAAGTATACAGTGACTGCTTTTTGCCTTGCGAAGTCAAACAACAATAACTGATTACTTGAAACGGGAAAATGGTACTAACTGTTTAGTTTTTAAGTCCTGGGATACAGCTGTTTGCGTTTGCAGGGAATCTGTGAGTGGTGGTATTACATGTAATCTGTTATTATGTATAGGATAAGCCTGATCAGCTCTACATTCTTAGCTGGGGAAAAGGCCGTGGCCGAAGGCCGAGGCTTTTTTCACAGCTAAGAATCTAGAGCTCCGAGGATTTTAAAGGGACTGGCCCAGGCTAAAATCATTAAAAAATCGGAGATTGCATTTCGGGTTCTTAATATGACCATATGATGTAAACATGTACATAGACTAGAACTGCAAATTTTTAAAATTTTGTGCTGCGCATTCACCAGTTAGGCTAGATATAGAGACGAAATTCCTGATTTCTAATTATTGACAACCATGTCAAAAATAGGAAATGCGGAAATTTCGTCTCTATATCTAGTCTAACTGATCAATGCGCAGCACAAAAATTATAAAAATTTGCAGTTCTAGTCTATGTACATGTTTACATCATATGGTCATATTAGGAACCCGAAATAAAATCACCGATTTTTTTATGATTTTAGCCTGGGCCAGTCCCTTTAACTGACTTAAAACACATCCGAACATAATGATGATCCCTCATAATCAACAGCTCTGATTGATTATTGCACCTTGGCCTACCATGATAATTGGTATGTACTTTATCAACAATAACTCTTCATTCCCGGTTTAGAATGTGTGGTCGGACAAGGCAAATAATGTAGTGGTATGTTTTACTACAGGTTTCTCACACGCACTAGATTTTGACTCCATTCATTAAGCAAGCACTGGGTCAACCAAGGAAAATAGTCTGATTTTATTTCCCTTGGGTCAAGGTATTGTGTCAATTTTCTACCAAATAATATGATAATTTTATTCATAACACAATGTCTTATACTGGATAGAAAACAAGCAAACTCGAAACTCTATCCTGTTTCAATGTTGGCCCATCGTCTGCGACGCTGGCCCAACATTAAACCAGCATTGGGTCAACGCCTCCAGATTACTGGGAGGTGTCAATTTTCAGCGCATTAATTCTACTCGTAACAGAGTGAGGACACTTTACCTCCAAATCATCAGCGTCTTCTTCCGCTTCGTAATTCGTACCGGAAGCCACTCGTCCGCCATAATTGCGCAGTGGGCCCGGGAATCTGCCGTCTGTGATTGTGGCCACCCCACCACCAGGATGCCCCGAGTTACGTCCGTTACGTCCATTACGTCCATGCCGTCTTAGCATCGACTGCAGCCGGTTCATCTTGTTAGATGATTCTGAAGGCTCGGCTCTGCAGCGCCTCCAATTATAACGGGAATATTAGAAGGCGAGATCCTTAATCTGACCTTGTAGAAAATACGATATAGGTCAGGTCATAAGGCCACATCTTTAACTTGGTCACAATGTTGAACTACAAAGGCTAGTTCACTTTATATTTTCATTTCTTTTACGTATATCCAAGATTCGAAGCCGAATCTTCACAGGATATGGTCTATGTTTCAAATCCTGCATGTAACATCACCAGATATCAGAGTGATAATATATTTTGCACGTTCACAAAAAAATTGTTAAATACACAAAAAACTCGAACCCGAATTTAGACAGGCTGTGTATTGTATTTCACAACTGTAATATTCGATCATAAGGATCAGTTCCCTGTAGTTGGAGAGAGATCTAAGCCAGGCTGCGCTGTCTAGTACCAATGTTGTCCATTTGAGAACCTGAGTGAATTACTGTAATCATGTAGGAAGCCGAAGGCGTGGTCACATCCAGGGGCACATGGTCAGCGTGCTGCTCACGCAACTGGTCAGAGATGTTCCTGAGCTATGTTGTTTCAATGTTGGGCCAGCGTCGCAGACGATGGTCCGACATTTAAACGATATAGGATCACAATATCACTGATAATCATGTTTCACTTTGATGTGTCCCCCATAAGAAATCCTTATATCAGATATTGTATATATTAATTTTGCTTTGAATCAGCAAAACACATCCTTCAATGTAGATGATTTGTCTTCTGGCAAAGAAGTATATTTCCAATAGATATCACAGATTGCGAGATAAAGTTTTGCTCACCAATCTTGTCCAAACCCCTTTGTCATGTGTATTGCTTGTACATTTGTTTTGCACATTACGCCTTTAAATTCGGAGCATTTCTTAGGTCGTTACGAAAAGATAAATGGATTAATCTATAAATTCTCGTTTCACTATGTAATAAATTACCATTTATTTTGATATTGATTAACACATAATCAGTTGTCAACCTATCAGACGCCTTTTGTTTGAATCCATGTAGTTCAGCTTGTTTGAGGCCAGCTCCATGGGAATGAATAATATCCGAACAAATATAGAAATGCTAGTCGCCAATAAGAATGATATGCATAATGTACAGCAGAAGTAATTTCATTTCAATGACAACTATCAGTATATGATTGTTATTGCCATATAGACATGATGTGCCATTCACTTATATAGATATTATGAAGTTGTCTATTGTGATGCAGTCATGATGTGTCATGTGTTGATGCTGGTGATAATGTCACTCAGACGTACTGAACCCTAATGTACGTGCCAGATGCTAGGCATTACACAGTGTTTAATCCCCCATCTCACATCTCATCTGATCTGTCATCAGCTGTACACGTGTGTGTACACATGCCAGTTGTGTGCCCTGTGTGTGTACACGTGCCTGCGCGCTGTTGGCACACATCACACCCCTGCCCGACAATGCACGCTGGGCATAATCTGGATGGTCACATGTCCTTATTAGGCACGGCGCGGGAGTGTCTGGGAGATTGCTGCAGGAGAAAATGTCACCAGCAGACGCTGCCAGACCTGCAAACACCATACATTGAACCAATGCTGCGTCAATGTTGGGCCAGCGTCGAAGACTGTCGTCCGAAATTGACCCAGCATTGGATCAAGATCCCGTGTTCCATAAGACTGCTTTCTAATCTGCAAGCGTGATGATGACCAACGAACGTGATGTAAAATTTCGTAATGCGTAATTGCTGAGGTGGAATTCCTGATCAGAAGCCCTCCAAACTTGCCAACATAGTGAAGAATTCACTTGCAGAACAATAGGGAACTTACTCCAGGATTCAATATTTCATTATAATTTATTCATTAAAAGAAAATTTTAAATGTTTTCCATGACATTAATTGTATTATTTATTGTATAATTATACAAACCACCTCCCTATCTTTCACTTTAATACAGCTGTTTCGCTGTGTATGATTGACCATTCGTAGAGGTATTCGGTAGGCCGTTTTCTTCAATTATCACGTAATCTTAGACTGCTTGTAATTGAACGCTTCTGTGACCGATGTAAAAATCAATATTCCCAATTATCATGTTAATTTGACTCCTGGGGATACGCTGCAATAAAGTATGTTTTGATGAAAATGCATCACTCTGCACTATCACTCAACTTCTGGCTACAAAGACTCAACAAACACGAGAAATGGAACCAGTCTGCGACGCTGGGCCATTATTAAAACAACACTGGTTCGATGCTTTCCATAATGCCGTATAAGCCCTTACTCAAATCCAGTAGGGAATTGTCACAGTCAAGTGAGCTTATTAGGCTATCACTAATAAACAGTTGACACAATGCGGCCGTCAAAACAGTAGCACTTTCCAGGTATGATGTGGCTACTGACTAATCTCCGATGAGCAATCGCCGCCATGTTAATAATATCAGGTAAACTCCATGTTTCTTGTTAAGATCTGCTTATCCTTACGATCTAGATCCTCTAGATCATCCACACAGCTTCCCACAATGTCACAAAATGTGTCGCTTTATCACATGAGACTGGACACCAGCACGCCTGCAGTGCTGTCTTGTCCATGAGCAACTGTGAATGACAAACGCCTGATATCAAAATGCATTGCTGTTGGCTGCTGGTGCCTTATGGCTCCCAGAGCAGAAGGCAATGTAGCACCTCACACGGCAACACTAACACAGACACTAACTGCTTATTAGAAAAGTTAGTAGTTACTGCTGTCTGCCACAGGCGAACATACACAGCAAACACGAGACGTTGACCCAGTGCTGGTTTAAAGTTGGCCCATCGTCTGCGACGCTGGCCCAACTTTGCCCCAACATTGGGTGAACGTCTCCAGTTTGTTTGGTATCTAATTGCTCTATTAAAAAGTAAGCAGTTACTGTTGTTGGCCGTTGTACTGCAACAGGCAAACATATCTAATTGATCTCTTTAATAGTGAGCGGTTCCCGCTGCCTACCATTGTACTGCAACAGGCGAACATCTCTAATTAATCTCTTCGAAACTAAGCAGTTTCTGTTGTTGGCCTCAGTTCTTCATCAGACGAACATCTCTAATTGTTCTATGTTGGCCTTATAGAATGCAACGGAATGCGATAGATATACTGCAATGTAAAAAAAAACCAGGAACTGTTTATTTGCAAATAGGGCAGCTACTATTATCTGCCTTTGCAAAACGGAATGTGGAAGCTCACTGCAATTCAAAGGAAAACGGCTACAATTGCTCCGTTTTCAAAAAGCAATTCAAGAAGCATTCAAATTTGCCTCTGTAAAGTGCAATGTGGAAACCCACATATCTACGCTGCAATACAAAATGTCAACAAGTTTAACAGCTTACTTGAAGAGGACATTGATACTGTTGTTCGCCTAATATGCAACTAAAAGCTCATAATTTCACACTGTGAATCAGAGGCAAATAATAGTAATTGTCTACTTGTGAAGTAAGTATTTTACGACTTTTTGCTTTTTTTAGAAAACACGATACAACTCCATCGCTAGTCGAGTCCAGGTTTCTGTGTCTACGATGATATTCTGGGAACAAATCCATATTCAAAGAATATAAAATCTGACAATTTGAGGCATGGTAACTGGAAAGTAAGATGTTTGTATCTTAGTAGAATGTAATGTGGAGCCGCACATAGACACACTGTAAGGCAAAGACAAACATTAACTTCTCACTTGGAAAGTAAGCAGTTACTGATGTTTGTCTTTCCTGGCTGTGGCAGTGCTTCCAGGCTAGGTCGACCAGGACTGATTCCCAAAGAGTGTGCTACAGTACGCATGTAGCAAGCTACAATCTTTAAATAAAACATTTTTCTGTTGGGGATTACATTGATCTTTTTTTTTGTGAGCAGAGAATAATGCGATTCAACTGAGTAAACACGGAGACATTGTTCGCAAAAGCAAATAGGCTGTATCTGTTTATTTTGCAAAGCAAGCAGTTCCTGCTGTTTGTCTTTGCAGGTTGATGGACTTTCTTGCACACTGTGTGTCACAGTGAGAGACACGCAGCTGTGTAGCCTGCAGTGCTGCTGGTCTCTCAACTCTCAATAAACAAGACACATGTTGGCCTAATGTTGGTCCACCATCTACGACGCTGGCGACGCTGAACAAGATTAAAACAACATTAGGCCAGTGCCTTGTGTCAACTAGCTACCATTTCTGCAGAGCTCTGTTACCTCTGTTTGCTGGGTAAAATACATCAGACATATACCTGCAAGCTTCTATTCACTGTTGGAGGGTATTCTAGCAAGAAAGCAAGGAAGTAAGCAAACAAGCAAGCAAGAAAGCAAGCAAGCAAGCAAGCAAGCAAGCAAGCAAGCAAGCAAGCAAGCAAGCAAGCAGCCAACCAACCAACCAACCAACCAACCAACCAACCAACCAACCAACCAACCAACCAACCAACCAACCAACCAACCAACCAGCCAACCAACAATATAAACTTTTGCCCAACAATTAACAGACAGATGAGGTGAGTTGCACTCATGTGTTTCTTTTTAGGAAGTGTTTCTTCATCCACCCCCGCGTGACAGGTACATGTATGCTCTTTGGTATATATTCTGGAGGTTGATGTTGGCTAACGCTTATCCCTGCACCCACGCATGATCATTATCTGGTAATCGTAGTGCGACAAATATTGTGTCAACGCCCTCCTATTACTCAAGTGAACTTTAACCCTTCAAGCGCTAAGTTAACCCTCTAAGCCCTCACGATGCATTAAAGCATCATTTCACATCCCTGAAAACAGACCTAATTTTTCTACAACAAAGAGTTTCAGAACGAAAATTTCCACGAACTTGTTTACCAATACATTGCAATTTTCTTTAATATTTCAAATACATCAAATCATCTTCATCCACTACAAGTCGAGAATTGCGACAGCAATTCATGGCTTGTAGTGGATGAGGATGACAATGGTAAATTCAGGCCTGAAAGGGTTAAATAATATACATTTTCACCCACTTGAAGTTGTGTTACAGCTTCAAGTGGGTGAAAACTACGCATATTTGTTTAATTTGGGACGAAATATATGCAAATCTTGATGTTTAAACACACATTTCATTCTCAATAACTGTGATATAATCTGCTAATAAAACGGATTAAAGACGACTATAGTAGAGATTAGAAGGTTAGCCCCTTGATCCCAGTAGACACAAGACATTGACCCAATGTTGTTTAAAGCGTTGTAGATGGGGATCAAACAATAAACCAACATTGGGTCAATGTGTTATGTCTGCTGGAATAAAAAGCTCTTAGCTACATGATCATATCAAAGTGTACATCACCCCAATGTCTGGCTGTGTGTATATCGCCAGCAAATAAGAAATATCAATATTCTCACCAGTCGACGACAATCTTTGTACTATAGTGAATTATTATGAAGCATAACATGAATGGGGCTTTAGGCATCATTTGTGAACAAAAATGCCAAATTCATCCTGTCATTGACATGTGTATGTCCCACTACATCCTGAGGATGGTGCGATGAATGAGATGACACTGCCCTCAAACAAAATTCAAAATTCGAGGCCTGCCTTCTGAGGCCGAGCACGCTACCGCTCGGTCGCGGAGGCTCCCCACAATATTGAATCTTTACGAGAATGCCAGAGCGGGGGGCGGACCCGCATTTCCCAACTTTATAAGCAGGCAGCTTTAGCTACTGCACCATGCAGGCTCTCCGCCTTAGAGCTAAGCAGTGTAGATATATCGATATAAGCGCCGTGTCGAATTTGCTGACAATCTTACGCCCCCTTATTATGCAAATGCCAACAGTAGGTCATTGTAGGGCACACGGGTCAAATGACCTGGATATTCACGTTAATCACCCGTGGTTTTAATCATACTGTGCTAGATTTATTGGTCGAGAGGCAGGCAGGCAGGCAGGATATTACAGAATAGAGAAAGAAAAACTTTGACATAAAGAGCTTGATGCTAAGAAAGGTTGTAGCTGATATTTTTATTTATGATATTGCAGAGAAAGGTGACACATGCAAAAACCAGAAATTAGATCTAAAATGAACGTTTTTGAACGTGCGTCAGAAGATGAAATTAAAAAGCGTGTTGAAAAATTGTCTTGACATATTAATAACTCCCATCACTGACATAATTAACATTTCAATGGAAACTAGTACATTTCCTCAAAATTTCAAAGAAGCTCATGTAAGACCACTACTGAAAAAAACATCTCTTCCTAAAAACGAGCTGAAAAATTACAGGCCTGTATCCAACTCCCTGTTGACGAGCTTGCTTTGGCCTCGATTATGACACATGATCACGCTAAGGATTTGTGCGCCTCTGAGCTCGGTCGGTCGGTGGTGGTGGGGTTGTGGTGGTAATTCTCACTGGAAGTCCCACCACCCCATTCTCACACATTATATTATTAAAATTTCTACAGACATGAAGCTGTGTCTGGCTCCCACGATTCACAACTTCAAGTGTGTGAAAATTACATATATTTGGTTAATTTGATATCAAACATTTGCAACTATTGATGTTTAACCCTTTCAGGCCTGAATTTACCATTGTCATCTTCAACCACTACAAGCCGCGAATTGCTGCCGCAATTCTCGACTTGTAGTGGTTGGAGATGATTTGATGTGGGTGAAAAAATTAAGAAAATTGCCATGTATTGGTAAAAGAATTTCATGGAAATTTTCTTTTCAAAACCCTAAGTTGTAGGAAAATGAAGTCTGTTTTCACGGATGTAAAATGATGCTTCAATGCATCGTGAGGGCTTAAAGGGTTAAACACATCTTTTCTCAATAACAAGGATTTATTAAGCTAATAAAAAGTCGTAAAAACGACTGAAGTCGTGCTAAGCGCTGTAAAGCTTAATATCCACTGGGACTCGCCGCCCCCTCTCCCTCACCAGGACTGCCCCCCCCCTTCCCCCACACCAGGATTTATGACTTGTGAGCTTCGATCCGTGGTGTGGGTGGCCATTCACTGACTCTATTCACTTCAATATGCAACAATCACAATTGATTGTTGCTTTGCCTCTCCACACTTGGTCACCGCACACGAGCGAACAGCAAGCAAGCGAAAGACCCACGTTGGGTTAATGTTGGGTCAACGTCGTAGATGGTGGAGCAAGGTTAATCGAATGTTTGATGTGATACACCCCGGCAAACAAAAGGCGTTGAATCAATACTGGTTTAATGTTGGTCCCCCGTCTACGACGCTAAACCAACATTAAACCAGCGTTGCGTCAACGCCTTGTATCCACCCTTGCAAGCCTGAATTTACCATTGTCATCTTCATCCACTACAAGCCGCGAATTGCTGTCGCAATTCTCGACTTGCAGTGGATGAAGATGACTTGAATTGGGTGGCAAATGAAAAAAAATTTCGTTATTAATAAAACATTTCCAAGAAAATTTTCGTTCTAAAACTCTTATTTGTAGGAAATTAAGTCATTCTTCAGAGATTCAATATGAAGTTTTGGTGCATCGTGAGGGTTTAAAGGGTTAAAATACTATATTATGTGGGACGTCGTTTGAGGTGAGTCGGAGATTCCTGCTTTCACCGCTATTCCTGGAATCGTACTGCAAGTATGCTAATCAAAAATGACAAGTTGATTTGAAATATCGACACCTTGCAAACAGAGGGTCGTTTATTCCACTCATCTGAGTGGCATAAACAACACTCTCGCTGCTAGAGCTCGATATTATACTCAGATTCTCATTAAATGCATTGAACATGCGGGTGAATGAATTTCGCAGCTTCTTCAGTCAATTCTGAACCAATTCCCATGACATTTTGCACACATTATTTTCTAGCCATGCGGCGACTAATATGAAAATTTCGAGGAGTTTTAGAAGTTATTGCAAAAGTTAGACTATTTGACATGTAATGCAATTCTGAGACGACATTTTTATTTTATTTACTACATGTTGCAGAGACCAATTTTTAAACTATACAATATTTTTTAATTAAACGTGCAATAGAAAAAAGTGCTTGTAGAATTCTAAGACAATTGGTTCAGAATTGACTGTGAAATCAGCGAAAATAATTCACCATGATTGATGTGATTCTGACTGTTCATATAGATATGAGCTCCTGCACTTTGTGGTAAAAAAGCATAACGTAAGATATATATAAAATACTCTTCCGAAAAATGAATAAGTATCAACGTACATCTTTTGAAATTCATGGAAGCACTGGGGTCTCGTGAAGCGAGAAACAGTCCAACCGGAACGCGCGCGCGACCGCGAGAGCGACCACGCTGACAACGACTGACAACCCTTAAAGCTCTATATGGTCTGATAGAGGGCAAAAGAGACAAACCGGAACGCGAGAGCAAGAAAATAGAATCAGATTATATTTTCCTTGGCGAGAGTGAGAGTGAACACACAGGCTACAGCGACCCACAAATTCAAGTGGGAAAAAACAAATTATATTTGTTTAATTTGAGATAAAAAATTTGCAGATCATGATGTCTAACCATTCGACGCCAAATTCCTGGATTTCCCATGCAAAACCGGCGAAAAGGCGAAATAAACATGAAACCAATTCGACATTTTTCGCATTGGTCTTCCACTATAGTATTGTTTTTTCTCGCACTTGTGGAAGTAGGAAATGTCGAAAATGTCTGCGAAAGATTTTACTAAATTTTACAAATTCAGGTAATTTTGGATTGCTGTAGATACATACAGCTTCAAAAGTGACGGAAAACGTTGCGTTGCTGTCTTTTTTGTAATTATAAAATAGTGGATTTGATCATTTTCGTGTTCGCGATCGCGTTGGCGTGTTTTGTTAGTTGTAAGAGGCGTTAGTTGTAAGTTATCTAGGCGTATCCATGCTGTATTGTTGTGACTTGTTGCCTTATAATTATGGCCGACCTGACTCTTATTATCGGTATGATTAAGTATAATTTCATTAAAACATGTACATAATATAGTACACTACGATGCCATATAATTGATTGCTGACAAATTGATTGGATAGTATGCAGGTAAATGATGTACCCTCATACCATTAACCCTATCAGCGCGGGGAAAGTCTGTCGACGTCAGAATTTGACGTCGACAGACGTCAGATATAGACGTCAGATCACAATACAATATTTATAATGGCCGTAAACTCATAAACTAGGTTTTAAAATGAAGCGGAATTTTAATCAGCTTATACTAAGACATTTATGATAATTTCACATTGACAAAACCCTTTGGTCTCCATGGTTTATAGAAAATTAATTGAGCACTGTAAGGGTTGACCTTATATTCATCTTGATGGTGAACCACCTCGTGTCACGTATAATCCAACATATCGTCGCCTCGGAGCTAAAGGATCCTATCTGCCACTCTAACGAGTGTCAGATAGGATCCTTTAGCTCCGAGGCGACGATATATAGATGTTTATTGTTCGATATGTAATCGCCTATTTTACTTTTATCAAGTTTTCATATAATTCCAATGACATACAATTATGAAAATTTTATTTGTAGGAGAGGTTAAATATATCTACTTATATATAGGCCTACGCTTATGCAGTCACCCTCAAATCAAAAACAAAAGTGCTGTACTTCTTGCAGAATCACTACTTTTTTAAACAACCTATAGGCTACAATAGCTAAAATGTATTTACACGCTGTGAAAATTCTCCATATATTTACGTCAGCATCGAATGAACGTATCGCTATTAGGCAGCTTATGATTTGGGATAAACAGAATATGATGTAAGCCTGATACGTCATTCATCATAAACTGAGCTGCAAAGATCTGTCAACAGCCTGTTTTTATCGTGTATAGTGGGCGTCAAGTGCACTCAGATTAATTGTTTTGCACCGGAATCGCTGAGCGCCAGCCGGGCTAACCACCTCACAATGACTGTATGCAGCCCGTATTATCATCACTTGTACTGCAGCATTGTGTGTTGCCAGTTTCCATGTATTTAACCCTTTAAGTCTCAACGATGCATTAAAGCATCATTTTCCATCTCTGAAAACAGACTCAATTTCCTACAACCAAGGGTTTTAGAACGAAAATTTCCGTGAAACTGGTTTGCCAAAACATTCCAATTTTCTTAAATTTTTAAACCACATCAAGTCATCTTCATCCACTATAAGTCGAGAATTGCGACAGCAATTCATGGCTTGTAGTGGTTGAAGATGACAATGGTAAATCCAGGCTTGAAAGGGTTAAAGCTGGAAATGCTGACGCAATCCACAGTATAAAATGTTTAGAGCCACCTTAGCATACACTGCAAACTTTTTTATTTTGTTTAAACAGAGAGAGGGCCCTGGTGCAGTGGTTAAAGCTGCCTGCTTGGAAAGTCCGAGATCGTCACCCTGTAGAGACTTCAGGTGTATTCATTACTAGTGGGAAGTACACCCTGCACGCAGGTTGGAGATCGTGGGTTCGAACTCCACTCTGGCCTTCAAGTTTCGAAGAAACAAATGTTGCTTCCCTGCTCACTCATAATGATGCAATATTGTGAGGAGCCTTCATCACCGAAAGGTTACTTGCTCGGCCTCAGACCGCCAGGGATCGAATTTTGAATTTTGCAGTGTAATTTCGTTCATCTCACCATCCTCAGGAGGTGCTCTCATAGCCCAGTTCAACCTATATATGCACAAAAGTAGCCAAAAAACCCCATGCATTTCGTTTTCTTTTATTAAAGCATGTAATCTTGCTCATCTCATCCGAAATATTACCGCTGGAACCAATAATTTGTGACTGATCTGGAAATATCAGTCCTTGTCCTATGATAAACCAGCGTCGTAGACGGTGAACCAACATTAAGCATCCTCTATTGCGTTTACTTGGAAACAAAACTTTGCGCTGTATTTATACATATTTCTCAAATTTAATGATTTGATTAAATGAGTATTTACCACATATTATTTTATAAACTTCAGGGACATTATATTTTGCTTGACACTGGCTTGAAAACGACCATATATTATACGGCAGGGCATTGTCAGTCTGAATAGAATATGCTTAATTATGACGAATTAATGACCTTATTATGCCTTAATTATAACTGTACTTAAAGCAATAATGGCAGGTACGCAACCATAAAATAATCTTTGTGAAGAATATTCCTTTCTTTCACTGATTATATAATGTAAATAAATAACACTATACGCATCAATTTCTGTATTTTACTGCTCTATCCACGCAGAAACGTTTCGGGCCTTGTGTGTGAGATTTGCTAATGTGTTATAAGACATGCACCATCAATGCCGGATCAGCTCGATCCAAATTTTTAGCTGAGACACATATAGTCACATAATCATAGTTAAATGTTGTCAAGACGTCGCAGACGGACGGCCAACATTGAACCAGCATTATTAAGTCAATATGTCGCGATTGCTGGGGTAATTTAGCCCGCAGATTGAATACGTCTTCAAATTTAGGGCAAAAATAGAGACACAACTTGAATCAATCTTAAGCTCGCAGATTGGTTAATTAAGTCTTGAAATGTAATGCTAAGTCGAGCTTAACTAACCCTGAACTATTAGGTCCTGTTTGATTCGCATCGATCTTAAACCGGTTTAGGTCCTGTTTAGCAATCCAGAGCGTTTGTTTCGCAACAGATCAGTCTGAACTAGAACCGGTCTGACCAAACCATCAAACGTGCAGGAAGGTTTGGTGGTTTGGATCTCGAACCGGTTTCCCAAACCAGACGTTTCCTTGCTTCAAAATATTTATCTATTTGCGGTAAATTTGGATCTCAAACCTGATGGAGAACAGCTCGTTTCTTTGGCTTAAACTATTTTTAAATTAGCGGTAAATATAGCATTTCCCTCCACTCCCTGTGTACATGCACCGTTATCAGATCTGTACGAATCGAACAGGCCTTTAAACTCGTGGGTGAAACTGACCCCGGATCATCGTGTCTTGTGATCTCAGATACAGAACCAAACGGACAATAACTCTCTCCACCATGGATCATGCGCAGTCACTTAATTTGGAAAGGTCAGTTGCCTAGGTGAAGGTCAATGTCTCATCCATCAATGGTCAGAGTAAATGAGATATGCATTGACCCAATGTTGGTGAGATGTTGGGCCGGCGTCTCAGACGATGGGCCAACATTACAGCAACATTGGATCAGCATTTCGTGTTTCTTGGGGTCTATCCTTCAGACTGTCAATCGCTTTCGCGCCTCATTCGCTATCAGCGCGAATCGCACATTTGCACATTTGACGCATGCGAGCATCATGATAGCCATGTTGATTTCTAACCAATCTGATGAATTGACTACGAGGATAACAATATCATGGTCATCTTTGTTGAATAAATGAATAAGTGAATGAGTGTATTAATGAATGAGTGAATGAATAAATTAGTGAATTGGCGAATTCGTGAATGAGTGAAGAAATTAGTGAATGAGTGAATGAGTGAATGAGTGAATGAGTGTATGAATAGGTGAATAAGTGAATTAGTGAGTGAATGAGTGAATGAATGAATGAATGAATGAATGAATGAATGAATGAATGAATGAATGAATAAATGAATGAATAAATGAATGAATGAATGAATGAATGAATGAATGAATGAATGAATGAATGAATGAATGAATGAATGAATGAATAAGTGAATGAGTGAGTGAGTGAATTGGTGAATGAGTGAATGAATGAGTGGGGTTTTGAAACACGATTTGAAAATTCGATAGATTCGTAGATCCAAATGTACGAGGCGCAGAGCGCCGAGTATATTCAGATCTACGGCTCTATCGAGATTGAGTTATTTCTTCGACTTAAAATAGGGTGTACGGCCATTATAAATAGTTTTAACCCTATGACTTCCAGGCCGGGGTGCATACCAGGATCCAGATATACTGGTGTAGGAGTTCTATTTTTCGTCATTTGAAGCTGGAATTGCTACCGCAATTTCCAGCTTCAAATGACGAAAAATACATAAATGTAGTATATTTTTGACGAAAATTTGTGTCATTTTATGGTTACGTTCATTGACGAATGACGACGGAAATTTCCGTCATGTATGGTAGTGAAAAGGTTAATCTTTCAATGCGATCCCCTTGCTGTTAGGGTTAAATAGAAATATACAGTGTATATTCGTGCAAGGATGGAACTAAATAAATTATACTATGCCGGTCTAGATAACTAGTAATAACCCTGAAGAATTATTGCCAATCGAAATAAAACTGCGATCTTAATGCATTATTAAGCGATGACACATAATATAATGAAAAATCGGCTCCACTGGGTCTGTTCCATAGACCTGTGCACAATTATGTCAGGTGAAGGGGGGGGGGGCTACATAGTGGCGGATCCAACGGGGGGCGCCCCCTGTTGTATCCGGCACTGGCGATGCCTCCACTACAAGTCGGGAATTGCTGTCGCAATTCTCGACTTGTAGTGGATGAAGATGACTTGATGTGTGTGAAAAAAATTAAAAAAAATTACCATATATTGTCAAACATGTTGAGACAGTTTCAAGAAGATGCGCATTTTTAAACCCTTATTAACCCTTATAGCGCGGGGATTGACATTACACTTTATAATCTGACGTCTATTGATCAGATTCTGACGTCTAATTAAAGTCGATCCCCGTACTGGAGGAGTAAAAATATTTATAATGGCCGTAGACCCGTAACATCGGTATTTCAAAAGTGCGGAAAGATCTAACTACATGTATTAAGGCATTAATGATGATTTTAAATTGAATATAACCTTTTGGTCTCTATGGTTTATATACAAAAACTTCCGCGCTTTAAGAGTGAATTATATCGGTCCTCAGCGATGCAAATGATGCTTTGATGTATCATGAGGGGTTAAGGAGTTAAGTCACTAATGCATTGCTATCACTTCTATTATACTTACACTATATAATATAATGCACCATTCTGAGACATACGGGTGCAACAAATGAGGATATGACTAAGGCCACACCAAGTTAATTTTATGGTGTATGGATTTTTCGACCGAAAAAAGAAGCGAACGGGCGAAGTATAAATCACAATTAAATTTGAAATGTATTATTTCATGGTTCATTCTACAATCGAGCGCATGATTTGTTCATTTGATTTTTAAAATAAATATAAATTAATTAAGCCCTGCAATTTTTTTAGGAGAATGTGTATATATATATATATATTGCAATTTTCACTCTTATTATGACTAGATTCTCTCACTTTCAACTTAATAAGTAGCTTATGATTTAAGTTTACCACGGGACGCATGGTAAGGCTAGTGGTTTTGGCGTCCACTTTCATCATTTCGCTCGCCCAGTAAACATATATTCGCATATCTAAGTATGCATCGCCGGTAGACGGGATTATCGATAAACCACAAATCGTAGATATCTACGGGGAGGGCGATTTTTTATTAGTCATGTTCAGCGCGGGCTTCATCTATAGTCAATACTCATCTGACTCTAGTTCTGTCAAATAAGACACTCTATGGACACGATACATATACACGAGATATGCTATATCTCCTGCTTTTTTAAGGACAACTGCTTCTTCTTGTATATAATGAAATAGTATATAATTATAATCATACACATATACACTTTCAGAAAAAAACAGACATCAATTGTTATCCTTTCTACTTTGGCAGACATCATTTGACGAGCAAAGAGTAAAGTGGTCACCTAATCCCTCACACCTTATTCCTTGATCGATTGCTGTTCTCAAGTAAAATATCAAAATAAAATATGACATTGCGAATGTGACTCTGTAAGGCCACTATGTTTAATTTCTCTGTTTTAGATCAGAAAAAATCAAAAATCTAATAAGGGAGGGCGTTAAAAAAACAATAATAAAAAAAAAATTGGACCTATTTTTGGAAAAGTTAATGAGGGCGACGAAATAAAAAAAACATTTGACAAATTTCTAGAAAAGTTAATGAAGGTGACGAAATAAAAAAAAACTTTTGATCTATTTGACAAAAAGTTACCGAGGGCGACGAAAAAAACAAGCAAAAAAACATAGCTGGAAAAATGTTTTTTATCTATTGAAATAAACTTGGTTTATTTCGGAATGTTTTTATCTCCCGAAATTAACTGTTTTTTCTCAGAAATCAGCAACAATCCAATGAGCTCGCTGGGCAGAAAAAATCACATGTTTTTTTTTGGTAATGCGCTGCCCAAATCTAATGCGCGCGCTCATCTGGAACAGAAAAAAAAATATAGGGGCCCAAGTTGTTATTAATCAATGGACATTTTATATGGGTGTTATTAGAGCTGAACAAACAGGTTACTAGACACTTCTTTTATCTTCTGTCTTATTTTGTCTTCTTTTATCTGAATCTGTTATTAACCCCAGCAAATCTAGATTTAAATTAAATAAGATGTTTTGAATTGAAGAATTATTTTACAGAGTTGTTAGATATCAGCAAGAAAAGAGTGACTTGACAGACTAAGTCTTGTACTCTCCTTTCCACGAAATAACAGTACTTAATATATCACGTGCCAAAATAAATCATTTGGTGGTTGCAGCAAACACAATTTTTTTATCAACTTGGTTTTTTTCAGATATGCTCCAGTCAGATGTGTAGATCTATATACAATTACCCATTAATTAAAATATTATTTTACAAAATTGTTTGATGTGAGCATGGTATGAGTGAAATATAATCAGTTTGTCTCTTTTTTGTAAATTAGGCCCCGAGTATTGTACTTTTCGTTTACATTGCAGAAAAAATATATTTCCTTTGCTTGAAATATGCCAGTTCCGGTCAGATGTGTGTATCCATGCAATTACTCAGACCATGTTTTTACAAATCCCGCATCAGACCCGGTCAAAACCGTCGGTCGATTTGCCCGGTTGCAAGGCAAGCATTGACTTGATCAGAAATTTCATTGCCGTCTACAGTTTTTCATCCATTTATCGCAACATATATAAACGAATAAATTGTCGATTCTTTCAAATATATAAACCCTACAGTGGCTAAGATCATGAACCAACAGAGCGTCACATCTGGTGATACTTCCACCCAGTTTAGCCTAAAAGCAGCATTCCCGCACGTCGCCACAGGTATATCTATAGCTCTCAATGTGTCCCCAGTGATTCCCTCTTATTCAGAAGTCAGACTACATCTCCTCCAATCCCAATCCCTAACGTTTTTCACGAACGAAAAATCGGCCCAATGCTGGTTTAATGTTGGGCCAACGTCGCGGACGTTGGCCCAACATTAATCCAACATTGCCAATTTATTTTCTGTTATTCCGAGCGTTCAGTTCTGATGATTCCATCACACACAGGAGAAGCTGATTGAGCGGGGAAAACGGCCCCGGCTGAATCGGAGGGTCCGATCTCATTATCGGGCCGACTATCTGACAGACAAGATGGAGGACCGCGACCGATAACACACAGTCAATTCACCTATTATCGCCCAAACAATTTGTCCACCGGTCAATATTCCGGTCCCCGAGCTGGCTGGGGTTTGTGGTGAGTGAGGCAACCCTCGATAAATACGTGTGGGGTTTGTGGTGAGTTAGTGAGGCATTGAGGGAATCCTCAGGACACACGAATGAGGATCTTGGTGAGTATATATATATGGGACCAATCATTTACAATTCCTGATTAAACGTATAATGATTAAACATAAAAAAGGGTATTTGACACGACACGAAGGAAATGAAATGAATGAGGTTTTAGGACACGATAGAGAGGAATGTAAAGCCACTTTTTGTGCGCGTGGATATACTTTAGAAAAATATATATTAAGTATCGATCTTATGCAGGATCTGATGACGAAAAGTATTAAGTATCGATCTGATGAGGGACTTGTCTTGATAATTGCATAGATATACCCATCTGACTGGTAATGGCGGGGGCCCTGGTGCAGTAAAGCTGCCTGCTTGGAAACTCGGAGATCGCGGTTTCGATCCCCACTTCAGCCTTTGAGTTTCAAAAAACCGAAATATTTTTCCCACGCTCACTCATAAAGATGCAATATTGTGGAGAGCCATCGTAACCAAAAGGTAGCGTGCTCGCCCTCAGACGCCAGGGAGCGAAGTTTTAATTTTGTGTCTGGAGGGCAGTGTCATCTGATTCACTATACCTTGCACGTGGAATGAATGAATGGATGACGTCTTAGGCCATCTTTATGCACATATAGGCTAAACTAGGCCAGGAGAACCTCCTGATGATGAAGAGATGAATCAGATGACACTGCCCTCCGGACACAAGATACGGAATTCTAGCCCTGTCGGTCTGAGGCCGAGCACGCCACCTATTGGTCACAGAGGCTCCCCGTAGTATTAAGTCTTTACGAGTAAGCGGGGGACAAACCCGCGATCTCCGACTTTCCAATCAGGCAACTTCGACCACTGCCAGCGATAGCTAGCAATAGCTGGATGATTGGGCATGTCATCGTGAACAAGCGATCAGCTCATTAACTTTTTATATAATGGAATTATGCGAGTATCATCAGTTTACAGCTTTTAAAACCCATCACTACATTATTCATTCTAAACCGGGAATGGAGAGTTATTGCTGACCTAGTACAGACTAATCATCATGGTAGGCCTATGATGTTAAAGTCAGTCAGGTGTGACCGATCTGTTGATTATGAGGGATTCTCATTATGTCGGATGTGTTTTAAGTCAGCTCTACGTTATTAGCTGTGAAAAAGGCCTCGGTCTTCGGCCTCGACCTTTTTCACAGCTAATAACGTAGATCTCCTCGGGCTTTATCCTATGCATCTATGTAAAAATAATGAAACATCTCATGACCACAAATATCTTAAGTATTCCAATTGTTTACGTCCAAACTGTGTGATTGTAGAGTTTGTCCAAGCTAACACGTTACAGAGCCCACACGCAGAGTATGGGGTTTTAGGCCACCTCTGTGCAAATATAGGCCAGGAGAATTTCTTGAGAATGATGAGTTGAAACTGCCATACAGACACATCATTCGAACTTCGAGCCTAGCGGTCTGGGGCCGAGCACTCTACCTCTCTCGATCACGTCGTACGGAAGCTCCCCACAATTTTGCATCTTTACGGTTGAGCGAGGAAGAAACATGTTTTTGTTTTAAAACTTGGGGGCCAGAGTGGGGTTCGAACTCGCGATTTCCTATTCACCAATCAGGCAGCTTTAACCACTCCACCAGGGCCTTCCCTAGCAAACGTGCGACGTTGGCCCAACGTTGGTTTACTGTTGGCCCACCGTCTACGAAGATGGCCCAACTGTAAACCAGCGCCGAACCAACGTCTCATGTCTACTCGGTCGTCATCCGGTTGACCAAGAATCCTTGGGTTGATAAAGCAGTCAGCAGGCGAGAGCAGAAACATGGAGCCTTGGGCCACTACAGCATCACCTGGTGAGCACAAATTCACTAATCCCGAACTGTCTGATAAGTCAAAACCAATATTTGCATCCAATGCCGGCGTATTGCTGGGCCGATGTCTTAGATGGTGGGATAGCATTAGACCAGCATTCTATTCACCCTTTTTTGGTCTAAAATTCAACAAATTTGTACAGTTTTACTACCTAGGTTTTAGTTGAAATCAACCCTTCAAGCCCTCACGATGCAATAAAGCATCATTTTACATCCCTGAAAACAGACTTAATTTTCCTACAACCAAGGGTTTTTGAATGAAAATTTCCATGAAACTGGTTCACGAATACATTGTAATTTTCTTTATTTTTTCACCCTCTTCAAATCATCTTCATCCACTACAAGTCGCGAATTACGACAGCAATTCGCGGCTTGTAGTGGATGAAGATGACTATGTAAAGTCAGGCTTGAAAGGGTTAAATAACTTGTCGGCTTGATTGATTGGTAACTGCATTCTCTTGTCAAGTCTGATGATAGACAAGACACGCAGTGACCTCAGATTCTCAGCTACATTTGCTACAAAGGCCTCTTTTGTTATAAAAAAATAATTATTTTCTCCATATTAAAAAAAAGACTTGTGAAAACTATGACACTCGACTGATACAGTTGGGCTAGCTTTAAACCACCGTCTTTGACCCCAGCCAGACCTATAACACTTGTTGTATGTGTCGTGTTTACTGGGCATGAACACATAGTTATGCTGTAGACAAGAAGGTAACAAGGTAATTTATTCAAGATCTCGTAGGGCATGAGAAGACACGGGATGAATCTAATACCAAGAATTCTGTAGTCTGATGGTCGCCACCAGTGTTTCAGCGCGTAGTCAGCGCCCTTTCTTCAGGCTCTTGGTAAGTGCAAGGTTATAACTTTTGAACTATTTATTTTACACACAGGAATAATTTTCGTCATTTAACCCTTTAAGCCCTCGCAATGCATTAAAGCATCATTTTACATCCCTGAAAGCAAACTTAATTTCCCTACAACCAAGGGTTTTAGAACGAAAATTCTCATGAAAATGGTGTACCAATACATGGTGATTTTCTTTAATTTTTAAACCACATCAAATCATCTTCATCCACTACAAGTCGAGAATTGCGACAGCAATTTGCGGCTTGTAGTGGATGAAGAATACAATGGTAAATTAAGGCCTGGAAGGGTTAAAGCTCGAAATTGAGTTGGAAATTGTTGGCTCAATGTTGGTGCACCGTTTACAACGCTAACTCGACATTGAACTAACATGACTGTAGGAAATAAAACTAACTGACAATTCGGCGGCCCCGATGGCTCATTCGTATCGACTGCGGCTTGTAACCTGGGCGTACCAGGTTCGAATCCCGGCTGGATATTTGTCACCGTGGTTGTGCATATTCAGTGCTCCAAACTGTTCAAAGGCATGGAGTGTACAGTGTGGTCTATGGTCCTGTGCACTATGAAGAACCCTTGGAGTTATTCGAACTAAGAGTAGGGCATATTCCTGCCTTCGGGTTTCCTTCTGTCGCGATATTGCCTCAATGTGCTTAAAATACACCCGTGACGTCAGTCTATTGTTAAAACAGTGGATTCGGATCTACAAATCTACTGTTATTTTGTACTGGTCAGGTCGGCACAATATACGGGTTTAACTATGAAACTGCGTGTCTAATATTTCATGGTTTAGCCATACTGACAATGAAATTGATGTTTTCTATATCAAATCTTGGAACATCTGAACATATTCTGTGTAAATTAAGTCGAAGAAAGAACTCAATTACATCGCGCCTCGTATATTCGGATCTACGAGTTTATCGAATTTAATTCGTTCTTTCTCCTTGACAGAAAGCGACGTAAAGCAATATACATATAACTGACAATTTAGCTAGACCAGGGTCACCCTTTCATCACTGATCACGACAATAATCCCTTTTAATCTGTTCTATTAGCGGGTTAACCCTTTAACCGCCGGTACCGCATATATTTGTGTTTTCATTTTTTATTAGTACCAACTTTAAATATGTTAAAGATAAAATGTGACATCAGCAAGATATAAAAACCGTTTACCTCCATTTTGTCAAATCTGAATAATTTTCACTCATTTGAAGTTGTGGATCGCGTCAGCGAGACACAACTTCTAGTGGGTGAAAATTCAGATTGAAAAGTTGGCGGTTGAAGGGTTTTAAATCACTTCCCTTGAGAATCAAATATGTGTTTATTCATCAAAATTTGCTAACGTTTGTTCTAAAATTAAATATTGTTTTTTTTACGCACTTGAGGACGTGGATCGCGGTAGCGAGACACAACTTCAAGTGGTGAAAATTTAAATGGGATAATAACGTGGAACATGGCGCAATGGTTAGAACGTGGCGCTCTACATGCCGATGTCACTGCCTGCCGTGCGGTTTCGAATCCCGCTTGGCGCAGAATTTTCATAGGAATATCATGTTTCTCCCCTCTCAATCTTGGGACATTGTTAGGATGGTGTGTCCATGGGCAAGACACTTCACTCTCAAATGCTTCACTTGACTCGGGTGAAAATGAGTACCTGGTAGGACAGAGATGGCAATGTGTACAATAAGTTTAATGCGCCGAAACGGCTGCAGGACTGTATGCTCCCCGGGGAGTTGAAATGGCACATGAATGAACAGGTCCAGTGACCAGGGGGTAAAATGTAAAGTCCGATGATAGGTCTTCAGACTTGATATCAGACTGCAAAAAAACAGCACCAACGTAGCGGATAAATGATTGACAATAAGAAGGAAAGTCGCCGCTATATGATTAATATTTGACTGATTACCAATATGTTTTTTTGACATTTTTGATCGGTTCCTGTTGTACCGATGATCATTGTATAATTATATTTACGCACGAGGAGAGATAACTTGATTAGATTTGCGTAGGTTCCTATATGGGCCTGTTCATATCTAGATAAACAAGATCAGGAGGGAAAATATCATCAGCAAATGTTTGTATAGAGATAATGAAGCATATCTGTCTGACCATGCTCTCATAATTTATCCGGTTTCAACATATTATTCATGTTATAATAATATAGTTCGCACGATCTCTATAGTGGTCTATGAGACGTATATTGGTATCAGCCGATATTAAACTAACATAAGTTAGGCCTACAATGAGAGTTACGTTGACAGATAGGCCCAGATCGATCTGGGCCTAGATCATGATGGTGTGATAAAATGCAAACGTTTTTTTATTTTCTCATAGAAAAATACAGCACACCGCCATTGAATAATATTGATACGTTATTCATTGGTGTTGTATTTCCCCATAGCGCACTCAAATGAACCCCGTTCGCATATCAGAACCAACCTGCATATCTCACTGATTTACTATTGCGGCCGAAGTGTTCAAACTGTCTACGTTAAACAAATTAAAAAAAAATGTTCTGGCCCTGGCATTTCGGCGGTCCCGGCTCTCTGTTGACAAACGTGTTCTGGCCTGGGTTATGACACATGATCATGCCAAGGATTTTAGCGCCTTTGAGCTCGGTCCTCTGAGGACTTAAGCGCTATGAAATTATATTAATTAATTGATTGAATGATTGAATGATCATATTATGCCATTGTTACAACCTTCTGGTAAAAAGCACAATCGGGAGTTGGTAAACGGTGGTTACTGTAATGTATACATGGCAAACAAGGCTCTACATTAATAACCCTCACAATGCTGAATCATTTTTGTATAAACCATGGAAAACAAAGAGTTTTTTTAATTTAAAATCATCATAATTGTCTCAGTTAGTTCTTTCTGTTTCATTTGAATACCTATGTTATGAATCTACGGCCATTGTTAATATGCTACTCCTTTAAGTGGAAAAAAGTCGTCTTTATCAGTCATTATCTGACGTCTACAGACGTCAGAATCTGACGTCTGTAGACCTCAGATTTTGATGTATAAAGAAGGTCCTCGTGTGAAAGGGTTAAAACTCTACATAGAAAAACTACATTTTCACCCACTTGAAGTTGTATCTCGCTACCGCCACACATAGCTACAAGTGAGTGAAAATTATTCCTATTTGTTAAATTTGAGACCGAACATTTAAAAATCTTGATGTTTAAACGCTCATTTCGTTCACAATAACACTGGTTGATTAACCCTTTAAGCCCTCGCGATGCAATGAAGCATCATTCTACAGCCCTGAAAATACACCAAATTTTCCTACAACCAAGGGTTTTAGAAAGAAAATTCCCATGAAACTGGTTATCAATACATTTTAATTTTCTTTAATTTTTAAACCGCAGCAAATCATCTTCATCTACTACAAGTCGAGAATTGTGACGCGGCTTGTAGTGGATGAAGATGACAATGGTAATATCAGGCTTGAAAGGGTTAAAAACGACTATTGTATTTGGAAGAAATAAATTAATCATAAAGACAACTATTTGTCATGTTTTGGAGACTGGGAATTTTCCAACGTAACCTTTAAACGCCGGTACCGAATATATACGTTTTTTTTCATGTGTAACTACCACATTAAGTACTACTTTTTAAACATGTTAAAGATAAAATGTGACTTGAATTAGCAATATTTGAAAAGAGCTGACCTCCCTTTTGTGAAATCTGGATAATTTCCACCCACTTAAAGTTGTGGATCGCGTCAGCGAGAGACAACTTCAAGTGGGTGAAAATTACAATTGAATATTTTGGCGGGTAAAGGGTTAAACTAAATAAAAACGATTATCTGAGAATTTAGGACGACAAATATGAAAGGGTAAACAGACAGTGCAGATCAATATGTCTAAGGTGTCTGGCAATCAAGTTCATACTTTTGGAAATAAATTGTCTGGACAGAATAAAAAGAAATCGGACGAGTGCCAAGGCAAAGTGATTTAAAAATAGATGAAGGCGTCAAGTACATTCACGTTACGCTGCACATCAGATGGCGCTGTCATCTCGTGTATCTGTTGCAGACAGTTTGATCTCGCTCCGGTTTCACGAACTGTCTAATGACCCTATCACATTTGGCAATCCATACTTGGCCGGATGAGCAACGGAGGCTGTATACTGGACAAAACGATTTTCCGATGGACGTAATTACGTAATAACTAGCATCACAGAACATGATATAATAACGAGCATCACAGAACATGAAACGTATTTTCTGGACAACGACAGAACATAAAACAAACAATCACGAATACCAACGGATGCCATTCATTCCTTGTGACATAAGATGCTCCGGATTTACGCCAGTTTTAAGGTTACTGATATAGTCGTTTTTAAATTGTAACAGTTTTATTAGCAGGGTAAATCACAGTTATTGAGATTTGATAATGTTTGATCTCAAAATAAATGGATTTAAGTAATTTTCACCCACTTGAAGTTGCGGGCCGCGGTAGCGAGACATAACTTTAAATGGGTGAAATTTTGGTTACGATAACTTGGCGGTGAAAGATTGAAATGCGGATCTAACTAGATAAATATATATTGTTATTCATTATGCTATAGATTATTGCTGTCTAATATATTATATTACTCTTAATATTTATTTACATTTTTTATTTCATATGTTATATATTTTAAAATTTGTTTTACGTACTATATCTTATATTTTATACTTTATCTTATGTACAATTGTTCACATTTCAAAAATAATGTGTTTCATATTTTAGCTGTCAGCCCAGCGTGACAGACATTGAAGCAGCATTGGGTCGACGTTTCTTGTTTGCTGGTTGTGGACAGTCAACTTTAGGTAAACTACCAGAATTATGTGAGAGTGCATTTTCCCCGCGTGTTCCACAAACCCAGTCTATAGTGGACCCAGCTGATATGTCTGAAATAGCTTTCAAGCCGCGACAAACCGCTTATAAGCTGCTTTTAGACTATCCCATTAGATTATCACCCTGGCACTGCGCTCTCCAAATTACCATCAGATAAAACACTCTCTCCTCTGCCCATGCTCTCCATCTCAGCGCTTCCGGTACGTACAAGATGGCCGATAATTTGATGATGCCGAATTAGTCGGTAGGCGGCGTTTTAGCAGCGGTCCCATGTTGACAGCGTGAAAGCAGATGGCCTGACCTTCTCCGCCCTAGGGCACCAACCCTTTAACCCTTTCAGCGCGGGGACCGACTTTAGACGTTAGAATATGACGTCTGTAGACGTCAGATTCTGACGTCTAAATTCGATACCCACTGTAAAAGATTAAAGCATCTATAATGGCCATAGACCCACAATATAGCGATTCAAATGAAGTGGACAAATTCAAATGAAGTGGAAAAAGATAACTAACCATTTATGATGATTTCCAATTGAAAATAAGCCTCTCTTCTCTTAGTTTACATACAAATATTTCAATGATTTAAGGATTAAACGTTTGACCTTCCTCGGCGCAGGGTATATTTCAAATAAAGCACATTTATTACAAACAACAAAAAAGACATCATAAAGTTTAATTTTAGTTATTAATTAGGTTTGCGTATTTCATAAAATCGTGTCCTTTTTATTCACATATAAATAAAAATCAGACGGAAGTAAAGCAAGAAACAATAAATGAAGAAATAATGAGTGACTGAATGAATGAATGAATGAATGAATGAATGAATGAATGAATTAAAGAATTAATGAATTAATGAATGAATATATGAATAAATGATAGAATGAAGGAATTAAGAAGAAAGGAATAACAGAAAGCAAAAAAAAAAAAGAAGAACGAAGAAAAGAATGGGCAAGCAAACAAGCAAGCAAGCAACGAATCAAAGAAGCCAGCAATCAAGGACGCTCATGTACAAGCAAGTGAGCTAGCGATCGAGCAAGCAAATAAACTAGTGAGAAAGCAAGCAAGCCAGCAAGCAAGCAAACAAGCTAGCAAATAATGAAATGAGAAAACAAGAAAGCAAAGTTGGTGTGAAGGAATGAAGGAAGAAAAGAAGAACGAGTACATTAATGGTTGCTCGATTGGTTGATTGGTTGATTGATTGAATGAATGAATGAATGAATGAATGAATGAATGAATGAATGAATGAATGAATGAATGAATGAATAAATAATTAAATAAATAAATAAAACAATGAATGAATGAATGAATGAATGAATGAATGAATGAATGAATGAATGAATGAATGAATGAATGAATGAATGAATGAATGAATGAAGGAATGAATGAATGAATGAATGAATGAATGAATGAATAAATGAATGAATGAATGAATAATTAAATAGATAAATGATTGGATGAATGAATGAATGAATGAATGAATGAATGAATGAATGAATGAATAAATGAATGAATGAATGAATGAATGAATGAATGAATGAATGAATGAATGAATGAATGAATGAATAAATGAATGAATAAATGAATGAATGAAATAGATCTGATCTAAGTCACGTTTTGTGTATAGCTAGTCTGAATGGTTCTGCCAGAAGAGCCTTACTTCCCAATAGAGCCAAACTAATAAAGTAGGACACTGACACCCAGATAAATATTTCTGAAACTCTGCTGTCATTTTTTGCAATATGATATATAGTAGCTGTAATTTCAAATCCTAGGAATGTCGTGTGTCACTTGCGTGTGACTCAGATCGATGTGGAATAGCCGCACACCGCGCCTTTCCCATCCCACGGCAGATTCTGGTGGGTGATATTTCTCTAAGGTCACAGGGGTGAAAAACTAGCCGGCTGCAGAGACAACAGAACAAGCAAAAGAAATTGACTCAATGCTGGTTTAATGCTGGGCCAGCGTCGTAGACGCCGGACCAGCATTAAACCAGCATTGGGTCAACATATCGTTTTTACTGGGAGAGACATTTATTGGCAGAGGTGACGGCGCTTTGAAGGAAATTTCACAATGTCTGCAAAACAATTCTACTTGTCAAAAATAAATTGTAAAACTGTCAGCAGAACAAGTGATTGGTGTAGAACAATACGAATTGATGGATTCGTTTGTTTCGCTCATCTTATCAAGTACCGCTGTCATGTTTTAAAACATCGTCGGCATTAAAAAACGCAAAATCCCCTTCTTTCGAATGTCAGTCTAGGATATTTTTATTCAGAAAGACGTTTAGATATGCAGTTTGTGTTGCTATGTGTTATGTTGCTGTGTACCCAATTTTTTTTCAAAGAGATTTAATAGCGTCGGTAGGGCTAATTTATTAGTTTTAAAAAGTCGAAACGATATACAATTTAAAACGTAAAGATTGCTGTCTCGATGCAATTAAAAATAATCATGATTACGAAAATTAAAAACAAATATATTAATAACTAAATGAAAATATCAATCACAACGAAATATTTCGAATCTGAGATGTAATGATTTTTTTCAAGATGCAAATATTAATTAGCATACATATTAATATTTCAAAAAAATGTATTTATATCTAAATGAGCAAATTAATTAGAAAGAAAATTGTACATTCTTGTATAGCATTTGAGTATACATAGTCATAACCATTGCATTATAATTACACGTATACCAATAAAGACCTTTTATCCACTCCCTTGTTAAACTATAATGGTTGCTCCCTTTTAGTGTGTTGATTGCCCACATGGGGGCGCGTCATCTGGTCAAATATGCACGGTCGTAGCGCCAGGCTATTGGACACCTTTGCATATAGACCCGGTTCATTCGCGCACCCTCTTCACACGGGGACAACCAAGTCCACCATTCCCGTGCCAGGGCCCGTATTCTCGTACAAGTAGCGTTATATTGTATGCTTCGGATTGGTCGAGATGGCCATCTCGACCAATCCGAAGCCTACTATATATCTTTACTTGTACGCGGATACGGTCCTTGGAACGACCAGCAAACACACAATATTCACCCAATGTTGGCGGTATGTTGGAACAGTGTCGTAGACGCTGGAACAACATTTATCCAACATTGGGGTAGTATTTGCCATGAAACCTTGTCATGCTAGGTCGAAGATAATTCAAATGAAGTAAATTTCCATTCAAAAAAGGTATTATAGTATGTCTTGCTAGTACCGTATAGATAAAGTTTGTAGATAATTTGAGTGAAACATTTCCATTGAAGTTGTTATCATATTATCATGATTATGTCATGCTAACGTTGGCACAATGTTGGGCCAATGTGTCCGCTTGCTGGAAATCCCGCGAACAAGAAACATTGTTCCATTGTTGTTTCAATGTTGGTACACCGTCTGCGACGCTGGCCCAACATTGAATCATCATTGGACAGTGTTTCATGTTTGCTGGGAAATCCAATGCTTCTCTGATCAGCTGACGTGCAATTCAATGAGGCTATTATGAGGCACGTCTTCCCAGAAAAACACGAAACGACGAAACAATGGTGATTTAATGTTGGCTCACCGTCTACGACGCTGGCCCAGCATTAAATCAGCATTGGATAAAAGTCTCGTGTTTGCTGGTCTCCCCGTAAAAACACGAGACAACGAAATAATGCTGGTTCATTGTTGGCCCATCGTCTACAACGCTGGCCAGCATTAAATCAGCATGTGTTGAAAGTCTTGTGTTTGCTTGGTTCCCATAAAAACACGAGACAACGAACTAATGCTGGTTTAATGTCAGGCGAACTTCATAGACGTTAGACCACCATTAAAAAACTCATTCATATCAGCGCTGTTTCCACAATGTTTGACCTTTCACGGTGACTTAATTTGTTCTGCGGTGGCATCGTAACCTAGAGGCACTGCGTTCAAATCCCTGAAGATTGTGATTTGATTGAGATGACACAGCCCTCCAGACACAGGATTCGATATTCGAGCCCAGGCGGTTTGAGGGCGAGCACGCTACTTCTCGAACACGAAGGCTCCCTACAATCTCGAATCCTTACGAGTGAGCGGAGAAGAAACAGTTTGTTTCTTAGAAACCTTAAGGCCAGAGTAGGGCTCGAACCCGCCATCTTTGACTTTCCAATCAGGCAGATTTAACAACTGCACCAGGGCCCAAGCCTTAACTTCTCAGATAGCAAGACGCACAAGTACTAGGAAATGTCTATACATTTATAAAGGTTATTTTTTAATGAATTTAATCATTAATCGTATATAGTATAAACAGTACGATTATTTATATCTAAATACTACGTTTTATCATAATATATACTTTTCTGAAAATTGTTCTTATGTAACAGCATTGTGTCTCGGTCTGCAGCCAGCGTGCGCAGTACTGTTGGGGAGCGACACCTTAGTGGTCAGAATATAACGTCTGTAGACGTCCGATTCTGACGTTTAATGTCGGCCTAAAGGTTAATACATAGGTGACGATCTGTTATTACTTCTACATAAAGATAAGTAGCTATTAAGCAGCCTGCCATTCTTTAATATTCTTTACCATTCACTTATTTATGCAGTAATCAGGTAATGTAATCGTACTCTCAGGACAAGTTCTATTTAAGATGCATTCATTGAAATTTCAAGCCTTATTTTCAAGTCTTGGTCACACAGCGCTTGCACATATGATACAATGTATGCGTTGGACAGGAAATTAAAAGGCTCAAGTATCTGATGAACGTATAACGTCGTGTTCTAACCCGATTTAAATAACAACTGAATGAAGGGGGAAAATCGTGTAAATTCGCCAAGGGTACAATGATTTGCCGATTCGCCAGGGGGTGCAAGGCTTGGTCAACTTGAAGGTAGATTGGCTGGTGAAGTTCGCTCCTTCAGATTTCCCCGGTGACCGAGTCTCGTTAACCATTCTTACGACACGAAAACAAGCTCCCAATAAAAACCTTTACACGATGTTGATTTATTGTTGGGCCAGCGTCGCAGACGATGGGCTAGGATTTATCGAGCATTGGGTAATCTTTTCGTATTTGCTTGGTATAAGCAGCTGAATAGAACCAAGAGTTCTCAGAAAGAATAGTCACATGTGCACTGCTTGGCATTGTCTGACGTGTATTTAAATAGTAACGTATATAAATGTTTAGTAATGCACACTTGAAAGAGATGCGCCCTTTCAGTCAACAGTTGCTGAATTTTGACTTTTATTGTGAGAATGCTTTATTTGATAATAACGTAAGGCAATTTTATATTTTTTGACATCCGCAAGTAAACAAATTATGAATTATTAATATTATAATAAGGTTGGTTTTAGGCCAATGTTGCCCACATCAGGTAGGGACTGAAGCCAGAAGAACCTTGTGAGGATGATGAGATGAATCAGATTACACTGCCCTACAGGCACAGGATTTGAGCCCTGGTGGTCTGCGGCCAAGCACGCTACCTTTTCTCTGTCACAGAGGCTCGCCACAATATTGAAGCTCTACGAGTGAGCGGGAAAGAAACAAGTATTTCTTCGAAACCTGAATGAACCCTCGAGCCTTGGCTACAAGTATAGGATAATGCCCGAGAAGCTCTACATTTTTAGCTTTGGAAAAAGGTCGAGGCCGAAGGCCGAGGCTTTTTCCAAAGCTAAGAATGTGGAGGCCTACCATGATAATTGGTCTGTACTTGATCAACAATAACTCTTTATTCTCGGTTTAGGATGTAGTGGTCGGACAAAGTAAATTATGTAGTGGTGTGTTTTAATTGCAGGCAACCACTACACCAGGACACCCGCCCCATGAGTAAAGTAGGCGTGGGACAGTTCCCTTGGGATTCTTAATAATCTATTGATCTATCTATATAAAGTAAACTGATTACCTCTCTCCCTACAAAGATAACAGATTTCTCACTTCCCTTATTGATTACCATACCCTCAACTCTTTATCTGGTATTGATCATTGTGTACCTTAACAAAAAGGACAAAAATAACACCTTGTATATTGACCAAGCAATGACAGAACACTGAACGATGTTGTCTTAATGTTGGGCCAGCGTCGCAGACGGTGGGCCATCATTAAAACAACATTTGGTTAATATCTGTCGTCAGCAGGGGACGCCCAGCCTCCTCTGTGTCAATGGCGGCCGACATGACTCGATTTATACACCCTGTTTGTTCACCTCTCAGGTCAATACCACGAGAATAATACCTGCCTCTGTGATGACCATCTTGCCGACATGAAGACAGCAGATCACAGGTGCTGCTCTGTTTACTCAGGATGATCTTTCTCACCTCTGGCTGCCATTTTGCTTTCATTTCTAAAATTCACGTGGTTTTGACATCGTAACTTATCATTTTAATTTATTTTTTAGTAATGTACACTTGAAAGAGCAATGCACATTTTTTGAATACTGTAGAGTTTCTTACTGTTGAAATGTATCAGTTGTATTATTTTTATTATAGGTATTACTATGTACAGTTTCAGTCAGTTGTAAGGTAGGGTGTCCACACATGACTGGTTTAGCAAGATAACTTCCAGAGTAATCACATTTCACAAGTGCTACAAATAAAACATTCTTTGGGAGCAAAATGCGCATTATTTAAGATAAAAGTTAAAGAATATGGCTCTGCGAAGTTCTTTACACAGGTGCTGATTTATTTACCGAGGATGATCTTTTTTTATCAATCAACCATTTTTGCTGGGAAGACAAGTCGGCCCAAGTGTAGTACTCGACACAAAAACTGAATGACGGGTGCTGATTGACAATTTACCACCAGGTGACGTGAAACCCCGGATTCGCCACTGGTGTTCCTATCGGGAATTATTTGTATAGCTCTACTAAGCAGTTCACAAAAGTGGGATTTTCCCCCGTTTATTTGCACGCTTAGCTAACTAAAAATGTTGCAACACTTACTTACATTTAAATCCCATTTACTTACATACTTAAGTAAATAATAGGATTTACTTGGATGTGGCATCTTCTCTCAACTGCTGAACACGCATTGAAATTGTTTTAACCCTTAAGGTGCTGAGTCAAGAAATTAAATTTCACGTGGACGAAAATTGTTTCATGTTTTGTAAATTTACGACCAACCATTGGCAAAACTTGATGTTTTCATCTCCAGTAATGTATCTCATTTTACTTCCTACGGTTTTTAAATAAAATAAAAAAATAGGCAATGTGGAATTGTGTAATCGAGAATTTTCTAGTATACATACATATCCATCACATTAGTTTTTGAATAGTTGTTCATAGCTATATGTAATAACAAAAGTTCGTAAGTGAATGAATACGGTTTTACGTTAACAACTAGGAAATTTCCAAAATCCTTGCTTCTAGAAGCACATATTCTACAATTATCTGATAATGGGAAATATATTATCTGATAAGCTGTCTAAATCACATAAAATATTTGAAAGGCAGCCAGATTTAAGTGTCAAGCATGATACCTAAGCGACAGCGAATAAGCCGCTTGTATAAACTGTGACGCAGCAGCTTTAGGTGAACAGTTACTGGGTTATTGCATGCTGTCTCGGCAGAGGAGTCTGCCATACAAAGGCAAACTACCGTAACTGCTTACTTTCAGAGTAGGCGGTTATGTATAGGATAAAGCCCGAGGAGCTCTAAATTTTTAACCGTGAAAGAGGTCCGAGGCCGATAAGGCCGAGGGCTTTTTCACAGCTAAGAATGGAGAACCCCGTGGGTTTTAACTGACTTAAAACACACCCGACCATAATGAGGATCCCTCATAATCAACAGCTCGGTCACACCTGACTGATTAAAGCACCATTAGGCCTACCATGAAAATTCGTTTGTACTTGGTCAACATTAACTCTCCATTCCCGGCCTAGAATGTCGTGGTCGGACAAAGAAAATAATGTAGTGGTGTGTTTTATTATTGTTTGACTGCTGTGATTGTAACAGACAGATATAGGACCTGGACCGTAATCTCGTACAAGTTACGATATATCGTAGGCTTCAGATTGGTCGAGATGACCAAACCGAAGCCAGCCGAGCACAAAACATTTGTATAACATTTGTACAATGTTGGACCAACGTCGTTTTCATTCACTTGAAGTTGTGAATCGCGTCAGCGATACACAACTTCAAGTGAGGGAAAACTACGACGTTGAGCCGGCATTGGATAAATTTTGTACAAATGTTTTGTGTTTGCTGGGTACGATATATCGCAAATTGTACGAGAATACGGGCTCTTGCTATGCCGTTTCCGCTATAACTGCCACGGGAGAGCTGTCTAAGCGAATTGGGTCAGATAATAATGAGGTCATAGCGGGTCATATGTTAGCTGCGCACGCACGTCCAGCGATGTGGGAGGCGGATAACTCGCCTCCTATTCGTAATGAGCGATAATCAGGTTCGGCTCCGTGGGGAAATGACTTATTTGTCAGTAATGACTGATATTGTTACGCCCTGATCACTTTCTGATGTCCTATAAGTAAATAACAGACGGCTAATCACGAGACATAGTGTTGGATCAACCATTTTACCCGCTACACAGCAAGCACAAAACATTTGTATGCCAATTATACAACCTTGGCCCAACGTCTTACAGTAGGGGGGTTATCGACTTTATACGTCAGAATCTGACGTCTACAGCCGTCAGCTTCAGACGTCTAAGGTCGATCTTCTCGCTGTAAGGGTTAATGAACAAACAACACTCGATGGACTTCTGTATTTGCTCGCATACTCATGATATACATTCGTCCATATCTGGCTTAGTATATTGACCTGCTGTTCCAACAAAGAATATAGTTGTTGAAGGCTCTATACTAAAAATGCGATAATTAATATTCTTCTCCCTTGTCAGATACACAGCGAAAACCTTCAACGCAATTTTTTTATATGTACAAAACATTCATTCATATGGCTGTTCTGGTCATCTACTTTTGTTCCTGCTGATGATGTTAGCATCTGTAAGCATGGTATACGTGATCTTTATATCAAACATATTTTTTATTTTGCAATTGCAACATATAAATATGTTTCCTATATAGTGTTATTTTATTTTTTTATTGCTTAAATATGTTTATGATTATAAAACGACATCTGATTTTACCTTAACACGCGTCCAGCTCCAGTTTTGCGTTCATCTTATATTCCATCTAGTGATGATCCATGCATTTTTCGCCTTATACGACACATTGCACCACCAACAAGTCAAAAAAGTCCAAGAATTATCCAGCAAGATGGCCATAACATTAACAAAAGTAAAATATGATTCAACCAGTGACAACCCCTGACAGCAAAAGGCAGCTAAAAATTAATCCTTACGAAACATTTATTCTAATTCGAGATTGAACTGATTTCTCAAAGTTTTCAACCGATTTTCTTTAAACTATGGTGTTGGCTTATATGATAATATGGTCAGTATGGGTAATTGTCAATATATCCATGTTGTATCATTGCCATCACTCGCTGTTATATAAGCAACACATACAGTGTATTTCACCATCACCGGCCCTAGGTTTGTATTGAATCCACCCATATTGTTATTTGTGCATAGCCTTAAGGACCACATCCATCAAGTGGCATCTTATCGATATCTTGTGAACTGTACAGTAATCATCACTAAGGCTTCCGATCCAGATCTATACCACTGTAGACACATATAAATGTAGCGTAGTCAGCAAAAAATATACATTCTACATACAGCTGCTAACCACGTGGTTATCATAAATCCAAATCAGATGCATGTACGCCTAGCTTTAAACTTCTTCATTCCAAGTCTAAAACACAAACTTCTAATTCAAGCAATGTGATAATTTTATCATGATAGAGCTCAATTTTAATTCACTTCCAATCAAGCCAAAAGTAGTAAGTTCTCCGTTGTCTATTATTTCATGGCGATCCTTATAATGACTAAATGTAGCACGATGTAGCAAATTTGCCCAAGCTCTACAATATTGTCATTTAGGACCTGAAATACACCATTCCAATCGAGTTCACCTTATCCTTGCAATGTCAAAACTTGTGGCATATATTTATTTACGCAATCCACGTCCTGTGCCCGCCATCCACGCATGTCCATCCGCCCTTTGTAGTATTCACCAGGATCTGGGTTTATCGTATACTATGCACGGCTAATCTTTATGTCTGCCATTGCAGACCCATCTCGTGATCTTAGCTTTTACACATGCATCGCATGTCCTAATGCCGTGGCGACCATACACTCCGCCGACTGCATACTTATCTTACTGCCTCATCCACGCAAAAAAACCTGTGCATTGCCACGACATCTCAAATATATATTTCAATCACGTTGAAAGCGTATGAGATAATCCATACCAGAGGTTCTTCCTGAGTTAATGAGTTGACACCGTGGCGGTGCTACCTCCTCTGAGAAGGCACAGCTTGCATGTCGTGGTGCACACGGCTTTGTAACTTTCAACTTGATTGTGGAGTGAGGACGATTGGTTAGAGTGGGGCACGTCGGCGGGAGGGGGCATCGATCAATGTCTGCTAGGTAGAGCCGGGTATATAGCCCAGTCAGCGTGAGGCATTTATCCAGCGTCCCAACATTCAGACAACACTGTATGCACGCCCTGTGTCCACTTGCAGACTCCTGATATTGACCCATTTCTGGCTGAGTACTGGCCCGGAGTTAAAGGCACTCGCCCCACATTGGGTAAACGCTGTGCCGCCATCTTGTTTGCGCATGGGCAGAATCTCCCTGGCGTGTCTTCTTGTTTGGACCGGAACTGAATGTGGTCACGTGATGCGCCAGGACGCATCAAAAAGTTGGATGCCATTTTTTGCTGAAGCCATTGAGGTAGATATCGAATTGAGACGGCGCATCCGCGTCTGCCACGACATCTGGTGGCGGGTTTCATAATGATATGCTCGTGATCTGATCGTCGTATGAGTTAGCAGAACTACGTCTGGCCATGTTTATATGAAGTTATTGGTCTCGCCCAACTTAACTTTCACTGATGATCTTACATTGAACAAATTATTAAAGAAGACGAAAATGACATTCATTTATTATTTCATCATAACGATTAAATTCAATGATGTAAAAGTGCGTTAAAAGAAATAGGTAGATGAAAAATTGCTTGATTTTTAAAAAGATTAAACTATGTTTTTTTTGTAATGTGGGGGCTAGTGATGGCTGCCATAATACTGGGTCAGCGTCCAAGATGGTGGCACAACAATCAACCTCAAATGTTTCAACCCCTTGCCCAACGTTGCAATAATCCCGAGCAAACACCGCAGCCCAGCATTAACCCTTTCAGGCCTGAATTTACCATTGTCATCTCCATCCACTACAAGCCGCGAATTGCTGCCGCAATTCTCGACTTGTAGTGGATGGAAATGACTTGAAGTGGGCGGAAAATGAGAAAAATAAATGGTAATCATTAAGCAATTCCACGAAAAAAATCGTTCCGAAACGCCTAGGTTTTAGGAAACTACGTCATTCTTCAGAAATGCAAAACGATGCTTTGAGGCATCGTGAGGGTTTAAAGGGTTAAACTAACATTGGGCCGGCATCCAGAGTTAGCTGGGATGTGATCTGTAAAAGTCCACCGTGAAGATATTTTTCTTTTTTTTCAGGTTTTATTGATCATTTACATGTCAGATTTGACATATGGTCATTTTTTATGTTTTTATTATGCGGCACTGATTGGTTATACTTTTCGGTTGTCATCACTGTCCCATTAATTTGAAATGTAATGAAAAATTAAAAGGATGGGGGTTTCGAGCCCTGCCCCCATAAATTTGAACAGTTTGGTTCAATGCATGTGTGTGAAGCTACCATTAAGCTAGCGTGGTCATATAATTCCCCGTCTCATTCGCAGACCCAGCAAACTAAACCCGCTGGCCCAGTGCTGACCTTACGCTGGCCCACCGCTTGCGATGCTGACCCATCATTAACCTTTTCAAGCCTGAATTTACCATTGTCATCTTCATCCACTACAAGCCGTGAATTGCTGTCGCAATTCTCGACTTGTAGTGAATGAAGATGAAAAATTAAAGAAAATTGTCATGTATTGGTAAACTAGTTTCATGGATTGTTTTATTCTAAAACCTTTGGTTGTAGGAAAATTAAGTCTGTTTTCAGGGTTGTAAAATGATGCTTTAATGTATCGTGAGGGCTTAAAGGGTTTGAACTTCATTGGGACGTCAATTTGTGTTTGCAGCCGATCACATGGATGGCGGTCCACCCGGCAAACAAGAGGCATTGTCCCGGTGTTGGTTTAATGTCGGGCCTGCGTCGCAGACGGTGGGCCAGCATTAGACCAGCACCGGGTCAACGTCTTGTGTTTTCTTGGCCTCGCACGTGCCTTGTGTTACGTTGCTTTACGTTGCTGGAGCATCACACCGTCCAATTCAATCTCTACAAGTCCTTTTTCTATGTAACCAATCTGATATAGCAGGACCTATAAAATAAATCACTTTTTGGTTACTTTTGTTGTCGATGCAGAAGTAAAAAAGACATCCCAAAATGTCAGTTGATACATTTTGGCTATCGATTCACCCTCTTTCAGATATCAGTCATCAATTCTCAGGTTTTAGCCCTTAGTGCCGAATAATGCCATTTTCTGGTATTTATTTGTTGAATTTATGAACAGGATATATAACACGAAATGCAGCTTCAAACTTCTAATTGAATGTTTAATATTTAACACCAAAGGTTGATAACGGGTATTAATTAACAGCTCAAATATCTACAAGAAAATTGTTTCTTTCATTCAAGTCATTCAAATCCTCTCACGCTAAATTGTTTCCATTTTCTTGAAGCTTAAAAAGCTTTCTGCTAACATACCAGTGTGAATTTAATCTATGTATGTATGCCATAGCTCCCAGCTAACATACCAGTGTGATTTTGTTGCATGTATGCATGCATGTATGGTATAGCTTCCAGCTAACATAATAGTGTGAATTTTAATATATGCATGTATATTACAGCTCCCTGCTAGCATACTAGTGTGAATTTAATATATGTATGTATGGTATAGCTTCCTGCTAACATACTAGTATAAATAATATATGCATGTATGTTATAGCTTCCTGCTAACATACCAGTGTGAATTTGATATAGACAGGTATGTTATATCTTCCAGCTAATATACTAGTGTGAATTTAATATATGTATGTATGTTATAGCTCCCTACTAACATACTAGTATGAATAATATATGCATGTATGTTATAGCTTCCTGCTAACTTACATAACATATATGAATTTAATATATGCATGTATGTTATAGCTTCCTGCTAACCATACTAGTGTGAATTTAATATATGCATGTATGCTATAGCTTCCTGCTAACTTACATAACATATATGAATTTTATATATGCATGTATGTTATAGCTTCCTGCTAACCATACTAGTGGTAATTTAATATAGACATGTGTGTTATAGCTTCCTGCTAACCATACTAGTGTGAATTTAATATATGCATGTATGTTATAGCTCCCTGCTAACCATACTAGTGTGGATATAATATATGCATGTATGTTATAGCTCCCTGCTAACCATACTAGTGTGGATATAATATATGCATGTATGTTATAGCTTCCTGCTAACATACTAGTATGAATAATATACGCATGTATGTTATAGCTTCCTGCTAACATACCAGTGTGAATTTAATATATGCATGTATGTTATAGTTTCCTGCTAACGTACATAACATATATGAATTTAATATATGCATGTATGTTATAGCTTCCTGCTAACATACTAATATGAATTTAATATATGCATGTATGTTATAACTTGCTGCTAACATACTGGCATGAATTTAATATATGCATTTATGTTACAGCTTCCTGCCTGCCTGGCTGCCCGCTCGCCCGCCTGCACGATTTCCTGTTTTCCTGCCTCCCTGCCTTCCTGCCTGTCAGCCATCCAGCCATCCATCCATCCAGCCAGCCAGCCAGCCAGCCAGCCAGCCAGCCAGCCAGCCAGCCAGCCAGCCAGCCAGCCAGCCAGCCAGCCAGCCAGCCAGGCAGCCAGCCAGCCATCTAGCCAGCCAGCCAGCCAGCAAGCCAGCCAGCCAGCCAGCCAGCCAGCCAGCCAGCCAGCCAGCCAGCCAGCCTGCATGTTTGCCTGCCTGCCTGCCTGCCTGCCTGCCTGCCTGCCTGCCTGCCTGCCTGCCTGCCTGCCTGCCTACCTGCCTGCCTGCCTGCCTGCCTGCCTGCCTGCCTGCCTGCCTGCCTGCCTGCCTGCCTGCCTGCCTGCCTGCCTGCCTGCCTGCCTGCCTGCCTGCCTGCCTGCCTGCCTGCCTGCCTGCCTGCCTGCCTGCCTGCCTGCCTGCCTGCCTGCCTGCCTGCCTGCCTGCCTGCCTGCCTGCCTCAGTTAGCAGCCTGGGGTTCCGTGCTTGGCGCCCATACAGCCTAATTTGGTGGCACACGGCCAGGCTTTCCACCAGATCTACAGACCATGTCGTGAAAGCCTTGTGAAGCCAGCGACTTCAAACTGGTTTTCCTCAACCCACCTGGCCAATAAGGAAAACGCCAAATAGATCCAGCACACGGCCAGAGATATTTTTACCTCAGACCGTCTCTAGTAGCCTTCTGTATTCTTCCCTTGGTGCCTCCAAACCCCTGGAAACTTTACTGGCACTTGGAAGTGCACTTCTCGTCCAATAGACCTGGTGCCAGACCAATAATTAACCTTCACGCCGCTAAAGGCGGCTATAGTCGTTTGTCATCTGCTATATTACCGTTTAAATCACAGTAATTAGAAATAAAATTCGTGTTTAAACATCAAGATTTGCAAAATGTTTGGTCGCAAATTAAATAAAGGAGGTCTTGTTTTTGGTCCTGTTTGTCTGTTTGTTTGGTGCCAAGAAACAATTCATTACATATGAAGATCCGATTGCGCGGCGGAGGTTTCTTTTCACCTTGCAATTGATTTGAGTGTTGGGTTTTATAGGATTAACCCTTTCAGCGCGGGGACCGTCTTTATACGTCAAAATCTGCCAGCTATAGACGTTAGATCCTGATGTATAAAGACGGTCTGCGCGCTGAAAGGATTAAAAGGATTAAATATTATGGCATTAGACCCATAATACAGTACTCAAAGGAAGCAAAATGAGCTAAGTGAGACATTTATGATGATTTCAAATTTAAAGAGAACCTTTGATATCCATGGTTTATACACAATCATTTCAGCGCTTTAAGGATAAAAGTGCAAAACATGAAATTACCCATTTAAACCCTCTTAACTCCAATGTTTTTCTCCTTATTTCCATTTCCGTCGAGAAACGAATCCAATTATATATATGTGAATGGAAAGTTTGCAAATTTGTCGACAATTTGGCAACTAGCTTTAAAGTGTTATTTGACGATAAAAAAAGGCATATACATCTCGTGTGGCCGATATATGATGCAAAATTTAATTTTCGTTAATGGCGGAATATTTTACCCCGGTTTACTCTTTTCGGTACCCTCTCTAGATTTATTTTGGTACCAAAGAACGTAATTATGAATGAAGTTCAACTGGATTCCATTGTATGTCTTTTACGGAAAAAACCCCACAAACTACTACCCTCATGACTTAATTTAGTTCAACATGTGCGATATCTGCCAAGGTTGGTGAGAAGGTTAAACCACATTGCAGAACTGTGGATCGATTTTCAAACCACAGGTTGAACCTAAGACCTCGCCAAACACGCCACAAAATCTACTAATCAGAAGAAATTGGCATGGCTGGCAACCCGACAAACAAAATGTAGTTTCAATGTTGGGCCAACGTCGTAGACGGTGGACCAGCATTGAAATCACATTGTGCCAACGTCTCGTGTTTACGACGCTGGCCCAACATTGAAAACACATTGTGACAACGTCATGTGTTTGCTGGCACAATGCTGTTTCAATGTTGGGTCACCGTCTGCGATCTTTTGTTATTCCTTCAGAGTCAACATAGTCAGTCCTCTAACCCTAAATCGCTGAAATAGATTTTGTATAAATCATGGAGACCAAAGGTGTTTGTTTCAATCTGAAATCATCATAAATGTCTTAGTTAGTTCTTTCCAGTTCATTTAAAAACCTATATTTTGTGTCTACGCCTCTAAGGTTCATTACAATATTAATTGCACTACAGCCACATTTTTTTAAATTTATTTTTAGTTGTTTTTCAAAGGTGACCACCATGTTAGCGACTCATCTCGAGTCTATTTGGTGGCCTCTTGCACCAGAAAACAATATTGACCTGCACTTTTATTCTGTACATGTATATGCACTGAAAGGGTTAACACGCGAAGAAAAACAGCAGTAACTGCTCACTTGTAAAGTAAGCATTTACTGCTGTTTGTCTTTGCGCGCCCGCCCTGGTCAGGCACCACATGCTGCGATGTCACCTTTACACGCAGTCGAGGTCACGGAAAAGGTCAAAGGTCAATCCCAGATCCAGATGTGCGGACAAATAGTTACATGCAATTAATCTTAATAATTAATTTGGCTGTTTCTCGCATAATTTTGGCTGCCATTTCATTTTGGCCGTTTTTGTTGTTTAAATATGAATTGTCTTAGATTAAGGAAAATTACAATAATTATTGTTCCCTAATATTTGATTTTTACTTCCGACAAAATTAATGTAAACGTGGAACGATAATAAATTTATATTTTAAAGCTTTAATATTTCAGTTTGCCTATTTAGAAAGGTAAAGTGGTGGGGTCATTACTTTTTTGTTTAATTAATACTGTTATAGTGATACATAACATTTGTAATTATTACATACCCTATGTGTTTTAGACAGATATTTAAAATTGGAATTTTGCATCTGGTTGTGGCACAATTGTTTTTGAAACTTTGTGAAAAACCTATATAATAATATTATATAGTTGTCGAGCAAGGGGCAAATAAGTAACCATTACAACACTGAAATATTTTTGTATAAACCATGGAGATATAGGGTTTTTTTTAATTTAAAATCATCTTAAATGTCTTTTTAAGTTAGCTCTTTCTGCTTCATTTGAATACCTTTATTATTGACATATGGTAATTGTAACTATTTTAATTATTTCAGTGCTGGGATTTAGACGTCAGAATGTGACGTCTAAAGACGGTCCCATTGCTGAAAGAGTGAATGTTAATTTAACCCTTGAAGCCCCCACGATGCATTAAAGCATATTTTTAAGTCCCTGAAAACATACCTAATTTTCCTACAAATAAGGGTTTTAGAATGAAAATTTCCATGAAAGTAGTTTACCAATACAATTTTCTTTAATTTTCACCCACATCAAATCATCTTCATCCACTACAAGTCGAGAATTGCGACAGCAATTCGCGGCTTGTAGTGGATGACTATGGATAATGACTATGGATAGTTCAGGCTTGATAGGGTTAATGTTGGTCCACTATCTACGATGCTGGCCCAGCATTACCCCCTAGAACACTTATTTCGACATTCTGGGTTTTTATTAGCACCCGTATAGTCAGATAATAAAAGTAAAATATGTCTTAAATGTCGAAATAACGAAATATGTTGGGACTTAAACTTTACAATTTACACACATTTTCAGTAACTTAAAGTTGTGTGTCGCGGTCGCGAGCCACAACTTCAAATGACAGAAAATTCAAATGGAATAGCTCAGCACTGAAGTCGACATTCTTGGTTTCTACTGTCACCCGTATAATCAGTTATTCAAAGTAAAATGTATCTTAAATGTCGAAATAATGACATATGATAGGATGTAAATTTTACAAAATCATACATTTTTAGTGATATGAGGTTGTGTGTGTCGCGGTAGCGACACAACTTCAAGTAACCGAGAATTCAAATTGACTAGCTCAGTGCTCAACGGGTTAAATCAACACTGGGGCGGTGTCCCCTGTAAGGCATAAGAGGGAGAGAGAGGGAGACAGTGAGGGAAAGGGTTGATTTTACGCATCTCTGACCCATTTCATCCCTGTACTATTTCATCCCCCGCCTGTTCCGTCCCCGGCCTATTCCGTCCCTGGCCCATCCCACCACAATCTTACCATGACCTCTCTCAAGTCCAATCTTGTCAGCAAATACGAGGCTGTGACCAATGTTATTTAAATGTTGTGCCATCGTCTGCGACGCTGGCCCAACATTGAAACAGCATTGGTTCAACGTCACTTGTGTTTTTTCTGTTGTCTCTTCTACTGGAGACCTAGAATAAACACAAGTTAACGTCACAATATACTTGTCTGCGCCCGCCACTATTTGTTCTCTTTGCGTTCATCGCGTCTAAGAGTATTGCTTTGATACCAGAACAGGTTCACTGAGACACAAAAGGCCGAGCAGTGTTTTGTTCAAATGATACAAAAATAGAACCCACAGACGAAGTGAAATCAGTCATTAAATCAAGATTTCCGAGTTATTGGTCTGTCGTTTCAGGAAGGCATATGATTAATTATTAGTATAAAAAGTAGGGAAATAATCAACATTGTTAATGTTCTCTTATGTCGTAAAGAACACTTTTCAAAGACAAGGGGAGAGATTGCATTTTTTTGTTTTTAGCAGCTATTGGCTAATTACCGGATTGCTATCATGCCTACTTTGATATAAAATATCGTATGATTGTTTTATTAAAGATACGTATTTTTTGGCTAAATAGTTTCAAAAATATCTTATTACGATTGATATTAAAAAAATACTTACATCTGTGAAACTATATCTACTTAAAAATCTACTTTAAAATCCCTTATTGAAAAAAAAAATCAAAAATATATAAAAATATCTTTCTACCACCAGACGTTTGTAACAGTTCATTACTTCGCTCTGCGTATTGCCAAATAAAATATTTCTACCGCACACTGACCTAAAAGCGCTAGATTAGATAATTTACAATTTTACCCACCCAATTTTGTGTGTCAAATTGTACCTATATACTTTTTTCTACCCACAATTTTAGTCATACTTTCAAGTCTAAACTTGCCCGGTGCATTAACAGTTGGTAATTTTGTTATCCATTGACCCAATTTTATTAGGAGAAGGTATTTTAGCAATAAAAGTTTAAATTCAATGACTGGTTTAGATTAGAATTTGTGACAAACATGCTCAAACTAGTCGTGGGCTCTATATGCCTTTAACCTTTTCAAGCCTGAATTTACCATTGTCACCTTGTCCACTACAAGCCGCGAATTGCTGTCGCAATTCTCGACTTGTAGTGGATGAATATGATTTGAGATGGGTGAAAAATTTACGAAAATTGCCATGTATTTGTAAACCAGTTTCATGGAAACTGGCATTCTGAAACCCTAGATGTAGGAAAATTAGGTGTGTTTTCAGGGATGTTAAATGATGCTTTAAAGCATCGTGAGGGTTTAAAGGGCTAAGTGGGTAAAAACTATGCATATACTATTGTGTACAGTTTGAATCTCAATATTATGTCAATCCTGCAAATTTATTGCTCATTTCTCTTATAAATTATTTTTTTTGGACCAGTGTTGGTTTAATGTTGGGCTAGAGTCACAGACGCTGGCCCAACCTTAAGCCAACATCGGGAAAACATATATATATGAATATTGCTTTACGTCGCTTTCTGCACAATCATGGCAACATCGCGACAGAAGGTAACCCGAAGCCGGGACTATGCCCTACTCTTATTTCGAATGAATTCAAGGGTTCTTTATAGTGCACAGTACCATAGGCACTACTTACACTCCAGGCCTTTGAACAGTTTGGAGCACTGTAGATGCACAGCCACGTTGACAAATATCCGGCCCGAACGTAATTACAAGCCCCAGCCGATACGAATGAGCCATCTGAGCCGGCCACTGAGAAAACAGGAAGCCTGAAAACAGATTAAAGGTTCTTTGCTGTATATTTACCATTTCAGTGCGGGGATCAACTTCAGACGTCAGAATCTAACGTCTATCAACGTCAGATTCTGACGTCTTTTTGTCTCTATTTAAAAATATTTCAGCGTGGAATGGATGGAGATAGAGCTACCTTGATTATCTATACTAGTTTAGATGTGGAACCTCCCAGTAGCTTATTATCAAATAACCTTCAGGAACCTTTTTACAGCGAAGTGGCTACTCAGTGATTTTTGAAACACATATCTTTGCAAAGTGGCAGATACACCCTTTCATATCTAAGGGGACGATACATAGCTTCCATACACCACATAGTGCATTTTAGTCCTTTCTATGCTACGTACAAATATAATCGTTTTAAATCCGTTTCATTATTCAATTAAATCAAGTTATGGCGAATGGCACGTGTGTTTGGACAAAATGATTTGTAAAAGTTTTCTTTTGTCTCTTGTAATGCATGGGATGGTGTAATTGTATTGATATGATTCTGAGTATTTCAACAAGAATGAATAAATAAATGAATGAATGAATGAATAAATGTATGAATGAATGAATGAATAAATAAATGAATGAATGAATGAATGAATGAATGAATGAATGAATGAATGAATGAATGGATGAATGAATGAATGAATGAATGAATGAATGAATGAATGAATGAATGAATGAATGAATGAATGAATGAATGAATTAATGAATGAATGAATGAATTAATGAATTAATGAATGAATGGTATATCAGACCACCTTTTTTGTGCACAATTTATATTGAGCTGGGACACCGTTGGAATAATAAACGACTTTTTAAATCAGTTTCACGATTCTATCCGAGACCTATATACTAACGAAAAAGTAGAACCATAACAAATATGTGACAGAGATACAAATCTTCAAGACTCATCAATATTCTACCGTATATATATATAGGTCATATGAACAGTTTATCTATGAATGTAGTAATCGTTTATTACATGTAGTAAAACACTAGAACGTTCACAAGAAAAATAAGATTGTAAGAACGAATAGGGACGAAATGGTTTGTTTGACGTTGAGAAAAACAACCGGCCAGTGCGGTTGTCCCATCAAGCATTGTTTTCAATTTGGATATAAAAAAATACGCGCCTCCCTCCCTCCCCCGGCCTGTTTACACGCCAAATACGAGGGTTGTTGATATTACCAGCATCCATTTACGACCGGCCGGGAAGAGAATGCCAATGGGAAATAAGGTAGAAATGACTGGCGGGCGCTACACCATCTGCAATATTTGGACGTGAACTCCCAGCCCTGAAAAAACGATGACCTCTGGTGACCTCTCGGGTATCTCCCAGCAAAAGCTAGAAGCTTCACCAATGCTGGTTGAATGCTGGGCCAGTGTCTCAGACGGTGGACCAGCATTAAACCAGCATTTGTTCATCTTTGCCTGTTTGTTGGGGTGTGGCGTGATGCTGGGACCAATTAATATTTATATTCCATACACACTGACAATGCAGGCTGTATTAATGCTGGATCGTCGTCTTTGACGCTGACCCAGATTTAAAATAAGATTTCAGAGCTAAAATGATGTTGTATTGTGCAATTATTGTTTTGGGTTGTTATTGTATTGAGATGTTTTTGTATTGAGTTGTTCTTGTATTGAATTGTTCTTGTATTAACGTGTTCTTATATTAAGTTGTTTTTGTATTGTGTAGTTCTTGTATCGAGTTGTTCTTGTATTAAGTTGCTTTTGTAAAACTTGCTCTTATAGAGTACTGTTTTTTATTGAATTGTTCTTGTATTGGGTTGTTTTTGTATAGAATTGGTCTAGTATTTAGTTTTTCTTGTATTGAGTTCTTCTTGTCTTGATTTGTTCTTGTTTTGAGTTGTTCTTGTATTGATCTAGTTGTTCTTACATTGAGTTGTTTTCGTATTCAGTTGTTCTTATATTGTGTTGTTCTTTTATTAAGTTTTTCTTGTATTGAGTTGCTCTTGTATCGAGCTGTTATTGCATTGAGCTGTTATTGTATTGATTTGTTACTGTATTGAGTTGCTTTTGTATTGTGTCATTCTTGAATTGTATTTTTCTTGTATTGATTTGTTCTTGTATCGAGTTGTTATTGTATCGAGTTGTTATTGTATTGATTTGTTCTTGTATTGAGTTGTTCTTGTGTTGGGCTGTTCTTGTATTGAATTGTTTTTGTATTGACTTGTTCTTGTATTGAATTGTTCTTGTATTGAGCTGTTCGTGTATTGAGTTGTTCTTGAATTGAGTTGTTCTTGTATTGAATTGTTCTTGTATCGAGTTGTTTGTGTATTGAGTTGTTCTTGGATTTAGTTGTTCTTGTATTGAGTTGTACTTATATTGAGTTGTACTTATATGAGTTGTTTTTGTATTATGTTGTTTTTGTATTGATTTGTTATTGCATTGAATTGTACTTGTATTAAGTTGTTCCTTGCATCGGGTTGTTCTTATAATGAGTTGTTCTTGTATTGTGTTGTTCTTGTATTGAGTTGTTCTTTATTGAGTTGCTCTTGTAGTGTGCTACTTTAGGCTGTCCGTTGGTTTAAATTATAATATAAATGAGATAATATGGTACTGGACCTCACGCACCTCGCTCGTACAATATATACATCGCACCAACCCTCTGACTACTATAACATTTAGTTTATACTTTATTAACCCTTTACCTGCCAAGTTATCGGATTTCAAGTTTCAACAAAAAGTTGTTAATACTCGTTACCACGACCCCCAACAAGTGGTTGAAAATTGCTCATATTTCTTCATTTTCAAACCAAACATTTGCAAATATTGATGTTTAAACACACAGTTAATTTCTTCCTAATTATTGTGATTTACCCTGTTGATAAAACATATTATAATCGATTATAGATATTTGTAAATTTCGATGTTAAAAAACACATTTCGTTCCCAGTAAGAGTGACTTAATTGGGTTATAAAAATATAGTCGTGATCAGCAGTTAACCCTTTAAGCCCTCACGATGTCACGATGCATAAAGCAGCATTTTACATCTCTTAAAACAGACCTAATTGTCCTACAAGTCTACAACCAAGGGTTTTTAAACGAAAATGTCCATGCAACTGGTTTACCAAAACATGGTGATTTTCTTTAATTTTTAAGCGTTAACCTTTAGATCCTCATTATCACGTCAGTAAAAATAACAAGCAAGCATTGCATGGCAACTTAGTTATTTTTGTCATTATGTTTGCTCAATAAGTCAAATGTTATCAGATATAAAATTATATCAACAAGTAATAACACAAATACAAAAGGAAATGTAAAAACATACAGGGACAGGCATCAACATACATCATTGGCGAATGCAGTGGCTGGGGTGAAGGGGGCACTCGTAGCCTGGATTCTCTGGATTCACCAATGGAAATAATGCGTTGAATTAAGGCTATATATATCAGTTATTGAAGTCTCTCTAAAATCTATCTTTTGGAAATTCTCGAAAATTTACATCGCAATGATGTTGGTGTCTGAAATTGTATGCAGATAGATAGGCATGGGAACCAAAAGACTAGATCCATCGCATCACGAATAATTAATGGTACATGCGGCGGCCGCCCGGTCCGCGGCCATGGATCAACATCCCGCTGACAACTAAACTATACACAGCATATGGAGATAAGGCGCGATATCTGTTTGATGAACTTCGAAACTGATTGAATAAATTACATTGTATTTTTTGATAATTTAAAATCTCTGACGACAGAGCTCTCATCCCGCCAACCTGCTGCTTCTTGAGATAAGATATAAATATACTAGGCCAATTTCATTCATTCATTTATCATTTATTTATTCATTTATTTATACATTCATTCATTTATATTCATTGATTCATTCACTCATTGATTGATTGATTGATTGATTGATTGATTGATTGATTGATTGATTGATTGATTGATTGATTGATTGATCGTTTGATTGTCTGATTGATTGATTGATTGATTGATTGATTGATTGATTGATTGATTGATTGATTGATTGATTGATTGATTGATTGATTGATTGATTGATTGATTGATTGATTGATAGATTCATTCATTTATTCTTTCATTCATTCATTCATTCATTCATTCATTCATTCATTCATATATTCATTCATTCATTCATTTATTCATTCATTTATTTATTGTACCTTGGCAGATATGCCAGCTCTCAGTGGTGTCTGGATCTCCGCATAAGAGCCACCTGGTGACTAAGTTAGATTCAAATGGATCCTAAAACTCACCATTACCGATTGCCTGGCGAACCCGGCCAATTTCATGACGCTCGGCCACGCCGCATAGTGTGGCTCTGGGAAGCAGAGTACATTACCGAGTTTGTCATCTTCCCAGCGCGACCCCTGGCGAGTGAGAGAATACTAGCAGAATACTTCGTCTCAATCATTTTCGCCAGGTGGCAGATGGATCTTTTACAAAATGTCTGCATTTGATCTCAAATTAAACAAATATTAGTAATTCTCACCTAGAGTCGTGTGTCGCGGTAGCGAGACACAATTTTGAGTGGGTGAAAATTTGAATAAGATAACTTAGCAGGTAAATGGGTAACTACATTCTGTACGGCACAAATACGCTATGCTGCGATGTGGATATGGGATATGGTCAGTTCCATGAAAATGTCAACATGGGTGTGAATATTTTAAAATAGCCTGATGACTATTTTCAAATCTGACAATGTGTCAAATTTTAAGGACCAATAATATTGCCAAATACACTGGAAGTTTAGAAGAACTGCTAGCTTGATGAATGTTGATGAATGCTTGCTCTGTGTTTATTTGCAAAGAACACTTTGGTAATAACCCTTGCCGTGCGGGGATCAACTATAGACGTCAGAATCTAACTATGTAGACGTCAGATTATACAGGGTATAAAGTATGCAAACTCACTTCCGGCTATACTTCACTCTACACCGAGCATATAGTTATTATATAGTTATATCATGGCAAATTAGTGGTATTATTATTCTTATATATTGATATATATTATATAATTTTAAATGTCAACCACTAAAAATGATTGTTCAAAACAATGGCATTGTTTTTTTTACTTCTCATCTAAGTGTTGCAGGCTGAAAAAAATCGTTAATTTCAGACATGTGCGTCCGACACCAAGTGAGTGTACCTCCGACACCAGATATATCAAATATGTTGTAGTACAATTAAACTGAAAACCGATATGTGTGAATGACTGAAAATGTAAAAATGGCTTACATGACACATTAAGGTTATGCAATATCAACAACTTAATATAAATTGTCATAAACTAATAAATTTCAGCGAATGTTGCGAATGTCGTCATTCGCCGTCATTTTCGTAAGCATTCGCAAGCCATTGGTATCGTTGGTAAGGCATTCGGAAGCATTTGCAACGTTTGATAGGCATTTGAAAGGCGTGTGTAACGTTCGCCGTTTCCCATTCCTTGCGAAGGTCTTACCACTGTTGCCAATGATTTAAATTGAAAAAAACAATGAGCCCTGCGTCCTATTCAATCCGTATTTATACCAGTCGCAGCCTCGTCATCAAATATTCGCATCATCGTAAGAAAACGGCAAGGTAATGGCAACGTTGGTAAGACATTCGCATCATTCATAAGTACGTTTGTAAGCCAATTTGTTGATATTATTGTTAAGCCCATTTGCACTATTCGCAGCGATTGTTAGCAATTCGTAAGGCGTTGGCAAGCGTTGGCAAGCATTCTCGTAAGGAGAGGTCGAGGGATGACCGAAGTAAAAATTATTTGATATCTTTTCACAATTTGTGGGCGAATTCAATGCGAATTTTAAAGATTCATATTCGCTATATTCGCTGGCGTATTCATCTATGTGTGAGAGCAGCAAGTAAGTATGTATTTATTATAGTGACATGCATACACATATACAGCATAAACATAAATATCATCATGATCCATTCTGTGACCAGAGCAATCTCTGACGGTCTCGTGGGTGGGGCGCTGGTGACAGCATGATCATGATCATGATCATGATAATAATATGCCAGATAACAATATAATATGTCTGGTCAATTTGGCTTATAATGTCACTGTATACAAAGTTATAACAAAGAAAACGTATACACTGGGTCGAGGAGGTAGGTGCACAGAATATAAACATTTTTTTCTCTTTGACCATTGTAAACTTTACATATGACATTCAGTGTTTCTCTGTAAAATTTGGTGATCAAAAAGTAATTACGCATATTGGTGTTGATATAATCAAACACGCTCTTCCAGTTTCAGAGAGCGTGTCTGTCCAGTTGCATCCTGTCTAATTCTCTGTCTACGGCATGTTTATACTCTCAAAGGTAAAATTCCACAACAATATTGAACAAAAATCTGCTATGAGGTTTTGGTAATAAGAAGGAAACACAATCTGATATACCAAAACCCATGCCCTCTTTATTCACACTCCTCTCCCAGAGAACACAATAGATCAACCCAATGTCGGATCAGTGCTGGTCCATCGTCTACGACGCTGGCCCAACATTGATCCGACATCGGTTTGATGTATTGTGTTTGCTGGGCTCTTTTTCTCTCTCATAACCACAACATGTCCCTGTGTCAGATCTCCACACCGGAAGAGGTTGGTGACCCTTGGTGACCCTCTCAACCATTTCCGGTTACAGTGTCAGAGGCGGAGGTGTAGATTGAGGGACTTTTTAGCCCATCTCCACTCCAGCCACCACCCCGCTGACCTACAGGTCGGAGTTGATGAGTCGGTTCACCACCCACATCACCCCATCGCGGGGGGTCATAAGGGCTCAGGACACCGTGTCCATAGGGCAAATGGTGCAGCAGGGAACCAATCTACTGCTCCACTAAACAGGGAACCAACCTACCACTCTACAAAAAAGAAATAAATGTCTAAACAAATATCATGGAGTCAGGAGTAATTTGCGTGGACAGTATAGACAAATTTATCTTTGTGCTTGATTCATTATTGCAGGTAACCTGCAATAATGAATCAAGCACAAACCTGAAAATGTTTATGGAGTTATTAATCTTATGTCGCAAAGTCACAAGTTAACTACTCTGCTCTGCCCAAGGTGGCCTAAAACGACATTCATTCATTCATTCATTCATTCATTCATTCATTCATTCATTCATTCATTCATTCATTCATTCATTCATTCATTCATTCATTTATTCATTCATTCATTCATTCATTCATTCATTCATTCATTTATTCATTCATTCATTTATTCATTTATTCATTCATTTATTCATTCATTCATTCATTCATTCATTCATTCATTCATTCATTCATTCATTCATTCATTCATTCATTCATTCATTTATTTATTCATTCATTCATTCATTCATTTATTCATTCATTCATTAATTCATTAATTCATTTATTCATTCATTCATTTATTCATTCATTCATTCATTCATTCATTCATTCATTCATTCATTCATTCATTCATTCATTCATTCATTTATTCATTCATTCATTCATTCATTCATTCATTCAATAATTCATTCATTTATTCATTCATTCATTCATTCATTCATTCATCTATTTATTTATTTAATCAATCATTCATTCATTCAATTTATTCATTCATTCATTCATTCATTCATTCATTCAATCATTCATTTATTCATTCATTCATTCATTCATTCATTTATTCATTCATTCACTCATTCATTCATTCATTCATTCATTCATTCATTCATTCATTTATTCATTCATTCATTCATTCATTCACTCATTCATTCATTTATTCATTCATTTATTCATTTATTCATTCATTCATCCATTCATTCATTTATTCATTCATTTATTCAATCATTCATTCATTCATTCATACATTCATACATACATTCATTTATTCATTCATTAATTCATTTATTCATTTATTCATTCATTCATTTATTCATTCATTTATCCATTCATTAATTTATTCATTCATTCATTCATTCATTCATTTATTCATTCATTCATTCAATCATTCATTCATTTATTCATTCATTCATTCATTCATTTATTCTTTCATTCATTCATTAAATCATTCATTCATTCATTCATGCATTTATTTATTCATTCATTCATTCATTCATTCATTCATTCATTCATTCATTCATTCATTCATTCATTCATTCATTCATTCATTCATTCATTCATTCATTCATTCATTCATTCATTTATTCATTCATTCATTCATTTATTGATTGAATTATTTATTTATTCATTCGTTCATTGATTATCAGTGGATATGTGTCGTCGGCATGGAGGGAGATTAATTAGCCTTCGTGATGAAGAGATGCGAACATAACTAAATTTGTGGCGCAGGATAACATACTGGACCACAGCAATTATGTGAAACTCAATGACCTTGACCCCTTTATTTTCACCGAGCTGCCTAATGCAATAAAGTATGGGGAGGGGTCTTATATAACCTTGTTTTCACCGAGTGACGTCACTGCGATTGACAGAATACCATACGCAGTCGCAGTGGGGTGTGTTGCTTTTCAAACGCATTCAAAGTTTGACCAGCATTGGATTGGATCAGCAGTGAGATCCAGCAACCATGAGACACATAACCAAAGCTGTTTTAAAGGTGATCTATCACCCCTTATATGATATGAATAATTATGTCTTTATATGGGGTGATTGACTATCATGTGACCCTCTCAGAGGGTCACATGATAGCTAATCACCCCATATATGGGGGTGGATAGCTATCATGTGAGCCTCTCAGAGGGTCACATGATAGCCAATCACCCCATATAAGGAAACACTTGAGCCCCATCTTGTGGTAACTTTGATTAATTTATCACAAAATTATTCATACTATATAATGGGTGATATATCACCTTTAAGGCCTTCGTCTACGACGCTTGCCCAACAATAAATCAACAAGTTCAACGCTTCGTGTTAAGTACGAGCCCACTGACAGCCCAGTGACCACAAAACCCAGGCACAATGCTGGGCAGATGCTGGGTCAATGTCACAAATACTGGCCCAACATTAACACAGCACTGCGTCACTGTTATGCGTTTTCTGCTAGCAACACACATTGCAGTACTGTTTTACAATGTCGGGTCAGCATGCACAGCATTAGACATACATTGAGCTAATGTTCCGGCTATCTGACTGTGTAAAACGCCACTTACAAGAATCTATTACTAATTGTTACTGTCAGTATCATGACTACGTGTAATGTCAATTCAAACAAACATTTCAATATAGATATATGTGCCATTTTGATATAAATATAACAATTAACGGCCTTTCCCAGTAAACACAAAACATTTGTATAACATTTGTACAATGTTGGCTCAACGTCGTCGTGGTACAAATGGTATACAAATGCTTTGTGTTTGTGGTATGTAACTGAATAAGGCAATTTTCTATCAATGGCTGTCTGCGTTTTTAATTTAATTTGATATAAGGGGAATAATCGCCTAGAAATATTCATTAACGACCTTTTCCGGTGACATTAATATCAAGTTAATATTATCTTTCAATTGAGGATATATATCCCCTTTATCCAGTCACATCTATATATATTCTAATCGAGTAGTATTACTGAAATGGCGTATTAGTCTTGGTAAAATGTTTTGTTTCCAAATGAAATCTAATTGTTTAATAGTGAAGGTGTTAATCCGTCAAGCACTACGATATATAATTTGTACAATGTGTACGATTTTAATATAAGCTATTAAAATCTCACAGAAATTGGTCAATTTGCACTATTTTGGGTGTTTAATCAGAGATTATTCATTTATATGAATGACCACTGATTAAATATTCAAGAATTTCAAATGGTTAGTCTCAATTGGGTTAATATTATATACGTCCATCGTTCTTAGACAACAGGTAGGATGGTGCGTCGCAGGCGGGAGAGCCATAAAATGACGTGTTCACCTTGTAATATATAAGGCTGATCATCTTCCCTGCATATCCCATCAAATGGACTACTAGAGGTTTTTTGTCTAAGATCGATAACGGTATATTGACTAGATAAATTCGTAAAAAAAATAGAAATAGTTTCATCTGAAGCTTGGTGATTTGTCTTCCCCTGGAATAAGAAAAGGGTGTATCTGCCACTTTTCAAAGTAGCAGATACACCCTTTCATATCCAAGGAGACAATGTGAGTTTTTGTTGACTGGCAGCCATGCTATCTGGAATACAAGCAGAAAATATTCAACTTGTACGGTACGATAAGCGACACTTGATGTCTACTCTATAAATAGAAAGGGAATAAATAGCAGCAGCTGCGTAGCTGTGTGAAAGCTGAAAGCAGCTTTATTAAAGATCAAGCGAAGCGTGATAGAGACATCTGTCAAATACAAATGTAAGGTGTATTTCCATTGACTGACTGACTGCCTGACTGACTGACTGACTGACTGACTGACTGACTGCCTGACTGCCTGACTGACTGACTGACTGACTGACTGACTCACTCACTCACTCACTCATTCACTCACTCACTCACTCACTCACTCACTCACTCACTCACTCACTCACTCACTCACTCACTCACTCACTCAGTTTTCACTCCTCCTGTACTCGCCATTTATTGTCCCTGTGTTCCTAAATTGGATACTGTTTTTCCGGGTGGCTCCGTCTTCCCTGTAAATCTCCCAGAAAGGACTTCATTCCCTGAGGAATCTGGTCGGGTGAGATGGGATAGGAGGGGGTCCCACGTGAACCTGACCGGGTGAGATGGGGGATAGGGAGGGGGTCCCTCGTGAGATGGGTAGGAGAGGGATGGCGTCTCCATGGAGTGGCAGACAGGCCACGTGTATCTGTGGAGACGAGACCTGATGCTACCCAAGAAACACGAGACATTGACCCAATGGTGGTTTATTGCTGGCCTATCGTCTGTAGCGATGAGCCAACATTAAACCGACATTTGCTCACTGTCTCGTGCTATCATGCAGATCCCCTGATCCACACTTCCAGTCTGACAGACATTCTAAAGCCACCAGGACTTCTTGGACAGTTGTGCACAACGTGAAATTAACCCTTGGGCTGGTGCTGGGCCCTTAGATGGTTTCAAGCAAGTTCTAAACCAAACAAACATGATGAAATATCACTGACATTTCTAAAATATTAATCTTTAAAGCGCTGAAATATTTTTGGGCCATGGAGACCAAAGGGTTTTCAAAAGACAGCAGCTGGTCAATGTCTGGAGTAGTGGCAGAAAGAATGATTGTGATGCAGCTGCAGTATATTAGCAGTGAACTGGAGGACATTATTAAATATGTATGTATGTATGTATGTATGTATGTATGTATGTATGTATGTATGTATGTATGTATGTATGTATGTATGTATGTATGTATGTATGTATGTATGTATGTATGTATGTATGTATGTATGTATGTATGTATGTATGTATGTATGTATGTATGTATGGATGTATGGATGTATGTATGGATGTATGGATGTATGGATGGATGTATGTATGTATGTACGATTGACTGATTGATTGTGTGACTGACTGACAGATTAACCGATTGAATGAATAAATGAATGAATGGATGGATGGATTATACTTTCGCCAGGTGGCAGATGGATCTTTTACAAAATGTCAGCATTTAGTCTCAAATTAAACAAATATTAGTAATTCTCAGCTAAAGTCGTGGGTAGCGGTAGCAATTTTGAGTGAGTGAAAATTTGAATAAGATAACTTAGCAGGTAAATGGGTAAATACATTCTGCACGGCACAAATACGCTATGCTGCGATGTGGATATGGGATATGGGCAATTCCATGAAAAAAGTCAACATGGGTGTGAATATTTTAAAATAGCCTGATGACTATTTTCAAATCTGACAATGTTTCATATTTTAAGGACCAATGGTATCGCAAAATACACTAGGAATTCAGAAGAACTGCTAGCTTGATGAATGTTGATGAATGATTGCTCTGTGTTTATTTGCAAAGAACACTTTGGTAATAACCCTTACGGTGCGGGGATCGACGTCAGAATCTGACTTTATATGTAGACGTCACTTCCGGTTATACTTCACTCTACATAGAACATATATTTATTATATGGTTATATCATTTCAAATTAGTGGTATTATTATTCTTATATATTGATATATATTATCTAATTTTAAATGTCAACCACTAAAAATGATGGCATTGTTTTTTTTACTTCTCATCTAAGTGTTGCAGGCTGAAAAAAATCGTTAATTTCAGACATGTACGTCCGACACCAAGTGAGTGTACCCTCGACACCAGATATATCAAATATGTCGTAGTGCAATTCAACTGAAAACCGATATGTGTGAATGACTGAAAATTTAAAAATGACTTTCATGACACATTAAGGTTGTGCAATATCAACAACTTAATATAAATTGTCATAAACTAATAAATTTCAGCAAATGTTGCGAATGTCGTCGTTCGCCGTCATTTTCGTAAGCATTCGCAAGCCATTGGTATCGTTGGTAAGGCATTCGGAAGCATTTGCAACGTTTGATAGGCATTTGAAAGGCGTGTGTAACGTTCGCCGTTTCCCATTCCTTGCGAAGGTCTTACCACTGTCGCCAATGATTTAAATTGAAAAAAAACAATGAGCCCTGCGTCTTATTCAATCCGTATTTATAACAGTCGCAGCCTCGTCATCAAATATTCGCATCATCGTAAGAAAATGGCAAGGTAATGGCAACGTTGGTAAGACATTCGCATAATTCATAAGTACGTTTTTAACGTTTGCAAGCCAATTTGTAAGCATTCGCAAACATTCATAACATTCGCAACACAGTCGCAGCATTTGTTTGATATTATTGTTAAGCCCATTTGCACTATTCGCAACGATTGTTAGCAATTCGTAAAGCGTTGGCAAGCGTTGGCAAGCATTCTCAGTGCATTTGCAATATATTCGTAAGGAGAGGTCGAGGGATGACCGAAGTAAAAAGTATTCGATATCTTTTCACAATTTGTGGGCGAATTCACTGCGAATTTTAAAGATTCATGTTCACTATATTCGCTGGCATATTCGCCTATGTGTGAGAGCAGCAAGTAAGTATGTATTTATTATACGGCATGCATACACATATACAGCATAAACATAAATATCATCATGATCCATTCTGTGACCAGAGCTTTGATGGTTTGATGTATTATGTTTGCTGGGCTCTTTTTCTCTCTCATAACCACAACATGTCCCTGTGTCAGATCTCCTCACCGGAAGAGGTTGGTGACCCTTGGTGACCCTCTCAACCATTTCCGGTTACTGTGTCAGAGGCGGAGGTGTAGATTGAGGGGCTTTCTAGACCATCTCCACTCCAGCCACCACCCCGCTGACCTGCAGGTCGGGGTTGATGAGTGGGTTTACCACCCACATCACCCCATCGCGGGGGGTCATAAGGGCTCAGGACACCGTGTCCATAGGGCAAATGGTGCAGCAGGGAACCAATCTACTGCTCCACTAAAACAGGGAACCAACCTACCACTCTACAAAAAAAAGATATAAATGTCTAAACAAATATCATGGATTCAGGAGTAATTTGCGTGGACAGTATAGACAAATTTATCTTTGTGCTTGATTCATTATTGCAGGTAACCTGCAATAATGAATCAAGCACAGACCTGAAAATGTTTATGGAGTTTGTAATCTTATGTTGCGAAGTCACAAGATACCTACTCTGCTCTAAAAAGCCAAAAGCAGTAGGCCTATCTGCTGGTTCAGTCTAGACTT